>CM051030.1:15205700-15440700 GCA_027627225.1 Congeria kusceri | reverse complement strand
GTTAGTATCTTTGTGTACTTGAATTTATCCGACTCGTGTTATGCTAATGAAACAAAATATGTTTTTTTGTGAAACGCAAACATTTTTTTCGTTAATACAATTCCTACTCTCGTTCGTATCTTATTGACAATGTTCTCGTATATGGACATCTTAACGTAAATTATGTCTGTGACCAAATAATGTAACATTGTCTTAATGATATACAATTGACAACGAAGGCGTGTGTAAAGACAAGAATAAAGTCAGGATCTTATAATCGCCAGGTGTACAACATTTATACATGACTGTATATTAAATGATGGACGCGGTGCAGGATCTACGAGTGTGCCATTGATTTTCTAGACATTTATGCAGGAACACATTTCACTACATAGCTGTAGAACTTTACTTCGTTTGTACACATGCGTTCGTTGTCAATTGTAGATCATTCTAGAAGATAAAATGTTAAAGTCTTTGGCTGCAGACAAAGGTACGTTAATATTTCTATACATAAAAGATACGTTCGGCATTACGAATCGAGACATGCAATAGTGTTTCGTCGGCGCTAATACAGTCGAATACACCAGTATCAGCTTAACTGGCATTTAAATAATGATTTATCGAAGAAAATTTTCGTTATTTAAGTATGAAATATTCTCCGTGAAACGAAGCTTATAAATATGCAAACGTTACGAGCGTACCTTTCCCGTACGGCAAGCGAAAACAGCACTAAGAGAGGTAAGTTAAGAATAAGCTGTTCTTATGACAGTACAATCGTTAAGCAAGGTAAAGGCAAAAGTCCCCTTGACCATGCGTTATATGGCCCGAATTATTTTGAATATGGAATGCAAGGTATATCAAGCGACATTCTTTTTTTGTAAATAAACAAACAAACAAACAAACTAGAAATCCGCAAGTCAAATGTGTCGCCTGACGGGACAAAACTCTGGAGAAATTATGCTGAAAACCGAACTTGACCTTCCTTTTATGCCTGCTAACACTTCCATAAAGTGTCATAATAACTGACAAAAGCATTTCATTCATTTTCTGTACAAACCTTATTTGAACTATTTTTTTTAAAGAGCACAACTCAAGTAAGAAAAATCGAGCTTAACCAGTTTCATAATTATAGCACAAACACTTCTCAAGTTATCGTCACAACACGTTAAAGCGAGATTTAACAGATATAAGGAAAATAGATGTGTAACCTTACCTTGTAAACATCTCGATTTTTCTCACAAAATAATACATAAATAGTTGCCTTTTATGTCTTGACTTGTGAATTAGTTTCCTGCAAGACGTTCGTTCTTTGTTAGCTTACTCAAGTGGGAGCTATTGTGGTCAGTCACCGTCCGGCGTCCGTCGTCCGTTGTTAGTCGTCTGTCGTCAATAATTTGCTTAAAACAATTTCTCTAAAACCACCTGGTGGATTTAACTTTGCTGGAATATCTGTAAAACTCTGGTTGCCACGACAACCAAAAGCTTGAACATTAAGTTATCTTGTCAGAGACCACTTGCTGGATTTCAAAATAGTTGTCACAAGATTGTTTCTTGGGGGAACCTATACCAAATTCCTTCAAATTATTTAACCAAACTTTGCAGGACTGTTCCTGGGGTAGTCCTTTACCAAATTCCTTCAATTAAAAGGAATATCTGTAACCATAGCAACCAAATGCTTAAACAATAGCAAATCATCTTGTCAGAAGTAGTTTTCACAGGAATGTTTCTTGGGTTACCCTCTACCAAATTCATTCAATTTTGATTGGTTAAAAACCATTGCCACCAAGGGGTGGGGTAGCTTGACCGTAAATAAATGTATAGGCCACGTCAGAAACTACTTACTGGATTTCAATATAATTCACAGAAATGTTCCTTTGGCGACTGACTTCTAAATTCCTTCAAATAATTTTGATTTGTTAACAAAGATGGCCTCCAGGGTGTGGGAAGTTGACCGTATATTGCTTTATAGGCAACTGTATTACTGGATTTCAATATAATTTCATAGAAATGTTTCTTGGGTGACCCTCTACCAAAATATTTTAAACATTTTGATTCGTTTGAAAAAATGGCAGACTGGAGGTGGAAGTTTGACTGTATATTGCTGTATAAGTTACTTTGACAATTTTCTCGTCAGAAACCACCTGTTTGATTTGGAAGTAATTTCACAGTAATGTTCCTTGGGTTATCCTCTATCAAACTCCTACAAATCATTTTGATCAGTTAAAAACAATGCTGCCATGGGACGGGACAGCTTTCCAACAGTTTTCCAACATTTAACTTGAAACATCTATGTACACGATGTTAAATTTGTTTTAAGCATTATGCTGCTTTTAACTCAGGTGATCGACCCAGGGCCATCTCAGCCCTCTTGTTCTTTTTTGGTACGAGTATATATGTTTAAAAAAATGAAATGTTTTAATTTGCCAATCTGTGAAATTAACTTTGGAGCTTCTTTTACTAACTCCATGTGTAGTTGTTGAATTTCTCGGAGAATGTATGGTTATGAGTTTCCCTGAGTCCTCTGGTTTTATTTTCCGATCAGTTCTCTCTTGGCCGAGGAACTATTAGTGTTACGTTAAATTGTGCAATTCGCTTTTAACACCATTGCTAGATTTTCAAATGACGGACACTATACTGTTAACTTTTATTTGAACTTGCGTCATTTGTGCTGATATTTCATAATGAGCATACTTGATTCAGTAATCAGCTTTTAATATAAGCCTATGTGATAAGAAATTTTGAATTACAGTTAAGGGAAAGATAACTCTTGTTATACTGGGCAACGGTAATCTTCCTTTTATAAGTAACTGGCTTCTCGGTTCATTGGTTTTAAAGCACTTTAAAAGGCTGATACTTTAAAAGGGTTGTTTTACAATTTTTTTTTATATATTTGAACAAATGGAAACTTCATATTTTAACAGTAGTATGCTGTTTATGTTTATTTTACAAATTTAAATGGTGTTGATTGGATTGATTTCGCTGATTTTAGCTCACTTGAGCATGCAGCACTCAAGGATGTACTTTTGTCGTTAGTGATCATCCATCGTCGTTGTCCGTCGTCATTAATTTACTTCAATAATCTTCTCCCATGAAAGAGCTTGGTGAAAATTAACTTATTTCAAAAATATTCCTTGTGTGGTTCTTAATGAAAGTCTGTCCAATTATTTGTATTCATTATAAAAAAAATCATGCCCACCAGGAGGCAGTGTCATTTTTCTGTATAAGACTATATTGATAAAATCTTCTTGTCAGAAAATTTGGTTTGATTTCAACATAATTTCACAGAATTGTTCATTGGGTTACATTCTACCTAAAAAAGTATGCCATCAACAAAGCGTTAAATATGCACGCATAAGCATGCAAACCCCGTTGGCCTAGACGTAAAGGTGTGCATTTTTTCTTCGGATGTCGTAGGTTCGAGTCCCGGCGGAGGCATTTTTTTTACTTTCTTGAAATATTTGATTTAGGTTTGTTAGTCATAATGCTTTAGGTTTCGCAAATTTTTAAACCTATAAAAATCAAAATTTGGCAGTTGAACGGGTTAGCTTCTACGACTTCAGCCAAGAAACAACAATGTAAACAGTCGTTCGGTTGCTTTGATTTGCACGTTCGACTAGTTTATTCCTGTGTCACAACCGGGTTTCGGCGACCATAAGGCGACCTTACGGCGAGAATTTTAAAAATGGGTGTGCATTTTCAACCACAACGTCGCCACAACGATCGCATCAAACATAAGCGCAATCGCTTAGTTGATGCGGCGACCGTGTGACAATGACTCACCGTGCGGGCACCTAAAGGGCGCCGTGCGGACATCGTGTGGTCAACGTACGATTTCTGTTTCGAACTTGCCATTCGAGAGACCGCGCGTTACACTGGAGGTAGCCGTAGGGCTCAAATACATACCCCGTAAGGACTACATTGTGATAAACGTACCGTTGTTGCAATAATGAAATCAACAACTTACGGCTGCTGCTAGATATGTGCTGTTGTCGTACGGCGACCGCACGGCGACCGTGTGCTTTGTGTTACTAGATCATATTATTTGCGTAAATTCGCAAATTATGGTCATTTTCCAAATTTCCTGTTTGTTTCACGCATGTTAGAATAATACAGTTTTATTTAACACACATACATATAGTTTTAATTAACACAAAACCTAGCTGCCATCATAGATTTGTGATGTTCATGATGTCAGTCGCTTTCCGCCAAAGTTGAACACGCACTGTGTCTGTACAGTGACCGCATCGTGCCCTTACGAACATTAAACGGTTTAAGAAACGCACGCTTTTGTCCTGCGTTGTATAATCTTTGGTTGTTATGCGTTCTACGGCGACCGTAGCGGGATGTAACCGAGGCTTAAGAATGAAACGGACAGCTAATGTCTGCAACAAGAGAAGTGAAGTATCACACGGCGACCGCTCAGCAACCTCATACTTTGAACACATATTAGTTTGTATTATTTTCGCATAATCTTGTCGTTTTTAAAATTCATTCTTTGTTCCACCCGAATAAGTACGATATAGTCCCTTTAAACTAAATAATAAAGATACAATTTATCTTCCTGATGTTCTGTCAGGTTAAAATGTTTTCCATGACCTGTAGGTATTTTTACGAAAAACAATTTTACGTTCTTTTGTTGTTGCTATCGTTTGGCGATCGTGCGAATAGCTTGCGGTTACCGTACACTGAACAATCACGGCGACCGTGCGGCGACCGCTAGACGACCGTACGACAACTACACGATGCCCATACGAACGCAACACGATGGTACAAAACGCACGCGTTTATCCTGCATCATGAAAACCGCGCGGTTGATCTGCGGTCTATGGAGGCCGCAGTGGGTTGTGACAGAGATTTTGTTTAAATATCATAATGACCACATATGTACTTGTATAAACTTAAAAATTCGTGGAAATTCACGGAAATTATATATATTATATATATATTTCCTGTCCGCCTATCGGTTTACATCTATGTTTGTTATGAAAACAAAACAAACTTTGTATGATTTAAAGAATTTGTATGGACGTGATATAATTCAAAATAGTTCCGCCCTCTTTACTATTGTGAAGCTGTTTGTTCAGCCATATCAAATTTCCTTTAAACATATTATGATAAGAAAAAAGGGAAGAAAAAAGATAACCAGATTCCAATCTATCTTGTCTGTCTTTACATGCCAGTCAATTGCTTTATCTGTATCGAATCATAGAAGATGCCAGACAAATATGACGAAGCACAAAGACACAGCTCTACCTTGTTTTTCGTGTAATTTTCCCATATACATTTTTATCACATGCTATATCTTGTTTTCCGTGTAATACAACCATTACTAAATAAATAGTTTTATCTAACACATGTGTAAGATAACATTTTGAGCGTTTTCATTGGCTAAATATTATTTAACTGACTAATCGCATGACGTTATTTTGGTGAAATGACGTCGTCAACATGAAATGACGTCACGTTACTACACAACTTTTAGGATTTATCAACATATTTTGGTAAAGTAATAAGGTTTTTTTCCTTTAAAAGAATGTGATAAAAAAGATCTGACACTTGTTGTCATTTCATACCTTATTTTATTAAACTCGTCCAGGAAAATCGTTAGTAAGCTTGCCAAAGGATCGCTCACTTACACAATTCCTAATTTTTTTTAATAAAATAAGGTATGAAATGACAACTTGTGTCAGATCCTATTTATCTTATTCATGTCTAAGATAATCCATCGAGCATTTCCATTGGTAAATATTATCACTTCTTTAAAGTGTTCTTGGATCCGTAGAATTATCACCGGAAATGGTAAATGGATCAATATTGTAAAAAAAGATAATAGACCTTGACAAATTATATAACTGTGGTCTACACTTTCCTGAAAACCTAATCAATAAAATAGGTAATGATTTTTGGAAAGATACACTAAAATCTTTTGTTGATTTCCGCAAAGCGGAAACATTAAAAAAAGAGTACATGTTACAAAATCCAATATTCTATAACCCTGACATTACGATTTGTAATAAAAGTGTATTCTTCAAATCATGGTTTGAAAATGGCATACATTTCATTGGAGATTTGATCAGTAATTATGAAATTTTTAAATTTTATACGTATGAAGAATTTTCTAAAATATATAATTTCTGTCCAAACTACTTGCTTTTTCTAGGTATTGTTAAGGCAGTAAGAGGTTTAGCTTGTTTGATAAAACATATGATCTAGACCAGAGTTTAGAATATGATTTTGTTAAACCATTTGTCCCCCTTCACTTGCGATCCATTTTAACATATGCAAAAGGAACTCGACCCATGTATAATATAATTAAAATGAATGAAACTTTACCAACATGTATATCAAAATGGGCGAGCACTTTTCAAAATATTGAAAATAAGGACTGGCAACATATTTTTAAAATGCCCTTTTGTATTACTAAAGATTCTAATCTACAATGGTTATAGTATAGAATTATACACCGAATTATAGGTACAAATTCTTTTTTATTTAAAATCCATTCCAAAACGTCAGCCGAATGCTCCTTTTGTCAAAACATGTGCGAAACAATTGAGCATATTTTTGGGGACTGCAAATACGTAAATAAATTCATTTCAGAATTGTTTGAAGGCTGTAACATTTTTGCAGATCATATTAACGCACCTTCTTTTATATTAGGACATAAAAATACAAATGATCCTTTGAATTTAACTTTCCTTCTCACTAAAATGTTTATTTATAATTGTAAAATGAATCAAACATTACCTACTGTTAAGGCTGCAAAGTCTTATTTTTCTGTACACTATTGTATTCTGAAAGAAATAAACTACTTTAACAATTTAACTACTAATAAAGAATGGGACTGTTTGCTACCTCTTTTCCGGTAGAACTATGTGCTATGCGACTTACTTACATAAATAATTGTTGTATCATTTTATACTGTATATCAATTCCTCTATGTTTTGAAAAACATGGTAACATTATGCGCTCATGTTACTCTTATATTTAATGTGTGTACCATCACTTGAGCACTGAATATCTATTTTCAATGTTGTGGACGACACTTGTTTATATTTTACATGTAAAATTGTGCATGCATTTAATGTATAATGTACGGTGTGGAGGAGGATGCCCTCGAGCCCCACACATCTATCGACGAGGATAATAAACTATACGGGACGGAAAAAAAGAGAAAGTATTATCACTTATTTGCATACGTCATGTATTGTAAATATTAAATTACTCTTCTGTGACGTCATCAACATTTCTGCAGTTGGCATGTTGGTTGAAATTGGTATTTATTCTTGTTGAAATTAAAGATGACACGTTTACATTTTTCCCGATTGTATTCCGAATTATTTTGAAGCACAACGATTACATTCCTGTCGTAGTAATTAGGGTGTCAAAATATTTGGGTCAGTAAATGTAGCGAAGCGAGTAATCATGCAATTCTATTCTGTTTGAGCATGTGATAAAACAAATCTGACACTCCTTGTCATTTAACACAATATCTTATTAAACTCGTACAGGAAATTTGATTCCTGACCTCGTTTAATAAAATCGTGTAAGGCGACCTTACTAACAAATTTCCTGGACGAGAGTTTAATAAAATCTTGCATTAAATGACAACTCGTGCCAGATCCTATTTGTACGCATATTGTTTACTACATTGATCTGTATGACCACAGCAATATCAATGTATACATTGTTTCTTGAGCGTTACAATTGACCGCATGAACATATTCAAAAATATATCATCGTCTGCACCTAACATCCTGGGCTCGATGAGAATGTTAAATTACTAATTGAAACGCGAAACTCTCAATTAATTGTATATTTCATATTTAAGACCCATGATTGAACACGCTTCTTTTAATTGGGACAATTGCACCAACTATAAAAAGGAAATACTAGATAAGATACAACTAGATGTGGCTCGAATAATGACAGGCTTAACGCGTTCCGCTAATACAAGTAATCTTATTAAGGGAATAAGGTGGATTTCACTTAACGATCGCCGGAAAATACAAAAACTCATCTTAGTATATAAACATAGTAAACATTTACTTCCGGACTATCTAAATGAATTGTTCCCTCCACCACTTTCCACTTGTTTTTATTCTTTACGAAACAGTGCTAATTAGTTACTCAATGCAACAGTTACTCGAAGATTCGAACTCCGTAATTCCATCTTCTATTAAAATGTGGAATGACCTTCATATAAACATAAGATCGATTGACAACTTATCTGGTTTTAAAAGACATCTTAAACAAATGTTTAATCCCCCAATAGTACCGCCTTATTTTTTGATTGGTGACCGTTTTCAACAGATACACCACGACAGAATAAGAAATAAGTGCAGCGACTGAAATGCTGATCTATATAGTAATCACTAACGCGATAGTCCAAAAGGTGCCTGTGCTATTCCTATTGAAGATGCTGACCATTACTTTTTAAATGCCCATTCTACCGAACCCAACGCATTCGCTTATTCACTAAAACCCGTCCCTTTCAACCCTCAGTGCATTTAAATTACTATTTGCTGTACCCAAACGTTCCAGCAGCGACAATAATAAACTATTCAGTACAAAGTTATATATCAAAAGCAAATAATAGATTAAGTCGCTAAACGCACTAAACTTAATGTTGACCGATCAAATAGCTCATTCAGTCAACCTGATGTTAAGCTGGATGGAGGGTGGAGCAATTTAATAAAAAACAATATATTTGCTATATATTGCATTCTTGATATCGTGGAGCAATATATTTTTTTATAATCATTTCTTATTATTTGTTATATTTTTGCAACACATATACTATTTTGCTGGATGTTATATGAAAATAATTTGTTACAATTTCACACATTCACTATATACATTGATACTTACATTAACTTATCCGCATCACAATAAATCGGTTACATGGAAGGGTTGATTTATAATGTTGTTAAAACTTGTGACCCAACCCTTTTACTTTTCAAATGTACACATGATATTAATGTTAAAATTTCAATGTATGTTTATATGTAAACATTTAAATGTATTTGGAAGAATAAAGTAGTATTGGTTGCCATTTTATCCGTTGCTACTGTTCATCATGATGGTTTGTTAGAAAAAGCTAAATGTTTCATGAAAATCATAAAATATCAGAGGTTAATTCTTACACAAAGTCCATATGTAGCATTAACCTAATAGCTTTGCACATAAATTACTAATACAAATTCTCCAGAAGTACAAATTTATTACTCAGTTGGTGTACGTTAACGAGAGCGACAGACTAGCAACTTCCTGAGGCATAATGAAATGAAAATGCCAAAATGAAGAAGTATCAATACATATCGAAGTGTTAACAAGATTTTTAGACATAGCATCATATATGTAAATTTAGAACATCGTCATGCGATACAGGAAAAAGTCGTAAAACTGGGTGTAAAAAGCAAGAGTACACGCTTGGTTGCAAATGATAACATATACATGTACTCATATAACTCAAAACATTTACACAATTGAAACATGTTTTCGCGAAAGTTTTAAAAAAAAGTACGTAAAATAAGGAACCGAAATTTTGTAACGGTATACATAAATTAACATTTGCGCAGCTTACGTATTCGGCATAATAGCTTAAATTTATTAAAAATATTAATAAATGTGTATAATCCAATAAAAGTGTTGTTGTAGTACTTATATATGTGGTACTTGAAAGGGTAAGACTTTAATACATTAAAGTGTTAGATTTTGCACACACTGTAGTAATCACGTAATTATATTAAAAGCATGTAATTTTCTCCAGTGAGAGTGGTGTTGCCCTATTAGAATAAAACAACAGACAGACAGACATAATAGTTTATTTACGTCTCACTATTGCACATAAAACCAAATAATAATACAGTATCAAATTATGATTTATATACGTACAAAACCACTCATTTATGAGTACTACTATTACTACTCCTAATAATACTTCTACTACTCCTAATAATACTTCTACTACTACTACTACTACTGATTCTACTACTACTACTACTACTACTACTACTACTACTACTACTACTACTACTACTACTACTACTACTACTACTACTACTACTACTACTTCTACTACTACTACTACTACTACTACTACTACTACTACTACTACTACTACTACTACTACTACTACTACTACTACTACTACTACTTCTTCTACTACTACTACTACTACTACTACTACTACTACTACTACTACTATTACTACTACTACTACTTCTACTACTACTACTGATTCTACTACTACTACTACTACTACTACTACTACTACTACTACTACTTCTACTACTTCTACTACTACTACTACTACTACTACTACTACTACTACTACTACTACTACTACTACTACTACTACTGATTCTACTACTACTACCACTACTACTACCACTACTACTACTACTACTACTACTACTACTACTACTACTACTACTACTACTACTACTACTACTACTACTACTACTACTACTACTACTACAGCTGCTACTACTACTGCTACTACTACTGCTACTACTACAACTACTACTACTACTACTACTACGATATAATAATTTAATAATAATTATAATAATAATATTAATTAAAAAAATATATAAATTAGCATATATTCATACCTCAAATTGGGTCTTGAACCGAAATAGTTCAAAACACTTTAACGAGTTGTAAGCGTGATTTTTATTTCAGGAGGATGCACTTTATCAAGCTGTTAGTTTTGCTGGCTATTCTGGCTACTAGAAGTGATAAATGTATGTCGCAAGGTCAGTAATACGATTATTTTGAATCCATTTTTTTTATTTCTTCGACGAACGGAACAACAATTTAAATTACTGTTTCTGTCCTCGATAAGAGTTATTGTTTAACCAATCAGAAATATTAATAAAGCAATACACGATGAGTCATTTAGTTCAAAAGTAAATAATATGCAATTATCTCAGTATTTATAATAAACATAGAGAAGATAATCTGACTCAAATACACTGCGAAATAAAAATCTGTTTTCAATGGCTGGAAAAACCGGACTAATTGTACGTTCGCCGACTATCGCATATTACCGTAACGTTCAAAGCGACATTGGCAAACACCCCGTTCTATTTTATAGACAGGACGAAGCCGTTACAACATGCTGATTTGAATTGAATGACTCCATTAGTGTACATGAAATGTATTCATGCGCGTTTTTGAACAACACTATTTTGTAATAATTTTGTTGAGATTGTTTTTGTTGTTTTATCAAAAATGAAATACTACATGACTGTGGTGTTCCTGTGGGTTGTATCGCTCTCGTTGATTATGTAAAGTTTCATTCCAATCGCCGTTCGGATAATCAGATGTTAAGCGCTTGTTTTGTCTGTGCAGACAGGTTGGTTCATATCAAACAATGTTCTTTAAAGTGTATTGTGATCTGCTCAACTGAGGTTCAGCGATGAACCTATTATATTAACAAACGGGCAGAATACTATCAAATACGCGAAAGTCGAGCGTCCAGCACCCGTAGGCGGTGCTCTTGTTCACTTAGTATTTGTATGTATTCTTGCGGACAAATTATCAAAATGATAAGCAATAACTATGCTTATGTTACCTAATTAAAATTATAAGTATATACCCGTTATTCCCGTTGTATAATAATGTACTAACAGTTGTTTATAAATTGTAACTGTATTAATCTTCTAAACGAAAACCATAGGTACACATGTAGACATGAGGGTACAAAAAAGTACCGGCACGAACACTTTTTTATCTGTTGGTATAATAATGCCCACCTCCCATTGAAGAAACGGGGTTCATTGCATTACAAATGATGGTCCGTCGGTCCGTATGACCGTACGTACGTCGATTAGTCAGTAGACCTAACGTTGTCTGGGCAATAACTACAGAACCCTTAATCCTAGGTGCTTCAAACTTGATGGGTAGGTTGGTTATGATTATTAGATGATCCCTACTGGTTTTGGAGTCTGTCAGGTGTAAAACCTTGTCCGGGAAATAAATACAGAACCCTTAAGCATGTAATCTTAAAACTTGGTTGGTCATGACCAGAAGACGATCTGTATTGATTATTAGGTTTCTTTGGTTCAAAGGTTAAGGTCAAACTGACCAAAAGATGTAAAAACTGGCCAATAGTTGCAAAGATTGTCCGGGAAATTGGATTAGTTGTTTCAAACTTTGTAGATATGTCGATAATGACTAGTAAATGGAAACTATTAATTATTGAGTCATTGGGTTAAAGGTCGTGGTCAAGTTGATCAATAGTAAAACTTTAATAACTATGCTATAACTATGGAACTCTTAGGCATAGGTTTGTAAATTTTAATAATAAAGTGGATCCCTATAGCTTATTGGGTTATAGAAACAACAACGGTGAAGTACAAACGTGTTAAACTTGCATTTCTGTACGCAGATTGATCTGGATTTAAAGCAGACATACTTGTTTTTGTGAACAGAATTATTTAAATAAAACGTGTTCAAAGTGGTATTTTTACGACGGTAAACAAGGCAGCACTCCGTAGTACAATCGTTCAAACAATCATATTTGGTAAACGTAATCACGCAAATAATTTGTTTAAATAAATATGTCAGTAAAAGGTAAAAAGCAACACTAAAATACCGATAGAGTTCCTTGATAGACACTCGACAGTGCAATGAACAGAATTGTTACTTACTCCAAGAGTCTTTGTAAACATAAGATTCAAATAAAACTGCAAATACCAAAATACAAATAAAGGGTTAAATGTTAAAAAATGAAAAAAGAAGCGATTCAACAAACTTTCATTGTAACCACAGGAATATTGAAAGATTGCGTGCGAAAATTAGTATTATATCGTTTCGAATGCGAACGCTTGGGCTGTAAGTGGCCATACGTGGAAATGCAACTTGCATATTTGCGGTAACATGTCCTGTGATAAGTCATTATTTTAATTGCCACGTTTGATGAATTACAATGCAACTGCAATTATTGTTTTATCTCATATTTATATCACCAATATCAATGCAAACGTGTACACATATTTCCAGCAGAAGTGATATTGACGTTTTTTTATTAGTTTTGCTTATAGAAATTATACATTGCTACATTTATTCACAAACTTAGAAACGGATCTTAAGCTTATGAGACAAGAATTATAAGCGACATGACATTTTAACATAAATATATGACATACTTTAGACATACTATGATTTCAGTAAAGTGATCAAAGTCTGCAACCATATCATACGTATTATGTATGACGATGGATGCGCGTAAGATAGTCAGATACCTTTCCTGAAAATATACGCAGTTTTTATCAAAGGTTTTTTAGTCCACATCACTAAAGGTCACCATAAAAAAGTTCGCGTTAGTACCTTGATCTGGATACGATAACAAATTAATGATCCTTATATTGTTCGCGACAAACTTTATCTTGTACATTTACACATTTTCATAAAAAGTATACTATATTGCCGGAATATTTTTTGAATGAAAAACTTTAAGATAAAAATATTATTTTATGTAGTAGTTGGCAGATATTTGACCTTTTGCCTGATAATCGATTAATATTTTCAAGAAACCGTCAACACATTTCGAGTAAGATTTGTAGGTTTTCGTAACAAATTGTTAAGCTGTCATTAAAACTATCTAGTTATCTTATGCAGAAGTCTGACACCATGAATTTTTAGGTATTGAGACGAAAGAACTTGATGTAGGCGAGAAGTTTCAATTCAGCTGTCCAGCGGTAGCAGACCCGGGACAAGTCAGTCTGAGAGAGCGTTGTCACGACATCTCTGTATGTTTCACGGACACTAAGAATTGCACGGACAACATAGTGTATCATGTAAAGACGGAAATGGATGGCAGACAAGTGTTTTCCTTTGACTTTGAGGCTGTAATCGAAACCATGTACACATGCACGACATCACAGGAGGAGCATACAGAGCTATATATACGAATCAAAGGTTAGTTTACAATATTTGCAAGGGAAAGTTTTTCTAAAATGTGTCTTATTTTGGGGACACATACATTGTGGTTTTTCATATTCGTGCCCAAATAAAGGCCTCTGTCGTTGACATAATATATATTTTAAATGGATAAGCGATAATTACATTATACAGCTAAGACGCGTTTCAAACTCAGATGTAATCAGTTAAGCAATACGCGCACTATTTTAGCTCACCTGAGCATGAGGATTAGTGTGGAATATAAGGCAGTTTATCTTGCTCGGCTCCAACATCGGAAGCACTCGTCGAGGCTGGCGCTTCCGGTGTTCTAAGCCTTGCAAGATAAACTTCTCTATATAGACCACTAACCTAGTATTCTCTATTTGATTCAAGAAACTCTGGTGAGTGACCTTGTTTAAGTTTTTGACAGTTGCACATATCCTTTATTTCGGTTTTATAACAATACTTTTGCACATTTTGCTATTAGGCGTAAAAACAAATATGTTTGTTTCAGGTAACATGTCAAAAAAAATTAGGGTAGGTAGGTCGGGATTTTTTATTTTATTTTTTTTAAATTTTTTTTTGGTAAATGGTCAACTTGAAGATTCTTTAAGTGAATAAATACTCAAAACGTATCAGTTATATCCTTAAACATTGTTTATAAGTGGATGCCCTCAAAATAAAACACTTATTTATCCAAAAACACATTTAATTATTGAAAAAGGTACATAAACCAAAAATAAATCTGACAAACCCAATAAAATGTTCTAGGGTCGGGGCATTTTTTTAGGGTAGGTCGTGTTGCCTGAAACAAACTTATTTTTTTACGCCTTGGTTAGACACTCACATGTTAGAAGCATCTTAAAATCTGTTTTATCATTTTATACCGATTTCAGACCCAACTGCTGAAACTACTGAGAATGCCCGGTCGGCTGCGATGCCTTCTGGTGTGGCCGCATGTTGTTCTCGGTGGGTGTTGATGTTCGCTGTGGTTACATTGGTGTCTTGCTGGCTCTAGATTGCATAAACACAATCCGTTTGTTCAATAAATGTTGAGACACTGTTTGTATTGTATATAATAAACAACACTCCTATATAAAATTCTACAAATTATAATGTCAAAAGTACGTTGGGTTCATTATTGTATGAATAATATGTGATGGCAATGTACCGTTTGACTATATTGCATTTACAGGCTTATTCAAATCGGGTTAAAATTATATTACTAAAACCTAGATGGAATGGATTAATATTTCCTTGTTAGTCAAATGATCTGATGACAAAATTATTACACAAAATTATATGCAATTGTACGTCATGTGAACACATAAACGCTTCAAGATATATTAGAATTCAAAATCATAATAAAAATACGAAATGAATGAGTGTGTAGTAATATTGATCGAATATAATCTATGCATAGCACTTTTAATATTTCGAATGTGGTTATAGAACACATATTATAGTGTTACTATTTGGCATTATATAAGCAAAGGCTTTTAAGTGCTTATGAGCTTAGATACAACATAATGTGGAACATTTAGACCAATGTAGTGGTATTTCTAGTACTTTAAAAAGAACTTTTGATTTGAACAAATCTGTATTGTGTAGTAGTAACGTCTTTAATAGATATAGAGAATACTAGGTTCTTGAAGTGGAATGTATCGGATGGGCCGTAGGCAAAGCGAACAAAAAAAAACAGGTTTCATATTGAAAAAAATAAACAACTTCTGTATGATGAAAATAGTCCGTCAGATGAAAAAACAAAGTCACATGGAAAACTAGCCTAATAACTTTTAGGTTATGTTACCTGGAAATAAGGCTTAGAACATTTGTAACAATAAAATAATGAATGTACCCTTATTGCATTTACATTTACTTGTTGTAAAGGTTGAAATGGTTTGGAAATAAACATGGTTAGTTTCTTCAAAATTAAACATAAGCAACAAGCATCATATCATAAATATAGAAAAAATATTGGAGATTGGATATTCGAATACAAAATACTCAATAGTAGAGGAAGTCAAACCTAAGGTTCAAACCGAAGACAGCATAGTCGCTAGGATAAATATTAATATGCAACTTCGAATGCTCCAATCTACCTGAAAAAATGTATATTGGAGATTCGAATCTCCCATATACATGTAGAAAGGTATATTGGATATTCAAATTATTACATTTCAATTGACCACCGACAGACAAAACGAGTGTGACTATGGCAAAACAGAAAGCTGTAATGACTGCTCATCGCAAATTTCACGGCCGGTTACGCCCGCGGCCGCCGATGCCTATTGCCAAGTTTGTGGGACAAACTTGCACGCGCGAATTTTCAGTGTGTCTGGCCTTGCTTTTTTTCAAGAACTTTCATTTGGACGATCCGAAAAAAGTCACAATTTAGCGACCTGCAGGTAGCTTGGACATTTAGAATTATAATCTACAGTCTTCGATAGTCGCCAAAATGTATATTGGAGTTTAAAAATTGTATTTTCGAAATGGTATATTGAGGGTAGCTTTCAATGTCTGATCCACGACCGTGTACCTGCAATCGCCGGACTTATCTAAGGTTACCAAGGGAACATTGGGGATCGGACTTGCGCTGACATTTTCATACGACACCTCGTTCAGCCTGATTATAGCCAGGGCGGCGGATATACGGGCCCGAAAAGTTCTTATCTGGGCCTGAACGCGAGCAAACTAATGACTTGCAAAAAATGCCCGGTTTCACCGCCCGGCTTTTGCAGGCAGAGTGTTCGAGTAAATGACAGTGGAATATTCGAATCTCCAATATCCAAAATGTTGTAAATTGGAGATTTAAAATGGTTTTTCCGAATATCCAATCTCCAATATCCCCCAAAATGTAGATTGGAGATTCGGAATTGGATGTAAAATCGAATGTCAAATCTCTAGTATAAAAAAAATGTATATTGGAGATTCAAAATTGTTTATTCAAAATCGTATATTTAGGGTAATGAAGTCAATGCCTTATCCACGACCGTGTCTCCTCAACCGTCGGACTGATCTAAGCCTACCAAGCGACAATTGGGGATCGGACTTGAGCTGACCTTTTAAACGATACCTCGTTCAGCCCGGTCGTAGCGCGCGCGGCGGAGATACGGGCCCGATAATTTCTGATTTCGGCTGACACTTTTCTTGGCAGTGTTCGAGTAAATGACAATGGTATATTCGAATCTCCAATATCCAATATCCCCCACAAATTTAGATTTGAGAATCAGAACTAGAAATTCGAATGTCATCCATCCAATATCCAAAAGAAATGTAGATTGGAGATTCGGAAGTGGAAATTCGAATGTCCAATACCCAATATCCAAAATATGTATCTTGGAGATTCAGGATTGCTTATTCGAAGAATCGTATATTTAGGGTAGCAAATTATATGTCGGATACACGGTCATGTCTCTGCAACCGTCAGAATGATTTGAGGCCACGGAGCCAATATTGGAGATATAACTTGCGCTGACCTTTCAAACGACGTCTCGTTCAGCCCGATCGTAACCCGGTCGGCGCAGAATAGGACCCGAGAACTTCTTCCCCGGGTCTGGACGCGAGCAAACTAATGGCTTGCAACAAGATGGCCTGATGGCCCTATGACGCTCACCTGAGACCTTGTTACCCAATTGGAATTTGCATCCCCGAGGCGTGGCTTATTTTAGCCAAGAGGCATAATTTGAACAATCTTGAACAAATATCTGGGCCTTGCGGTTTCTTGTCAAGATTTTTAAAATCATTTTGCTATTTATGTCTATATAAACCAATTTGACCCCCGGGGCGTGACCAGTTTTGATCCCAGGGGCATAATTTGAACAATATTTGTAGAGGACCACTATACGATGTTACATACCAAATATGAAAGCTCTAGGCCTTGCGGTTTCAGAGGTGAAGTCAGTTTGCTATTTAAGTCTATATAAACCATGTGACCCCTGGGGTGTGGTCAGTTTTTATCCATGGGGCATAATTTGAACAATCTTTGTAGAGGACGACTTTAGGATGTTACATAACAAATATAAAACCTTTAGGCCTTGCGGTTCCAGAGAAGAAGACTTTAAAAGACATTTTGCTTTTAAGTTTATATAAACCATGTGACCCCTGGGGTGTGGTGAGTTTAGACCCAAGGGGCATAATTTGAACAATCTCTGTAGAGGACCACTTGAGGATGTTATATACCAAATAAGAAACCTCTGGGCCTTGTGGTTTCGGAGAAGATTTTTAAAGTCATATTGCTAATTAAGTCTATATAAATCATGTGACCCCCCCCCTCCGAGGAGTGGCCAGTTTTGACCCCAGGGGCATAAATTGAATAATATTTGTAGAGGACCACTGTATGATGTTACATCCTAAATATAAAACCTCTGGGCCTTGCGGTTTCAGAGAAGAAGATTTAAAAAGACATTTTGCTTTAAGTTAATATAAACCATGTGACCCCCTGGCAGTGGCCAGTTTTGACCCCAGGGGCATAATTTGAACAATCTTTGTAGAGGACCACTATAGGATATTACAAACCAAATATGAAACCTATAGGCTTTGTGGTTTCAGAGAAAAATATTTGTAAAGTCATTTTGCTATATATTTTATAGAAACCATGTGACCCCCAGGGCGTGACCCGTTTTGACCCAAGAGGCCATTATTTAAAAAAACTTTGTAAAGGACCACCAAAGGATGTTAAATTCCAAATATGAAACCTGTGGGCCTTGCGGTTTCAGAGGAGACATTTTTTTAAAGTCATTTTGCTATATATTCATTATAAACCATGTGACCCCCCGGGGCGTGGCCAGTTCTGAACTCAGGGGCATAATTTGAACAATATTTGTAGAGGACCACTATAGGATGTTAAATACCAAATGTGAAACCTCTGGGTCTTGTGGTTTCAGAGGATAATATTTTTAAAGTCATTTTGCTATATATTCTATATAAACCGTGTGACCCCCGGGACGTGACCCATTTTGACCCCAGGGGCATAATTTAAACAATCTATAGGACCACTATACAATTTTACATACCCAATATGAAACCTCTGGGCCATGCGGTTTCAGAGAAGACGATTTTTGTAGTTGACACTTTTAAAATCTATTTTTAGCTCTGGTGACAGTAACGATTTGAACAACTTTGAAAGAGCGTCACCCAATGATCATTCCTGTGAAGTTTGGTGAAAATCTGCCAAGTGGTTTAGCTGATGTTGTTTGAATGAAAAGTAGACGACGGACTGATGCACGCACGCACACACGCACGCACGGACGACGGACAACGGGCGTTCACAAAAGCTCACCATGTTTCTTCAAAACAGCAAAATTTTACACCCGTTTTCTTACATTTTAATTATTTAAAGATAATGTGGGTAATATGTATTATAATGTGTATCATTTGGTTTATTACAAGTACACTTTGTAAAAAAGGTCAATTTATAAAAATGTTACTTTAAACTAACGACAACCCTACTTTTACTATTTACTTATATGTAACCGAAAAATTCACATGAGTGTCCTTGAATAAGACCATCAAATTAATGCGCTAATCAGTTATTTTTGACTCGTTGCAAACGTGTTTTTTCTTGTTACTTATTCTTATTCTCAATATTTTGGCAACAAATTAGCGCTATTTATTTATTCTAAACAGTACTATGAAAATCGAGAGCTTGCATCATATGATCTACTTTTGAAGCTACGAACAAATATCTATACAGGTTAGATACCAGTAATTCCAAATCCCATAGGGTCCCATAATAAAACGGCAACCTGTCCAAGCATTTTTCTAGCATTTCCTTTATTTCAGATTGTTCAAGCCATGTATCAATTTAAAGATCAATCTGTCCTCTTCCTAAATTTGCAATAAAAAAGATATGTCATCTCACTTCTAAGAAAATGCATCTCACTTGAATGCAGGCACCGGTAGAAAACAGGGTTTCGGCGTTCATATTTCGACAAAAGCCCCATACCACAGTAAACACACCCCAAAAGTTCACCGTTCAAGTAAGCCTCCAATGAAATGCACCAAAATGTTCCAGACACGCATAGGATATTAGAAATAACCACAAAAGCCATGTCTGAGATTGCTAAATGGCTTTTATGCCAGAAGAGAAGGGGAACTCTTTAGTAATAGGCACTACTTTTGAATGGACCATGGAGGGATACACAAGGATTTACTGGTATCTGACCTTAAAAAAAACTCAAAATTTTGCTATCATGAAAACAACTCTTTTACATCATTATGAACCTAATTCTACCACACATGCAAAGTTTCAGGTCGATCCGCTAAGTAGAAATGCCCCCAAAACGCATTTGAGTATGACACATGATAAGCCATCTGGCTTGCGTTTCAGTACTTGGATTGTATGGGGAGCGAGAACTAAAATTCGCACCCAAAGCACATAAACCAGTCAAAATACCAGTTCATTTAGACTTATTTTAATGCAATGGACAGTCATAAGGGATAAAACGTATATCATGATTCGATGTGGTGTGAGCTGAAAATGCGAGTTTCCGTATTTTTTTTTTCATTTTTTTAACATTAAAAAAAACAGGTTTCGCTTTAAAATTTTAGATAACGTGTCAGTTACGATATTATTCACATTTATTCCCGTGAAAAGTTGTAAACGTAATAAAATAACACAGTTACGTGGTGATTTATGTATAAGTGGACCCTAAAGGGCCGGTCCCTGGTTTTCTTAAAGGTTAGATACCAGTAATTCCAATTCTCATAGGGTCCCATTATAAAACGGCAAACTTTGCAAGCACTTTTCTAGCATTTCCTTCATTTTATCGGTTATTCTGGCCCGTTGCAGATTAACTTGTTAACTGGCATGTATATTATTCCGTTTGCATAAGATAATTAGCTCCCAAAAATATTTTTTCTTTACTTACAAATTAGTTTTTATTATGATGTTGTATACCATTGAATAAGAAGAGACATGATAAAGTTTAATGGTGGGAAATTGAACTTCATACACGCAAATGTTTCCTTTTTAGCAAAAATGCACTCGTGATTCGCATGCTTTTAGTTTCTTTTGTCGCCAACAGTCGTTCTACGCTATCCGCGTTTTGATTACTTATTTAGCAAAAATGCACTAATAATGCACATACTTTTAGTTTCTTTTCTCGCTGTCAGCGTTTTGATTTAATATTTTAGGTTGCGATCGGTACATAAAATAAAGTGAATTAAAGTGATCAAATAATTTATCTGCAAACATAATTTCAGATGTTACAATACTAATTACTGAACTTTTCATGTCCAGAATTGTATAGTCTTTATGTTAGCATTTTTTGGGGGATGAAATACATGTTATGTTCTGGTCTACTTAGGTTAACTATGATTAATTATGATCGACATTATCCAAATCGGTTGCGTTTTGCTTGGATAGTGGTAGCTAGTAGCTAATAATGTGACACCTAACGCCTACAGTACACTTGTTTAATGCCACCTAAACGATTAATTAATTTGTCGGCTTTTCTGGTGATTCTTCTGTGGGTGCTTTATGTCTTATCGTATTACCTCCCCGTGATAGCAATACACATAATTCTACTTGGACGTTATGGTTACAGTATACTAAATATTTCAGGTGTGCAATGCTATACTCTCTAAATAAATCAACACCATTTATTTGAAGACACAATTTTCTGTATAGTCACTTGCCATGACTTTATTTTTGAATATTTCTTTGTACGTGTGGTAGGAAAAACATTGTTGTGTACTAAAAATTCACTGTTTCGCTTGAAGGTTGGAGACTACATGACGAGACTTTGACAGTTGGCAGTATACCTTCAACTGGAGAGTAGCCGGTAAAAAGATGGCCGTAAAACAGTGAACTTTGATTCGCGTCGAGTTCTTTCTTACATATCACATGACCTATCTTTTTTATTGTCTAAATCAATTCGGCTCGGAATGCTCTTTAAGAAAAGGTATGGTTATGAGGGTCTCTACGCGCAAAATGTTGAGTTTATTTTTTGTTGAATTTATTGCTTTTACATTGAATTTGTTAAGGAAATCTTTTAGTATATTGTGACCTAAACTGATTTTGGGTTAAAATAAAATATCATCTGCAAGTGCAAAATATGGATGAGAAAGCAGATTTTTGGTCATTTCTGAGCAAAAGAGTAGAAAATAAGTGCATTAAATGCATCAATTCAGATTGTTTGATCTGGAATGGTTGTATTTCAAATAGTTCCTTACCCTATTATGGCCGAATGAGGGCTAAATTGCCTTCGGACATAAAATCAGAGACATACTTGGTTCACCGTGCAGCGTTAATGTGCTACATGAAGTCAGAATTGAACGCCAGGGACTCTGTGAGCCACTTATGCAACAATAGCTTGTGTGTTAAGCCTGAACATTTAAACATAGAGCCCCATTCCACCAACATGGAATGGCGGACATGTTTACAGTTCGGACAGTGCAGCGGGCATGGAACTGAGCCAGCCTGCATATTTGGTAAAAACATGAATACAACAAGCTTTATCACTTCCTTTTATTCATAGAAATACACTTAAAATACATAAATGCATGTTTTTTTTCATTTTATATCTATTTCTATTGGGTATTTTTGCCTTTTTCAGGTAGAGGAACGCCTGATGCTGACGCGAGGGCCACTTGTTAGAGGTCTCTTATGCCAAAACAGGTAATAATAACAATTTATTATCAGGTACACAATCAACTAAGCATATTTATGATGCTTAAGGTGTGGAAGACTGTCATAATCAGGTTTGGGGTCACTCATGCCCTTGCCGTAGTGTAATTCCTCATGCAGTTTGTATCGATAATTCCGCGTCCTGGCACGTAAAGCTCGTGCTTTGTTGGTAGCGGATGTTTGCTTTCGGTTAAGGTCGTTGCGGTCCTCATATGCTATCTGCTTAATAATCTTTGACCCCTGGGTAAGGTTAGCATTTAGTTCTGTGGTTTTTGCAATTACAGAGTCAGCATAGCCATTGTTTAATTTGTGAACCTGCCCGTGAATTCGACCTACACAGTTGCGTGAGAAAGTCACAGTTTTAGGATTGACAGCTTGGTACGACCTGTTTACTGCTTCACTTTTTTGGGTTGTGGTTAAAAGTTTGGTAGCGTCAAGAGCAGCTGGACCTAAAACCATTTCAATGCATTTTTTAAGGACTTGTTGGTCACTGTCAACCATTTTAACCTTGACATTGTCTGGCATGAAATTCTTAGCTTGCCTATTTGTACCAGCACAGACATAACTGTACTTTGCACAATGAGTACCGCAGTAACCACTGAAGCATAGAACAATGGTTGCGATTACATCAACCATGACCTTCTTTAGAACCTTGATGTCACCCTGGTGTTTATTGTGGGCAGCTTTAAGCTCAGCCATACACCTAGCTTTGACCGAGAGAGCGAACCGACTCCTGATATTAGACTTGGAATGACCCTTGAGCATGCCCTTTGAGAAAGGCGCTTTGTTGAGCTCGCGCTTCAGCGAGTTGCCTAGGTGCCTCAGATCCTTAAGATGACCCACATTGTGACCGTGAGAGTTACGAACACCTTGGAATGCCCTACTGTCCCCATCACAAGTGAAATTTGCTATTTTGATGTCCTTAGAGATCTGGTCACCTAACAACCTATTCCATTTGCCTTCATCACCTATTGGTTCCCTCTCTGAAACATTTGCAGAACAATGCCCCCTATGATTGGGGCACTGAACAGGTTTACCCTTATTCCTAAGCATTGATGCAGTCCTGCATAGTTTATTTGCTACTTGTACCCCTACAATTTGCTTGTTTCTGGTATTGTTTTCACACATAGTGCTTATGGCAATAGTTCCGGCTTGAAAGGGTGTCGCGTCAGAGTTAAAAATTGGATTGTTGTAGCAAGTGTCCCCTTCAACATTTACCTTAGAGGGATCTTTTTGACCAATTTTGGCATTTTCAGCATCTAAGTTTTCTCTAATCTGGTACATGCTTCTCTCATTTAGGGATTTAAGGGCAGTATTGACCTTATTTGCTTGTTTTTGCATAGCAGGTGGAGAGGGAGCAATGATATTGGTTGTGTTGAGAATTCTGCGGGAACCTGTGTTCCCAATAGAAGTACTTGCAACACCTATTTGGAAGCCTACATTGATCTGAGCTGCCTTTCTGCCCCTGGTACTTGATGGAACCTCATTGTAAAGCTTATAATGCTTGCCTACATATCTGCATCTTGTACATTTTAACCTTTCCTCCCAGCCTAAGCCCCACTTTATGGAAGCACTGCCGTCAATTACCAAGTCGCCCCTACATTTATCACTTCTTAACCTATGCTTTCTATTTTCAGAGGACATCATAGACTGGAGTAGGGCGGGGACATAGACCTTGTTCGTAAGTAAGTCGGGATGGACTTTTGATGGAGCAGGAACCCGTAACAGGTCTACATAGCGAATCTTGTTCGCTCTCGGACGCAAGGGCTTAGCTGGGGTTTGAGAGCCGTCTACATCCCGAAAAGTAAGAACCTTGTCATTGTAAGCTACCCGTGCTTCAAAGGATGACCTTTCTAACCTTACATAGGTTGTGTTGGAATTTGACCTTCTTTCATAATTATGTTTTTTCCCCTTCACCGGATTAGTCCCACCTCGTTTAAAACCAACATTGAGCAACTTTTTCTTTTGCTTGGTTATGAACCCCATTTTGACCAGATTGCCACCTTAAAAAAAGTCAAAGTACTTATTTTGTGCCCAAAATATGCAATTTTGTATTCCCTTAAACCTCTAAATGTGAGCAGGCAATGCAAATTGACCACCTGCTGCAGTTTAAAGGCACTCATGACATTATATACTAGAATATATAATTGGTGGCCTGTAATTAAAGAGGCTGCGACAAACAATGTGCTTTAAAGATTTTACACATTATTGGTTTGAAACAAGCAATTACTGGAAGCTGATTGATTTCTACACTTCAAAGTATCTTTGATCTCCCATTTTGACCAATTTGTTAATTGTCTTGGATGAAATTGGAATTTTTTTTCTATTAAATTTACATTTTTGGGGTGATTTTTTAAAAAAAATACACAAAAAATACATTATCAAAATGGCTTAGAGTAAAAATATCTAACAAAGTCATTCTCTCCTCACCCCACATAAGCCCCCCATACACGTGTGTTTGGTTTCTTTGGGTATTTTGTCACAAATATTGCAAATATCAGCTTTAATTGTTAGAGGGACATTTAAGCTTCAAGACGCTTGAAATCACCGGCTTCCGACCAAAATCACCTGTGTTTGAAAATATGAAATAAAATGGCCAAATGGACAGATATACAAGCCAAACTTAATATATTGGTGCAATATGCATGGGAAGATAATTATATGCAAGAAAAACTAATTTTAATGAGAACAAATTTCTCTTATAGGTTACAGTATACTAAATATTTCAGGTGTGCAATGCTATACTCTCTAAATAAATCAACACCATTTATTTGAAGACACAATTTTCTGTATAGTCACTTGCCATGACTTTATTTTTGAATATTTCTTTGTACGTGTGGTAGGAAAAACATTGTTGTGTACTAAAAATTCACTGTTTCGCTTGAAGGTTGGAGACTACATGACGAGACTTTGACAGTTGGCAGTATACCTTCAACTGGAGAGTAGCCGGTAAAAAGATGGCCGTAAAACAGTGAACTTTGATTCGCGTCGAGTTCTTTCTTACATATCACATGACCTATCTTTTTTATTGTCTAAATCAATTCGGCTCGGAATGCTCTTTAAGAAAAGGTATGGTTATGAGGGTCTCTACGCGCAAAATGTTGAGTTTATTTTTTGTTGAATTTATTGCTTTTACATTGAATTTGTTAAGGAAATCTTTTAGTATATTGTGACCTTATATACTGCATTTCAAGCAACAGTAGGGTGTTATTATTATTCAAACGTATTGTAGCTTTAATGCAAACACAATTAAAGATGTGTAAATATTTATAATGTAAAGTCTATATTGAAAGTATATGTAGTAAAACGGACGAACTCGAGAATTGGCTGAATCTCGTATTAGCCGCGTTTTTCCATATTTGCCGAGTTTTTTCTGTATGGTCGAGTTTTGAAATGTATTGTCGAGGTTTAGATCGTATCAAGCGAACAAAATGACCCGATTCTCGTTCAATATTATAAAGTTACTTAATAATACATTTTATTTGTTTGGCATTGTAATTTTTTATGAATAGGCATCGTTCAACGTTTTTGGGCTGACTGGTCGGTATTCTATGCTATTTATTAAATAAGAGATTAGGCCTACAGTATAAGTGACTTGTTGCTAATATAAATACACGCGTATTCACATTACATGATTTAATTTGAAAGATTTAATCAGTACCTTACATGCTTTAAAATTGAATTATTACCTATGTGGTGGTACAACATTCACTAGCAAAACTACACATTTATATTTCACACAAATAAACTCATATTATTTCATCAAAGTAATTTTGGAATAACATACTGGAAATAAAATGTACATAAACATATTTTAGTTTTACCAGTGTATTCTGAATTACTTTTTTTTTTAATATGTAATTTATGTATTGACTGCTTAAAGATGTCTATTCACAGAATGGCATAGAGAAATTATCAAAACAATTCTCGCAAATTCCAATGAAAAGATGCACATTAAGTGTCGTTGATAAATAAACACAAGTACTAATTACCTTAAGTTTAAATTAGGGATGACAACGAATACTAAAATACTCGAATATTATTCGAATATTTTGTAATTTTATGAATGAGTAATAAGTTTGTTTGCGACAATTTTCATCAATCGTCGTCATCATCACCATCGTCCTCGTCATCATCATCATCATCATCATCATCAGCTGCATCATCATCATCATCATCATTATCATATCATCATTATCATCATGTACGCTTCCGCCGGGGCTAGAACCTACGCACACCAAAACAAAAATCTGCACGATAACCACAAGGCCAATCTGACTTGATGACTTTCTTGATTGAATATTTAATTTCTGTTAGTGCTAATACTTAGTTTGTGCAGATAAAAAAATAAAGGGACATTGTGTTGTTGTTTAAAGAAAATCTGTGAATAAGTCCTTTTAATATATTTATTATGCTGATGTGTGTTCCGTTTCACATCTTATACATATCAAAATGCTTGTAGATAAATACAAGCTTCACACCGAAAACAAACAAATTTTATTGCGGGAATCATAACGTCATGACGTCAAAATAATGACGTCATTTCACAGTTCTGAGCCCGGCATCGATGACGGTCCGTTTCATTTACTGCATTAAATCGGGACCCCAAAAAGTAGTCCCTCACTGGGAGTGATATAGGGATATATCTCACTTATATTTTTCTATATTTCACTGCTTAGCATTAATAAATACAAATAACACATGGCTGAGAGGATGATATAAAATAACATCAACCCAAGAAATGTTATATCAGCCGAGTCGGTGGCCGAGGTAGTTATGACTTTTCAAGGGTTGATATTATTACTAGTATATCACCCTCTCAGTCATGTGTTATTTATTTTATTACACCGAACAATCCGTATAACACCTTAAAATGATACACTTCGTGGTGTTTTTTTTCACCATTACTTTAACGTAGACTCTAGTAATAAATGCTGCGTAAGCCGAGGCTTGAATTAACATTTCACAATACAATTATTATCTAGTTAAATCATTGCAGAATCAGCATACCGTACTTTCCAATGCTTCGCAGACATGACCTTTACCTTTACCGGCATGACCATTGAGTGTTTACAGCAATATTTAGACGTGTCAATTTTTAAGATGGCGTGTATTACCATGTAGCAACATGATCAACATGTTATAACAATCACAGGCATATTGGTAAATTGACAACCTAAGAATATGAGATTAACAAAACACATAATGATAGTATAAAATAACATAAGATAAGACATTATATTATTAAATAACTCTTAGAATGGTAAATCGAACCTATCAGATGCATACCTATAATATCCCCACATTTGTATATATAAAAAACCTATTGGTCAATAAAAAAATGTCATAAATTGTGCATGAGTCAATTGACTCAATCGACCCATGGAGAAGTTCCATAAAGTATCTCCAATAGATATGATTTGACATAACCCTCTTAAACAATGAGGCCCGTTTAAGTGACCCGGAACACCCCAATACACATGGTTCAACACAATCCGTTGCTGACATCATTATCTTGAACCGCAATGTTACCCATTGACAGGTTGAATCTTCCTGTGCAAAGACATTTAAACTTACGGTCAAGAGAAATTATCCAAGTTTTATAATTACATGTATGTGTCAAGGGTTTCCCCAAGGCCAATATGGCGTGTCGCTAGCGACATCCCTTCGTAATCTGGGGTGGTCTTCCGACATCCCTTAATTGCAGCGACATGCCTTAATCAGCCGCCCGACATTTCATAAATATAAACTAATAAACGCGAACACATTGTTTATTATCTACCCGTGCGGTTCGCTTGTCAAAGGCACAATACACCCGTCTTGTGGATCTTGCAGCACACTAAATCATGCTAAAACCAAAAATGAACACGTTCTATACAATATTTATCTCTATTGCATTAAAGTATGTAAACATATGCTAGTATTTTGGCTGACTTCTATGAATTAAGTACACAATTTGACTCAGGCACCCCATATAATCAAAGCACTGAAAACGCAAGCCAGATTGCTTATCAGGCATCATTCTCAAATGCGTTTTCAAGCATTTCTACTTTGTGGATCGGTCTGAAATTTTGCATGCACATTAGGAATATGTTAATAATGATGTAGAATTGTGTTTTTTTCGCGATATCAAAACTTTTAGTTGTCTTCTAGGTCACAATACACTAAATAAATAAGAGATGTAGGGCTGTACTCTCTAAATAAATCAACACGTTTAACTCGAAGACATGTTTTTAGGTTTAGACATTTGCTTTGATATTCTTTTTTGGAGATGTTGGTAGGGTAAGCATTGGTATGCACAAATAAATCACTGATATGTTTTAAGATTGGAGACTACAGTATGACACTTGCGCTGAGGCGGGTTACATTCAACTAGAAAGTAGCCGCTAAAACGATGGTGATAAAACAGTCAACTTTGTTTAGTGTCGAGTTCTTTCTTACATGACACATGACATACCCTTTGTATTGCTTAAATCAATTCAGCTTAGGATACTCTTTAAGAAATGGTATGGTTATGAGTGTCCCTATGTGCAGAATGTTGCATTTATTTTTGGTTAAAGTTATCGCTTTTACATTAAATTATATAAGGATTGGAATAACTATATTGTAACCTCAAATATAATCGATTAGTGGAGGCGGTTCTCGATTGCCAGAGTTAATCGACTAAATTACAGGGTATGTAACACGGTGCCTGTACCACGTGATCTATTTTGTTCTGTGTGGGTCATTCCACCGAAAACAATCCATCGCTTCAGGGAACGTTTTTTATAATTTCTCTGTTAATTCTGAACCGATTTTTACGAAATAAAGACAAGTGCCCTGTCATAACAGAATGACACCATTCCATTAGAGTTTCTGGCAGATTAATTTAGTAAGTATTTCAAAAACTGCAACAGCGCCTCTTTTTAAACATAAATTGACATGCTATGTGTGGAATATTTTTTTTTTTAAATCGTCAATAAATTTCATAATATTGCTGCTGATGGTGCCAAACGTAGGGCGGAGACTTCATTCTTACCAGAGAGAAACAGCACAAAAAGTATGTTTGCTCACATACGTCTGATGCCGATTGTTTTGTAACAAATAAAATATTGCTATGTGTGGGTCACAAATATGTTATGCAATGTGCGGAATACAAAAGTTTAAGACATTGCAAACTTCCCATTAAAGCCATTTAATATAATTTTCTGTAACTTACACTACAAGACTGACAGTTGAGGGTCAATAACATGAATTTTTCAGCGCATTTGAAAATACTTCTGTTGCGGCAAGCCTTTTCTAGTAAGTTTCTGTGTCTATTTAAACGTTAATTTAAGCACTTGTACTTTTCCTTCAAATTCATCTTGAGGGGTCAACAATTCTATTATAACTACCTACATATAAATATATAAGGGTATGCTATAGTTTTTCATTTAGCCCTTGGTCTGGTTTTTGCCCATTTAAAAGTTTAGCACCAAATGCGTATTAATACACTACGACAAATCGTTTGGATTTCATTTCTAGTTAAAATCATTAACAGTACACATATTTTGCCTGTATTAATTATGGATTGTATATTGTGTTTTCTTTAGACATACATACTGTTTTGGTCATGATTTAAATGTACGCTCGTATTTCTCTATAGGATTTCTAACATCTGCGCTTGCATAGAGCTAGCACGCACGATTGACCGCAGTCATATGTGTGCACCCAGTGTGGGAAGTCCTTCACCGACCGGTACCTTCTCAGAGCCCACGAAAGGACAGAAAATAATGAAGATTATGCAGTGTTTGTCAGATAAGATATAGGGAACAAAATCCACGCACACTGAAGAAAAGAGCAACGATTGCTGCAAAACATAAACATATTAGCAATATATATAGACATCAACGTACATGAATACACAGTGATAAAAACTGAATTATTGTTATGTGTAAATAAGAATTTATTGTTAAATTGGCTTTCGTTACTTGCAATAGTTTAATGTTAATAACGAACAATTATCTAATAGGAATATAGGTTGTGTGCTGTTTCCTTAAGGACATTGTTTTATTGGCAAACATTCTACCAATACTAACCAATCAAATCTCTAATTGCAGATGTTCACCAAAACGGAATTCGCTATACACAATTGTCAACATATTGATATCCTACACTTATCCGATTTCAAGACGACTTTTTCTGTAACGTATAGAAATGTAATTAGTCCCGATAAGTTAAAGACATTTCTAGCGTAATGTTAATTAATAAATGGGACATTGTGCGTCATCGTTTTCAAATTTGATAACGCACAGAGGTAACTGCTGCGTCAGTTTGTTCGGACAATAGGTTACCTGAAATTCATTCTATCACAGATGGTGGTAATATAAGTAATATACTAATCTTCTAATCGATATTTTCTATTCTATAAACGAAGATATCTACAAGATATTTGAACTTTTTGTTTTATAAGAACTTGATTTTTTGTTTTATCTTAGTAAAATTATTTTGTAATATTGTGTGCAATATCATACAAATGTGTGACAAGCCTGGTGTTGAAATACATTTAAGTGTACAGTTAAAATATGTATTTTATTAATCTAACATTAGTCTTTCTCAAGGTTTAAAGATTGGTGCAAACTATGTTTTATGTATATTCACACTAATATTTGTCCAATTCTTCTGCGATAGCGCAGCTTTAAAAAACGGCTGGATGTTTTGTATAAATTCAGGTTAAATTTCGAATGAATTTATAATCATTTTAAATCAAACATTAATAAATCAATATTTTACTTGGTGATGCTTACATTTTGTGATTGTACCTGTATTTAACTGTGAGTACAAATCTCTGATTTTATGTGATTAAATTGTTTTCAAATTGATATATAATTATATTCATCTTCTCTTTATGCCCAAAACAGAACTGGTAATAGAGAAATAAGGAAACAGACATAATAAAAACATATTGTTTATTGCATTGTATGCTGCATACTAAAACTATTTTGATTCAAAGATCAAGTCCTAGTCTTGTAGTGGGCAAGAGTTTGCTGTCGTTTCGTCTTGACTTCACCCAGCCGACTGAAAGAGATCCACGCTGGACAGCATTGATGTTCAAATAAAGATTTTCCTCTTTGTTCCGCCCCTTTTACTCTATTGCCAGCTGTCGTGTCAAAGAAATGGGTCCTGAAATGTAATCGGGAAATATACAAGCTTTTCATTATTATGTGGTTGAGCAAACTACAAATAACTTATCAGTTGTATTTATTTAAATTATGCTTGGATTCATGCTTTTATGTTTGAAATAAATAACGATCTTCAAATTTGTCCAAACTACTCGTATATACGAACATTGCATAATCATTAAAGTGAGAGCACCATTATGCATATACTTATATAATAATATAGCATGATTTGAATTCCTCACTTGAAATTCATCTGGGGTAGATTCATTTTCAACTTCATTGAAGTCCGTAGTAGTAGTAGTAGTAGTAGTTGTAGTAGTAGTAGTAGTAGTTTGAAAAAAGAACATATTTGAAAATAATATCACATATCATATGGAAGCGGACATAAAACAACTTTGTGACACACTATGAAAATAAAACTCTTCAAATCTTTATTCTTATTTTCAGTAACAATACAAATGCATATTAAGTAAATTAATAAGCAGGTATGCTCTAACCACTTTTGTATTCCACACATAGCATAATATATTTGTGACCCACACATAGCAATATTTTCTTTTCTAAAAAAAAATTGGCATCAGACGTATGTGAGCAAACATACTTTTTATGCTGTTTCTCTGGTACGAATTACAGTGTCCGCCCTACATTTGGCATCTTCAGCAGCAATATTATAAAATTTATTGACGATTAAACAAAAAATATTCCACATAGCATGTCAATTTATGTTTTAAAAGATGCGCGGTTGCAGTTTTTGAAAAACGTACTAAATTAATCTGCCAGTAACTCGAATGGAATGGTGTATTTCTCTTATGACAGGGCACTAGTATTTATTTCGTGAAAATCGGTTCAGAATTAACAGAGAAATTATAAAAAAACGTTACCTGAAGCGATGGATTGTTTTCGTGGGAATGACCCACACAGAACAAAATAGATCACGTGGTACAGGCACCGTGGGTAAGATAGCAAGTGGAGCGTTAATCGATACTTGAATGCACTTTAATTAGCACATACTGTATGCGTCTCTTTTTATCTGAAAACTGTGAAAACAAAACATTTGTAGTTTATAAAATTAGCGACATGAATAAAACGTTTAAATGATTTCTTTTTCTTTTCATTATATTATATAAATATTGACTTCCTTGAGGGTGACAGTGCGTATTGTCAACCCGAGCAACACTGTCGACCGAGGCTTTAGCCGAGGTCTACAGTGTTTGTCGAGGGTTGACGAGACACACTGTCACCCTCAAGGAAGTCAATATTTATGTTATTATACCGAACAATCCCTTATCATTTGCGTACCGGGCGGTAGCGGGCGACATTGCCGGGCGACATATCAAATTATTGCCCGCTGCAGTTTATATGCATCATATAGAGAAATAGTCAAGTGAGGTATAATAATTATTATTATTTCACCTTTAAAATTAGAATAATCATTTTTATAAATCCCATCTATCACGGGATTTGAGCAAATTTTACTTTATATGATTGCATTAATCGGTAAAATGTCGAAACGAAAGGCAGGATAAAGACGTCGCAGCGTAGTCGTCTAAACAACGAAACCCTCGCAGCTCTACTCATGATATCTACGGAAGGAGAGACGACAAAGCAGTTCCCTAATGACGTGGCCGTGTCGCAGTGGGCCAAGTGTAGAAACCGTTGTCTGGATGTTTGAGATCATTGAAATTTGAACCGTATCAGTAGTTAGGTAATGATTATGTATAAAACATTGCATTTATGTACGAACGTATTTACTCCAAGACCAATAAATACTATGAATCAAGTGTTCATTGTTTTTTTTTTATTTTGTTTTGCAATATATTAGTGTACACACCTTCAAGTATACGCCAAATTGCACCAATAACGTTACTCTAACGTCAAATTTTCTAGCAAAAAAATAGATGGTTTAAAAACGAAAGATGCGTGCTTACTTTTTTATAGCAAAGAAGAATAAATCTTTTAATCATCAGCGATTAAATCATACCTACTTACTTCCCATTTAAGTGTGTTTGTACGATCATTCATATCAATTATTTTCAAAATAATCAGATGAAAGTGAAAATCACACTTTAAAGCAAACAGAACAAATGACAAAAGAAGCACTTCAATATCTATTAAATCAACAAGTACCTAACTAGTGTCGACTTTTGCATCGTTTTGTAGTGTTGTGTAACCTAAACCAACTGTCAAGTAAACGTACCTGGGTAATTCTACAAATAATGGCCAAAGGCTTTTCACTCATGTTAAAATGAAATTTTAAAGACTTTCTGGCTCACAAACTAACCACAATCTGTGTTGCATCTATTCTATATGATGAAAGAAATAAAACAAAATGGGTTGTGACATAAAACTTTTATCAATGAAATAAAACGCGTATCTTTAAATTGCACTCTTGCCTAAAAGTGCTTTGTCACTCATAAGATGTGTCCACATGTTAACCAACCTATGTAAGAAAATAACTAATAAAAACATACAAATTGGCTAATAAATATGTATATAAGATTAAATTATATGATGTTTCATTTTTTATCATATTTCTGACAAGTTCAACTTTGCATGGTGACATGTGTTGGTTCGTCACCAGTTATTTTGTCATTACCGCAACAACCTATAATAACACTGAAAATTATAGAAATGATGAGGTATACAGACACAAACATACTGCGTCATCATCGGGAATATAAGCTGGAATATTTTCAACCGGATAGTGGCAGAGCTTACACTTTAGTTATTATCCCAAGTCCATGAAGTCGATGGAAAGTTGTCATTTGTACTGCGTATACTTTCTAATTGTCATTACCGTGTGTGCTGATAAATACAACTGTGGCTACGTAGTTATTGCTCATTGATGCAATTCACCTTCATTCATGGTTCTATCGCATGTGAAAGGTTTTTAATGCACGTAAAACAATATTTCTTGCTTTTTCAAGTGAATTTTTTGCTTAAGTATTATTACCGAAACGGTCTTCTCCGCAACGCTGATAACATTTGATTTAATAAAACATGCTCGATTTAAGGCTCAATTCATTAAATGGATGTTTTCTTTCAACAAAATGAGATATTCATTGATTGAAAGTAAATATATCCGTTATATTTGACAGTATTTCATAGCCGATGTCATTTCCGCAACGGCATGTCATTATCAAAACGAGTTGCCATTACCGCAACAAGATAATTTATATACAATTTTTGTAAAACATATAGAGTAAATACAATAAATTTTTTAAATAATCATAATCAACATCCACTACTTTAGAAATGCAAAAGTATTTAAAAAGCAGTTATAAATTATAATAGATCCTTTTAGCATTTATTCATAAAATATGTCGAATATTTGTAAACAAAATTAAAAAATACGAACTAACAAATTATTGTTGTTTTAATATTGAATATTTTTACATGCAATATAACATTACTATGTGTTAACATGATGCACAATTAAAAATGACACTTTCGTGCAAATACAGCTAATATCTGTAAGTTTTTGACCGTTGCGGTAATGACAATTTGGGCAGATATAGGGGTCAAGGTCACATCATTTTGGTCACGTTGATCGCCTATTGAGCGTTGGTGATAATTGTTCTGTTACCTATATAGGCTGAAGTTGTTGTTTAAAACAAACTTTGTTAAAAATAAATACTTCTTTTTCTTTTGAAATTTCAAATAAAATGGCAATAATTTGTATAATTACCCATCTATGTATTTCAAGAGTTTCCGCTTGTACAGACGAAAATTATTTAGTGATTAAAAACTAGCTTATTGTAACGCAGAATAAGCTAGTTTTAAGTCACCATATTCACCTTTCAATGTTTGTTCTTAACTTTTATTCCATTTTAAATAGAACTATATGTTATTAACTTAATTTTGTTAATTTTATTTATGGCACTTTATCTGTTGTAGGATCGTAAGACTTTCACCAATCTTTCAACACACGAAAACATAATTCCCAAAAATATTTATTTAAATAATGTTGGTTGCATAAGCTTGTCTCAATTATTGACTGTTATTTATGGCTAAAACTTCATACTGCACACCAAACAAAACATTTACATGAGTACCTTGCTGGTAGAAAATCTATATAAATTTAGTATATTTATAGCAATGAATATTTAGAATATATTAATCATGTCATCTTTTAACACCTTAAAAAACAAAGAAGTGTGACATTTGCCGCTTACTAATCGTCTCTTAATACGCACGTGGTCAAGGGCAGTAATCGTTGCGAGCAAATGCACAGTATCGTTGTAGTAGTCCCTTGCCATATATTTGGTAAATTGACAACTTTCAATACGCTGTCACAAAACCCCCAGCATAAACGGACTTTAACATAGTAACTTTACATAATGAATTAAAACAACATAAACTCAAATCAAAGAAACTACATCGAGATCAATTCAAACGACGAACAGCGAGAAGTGGTGGAATGACCATACATGGAGTTATGCCTGATAACGTCATTTTACTATGGAATGTTATTAATGAATTCGGTATGAAATAAATCTACTGTATACAGTTAAGTGAATCTGAAAAAAATGTGTTCAAAACGTTCACGATGAAATTTCACGTTAATAAACACGTAACATTCAATATGAAAGGCCTTTTTGACAACAGATATAATCAAAATGACCGTGGGAAAATCATCATCAAGTAAACATGTGTATCACGTGATCGAAATCCGGCGTTTAACGCTGGCACAAATATGTCGTCTGCACAACGCGAGTTGCAAATTATTTTCGATTGCGTTTTCTCGCAGATTTATTGTACCTACCCACAAATGATCAATAGAAGGCTGAAAACAAATCATATACGCCACCAAGACGGAGTACATATAAAGAATAGGTAAGTTTAAAGGGAGATACAAGCCATTGAATTATTTTCCACATGCAACTATCGTGCAATGGTCGGCGTTGTAACATGAAACTTCAGTTTTCACAATCTCTCGCTGTGTAGTTTCCGCGCCTTATAGATAGTTTATAACAAAACCGCAAGTAAAGCCGGGAATAAAATCATTGAATGGCGCGCTTTTGACTGGCCTTTGAATTGTGCGAGACATGCATTTTCTGGTTACAAAATAAGCAGAATCTTGCAGCGAAATGGTGTCAGTTCGGTGTCGCATAGCCAAAAGTTAACTTGCATAATACACATATACATGGTATTGAGCAATATCCGTATCATGTTGTGTATAGGCGACCCTACATTGCATGATGAGATTTAGACACATTTATGAAATGGAAGTACAAGGTCTACCCATTTTATTGCGGAACTAGGGCTGCGTTAAGACAAGGAGGAATTTTGTGTCAATAAAAAATGAGGGGGTTGTCAATAACAAATATTTAATACAAACTTATTTATATCAAACATAGATAACTATTTTTATATTTTTCAAATCTTGATTTTGCAGCATTAAATATCATAATTATTGTAGTGGTCAACTAAATCTATTCAGATTTCTGAAGCATTAACCTAATTTGGCAATGTGGTTGGGGTAATTTTCACAAAATGGGGGAAAATGGTATATCTATTTTTAAGATAAGGGCAATGGGCCTATATATTTTATTTTAGCCTGTAATTTGACAATATTATGATATTTCTGGTGTACACATCTAATTGTGACTGTGCCAACCCACATTTGTTCAGATTGCACCAAAATAAATTATCACTGTTTTTAAGACAATTATAATTTTCCTTATTTTGGCAATGCGGAAAAATATTTGCTCGGATTTTAAAATAATTTTACAGATATGTTCTCCTTTTTTTGCTCTAACATAGTAATGTTTTGCCACTAATATGTGATTTTCTGCCAAAATCAAGACACAATTAAAATGTGCCAATATTGTTGTTTATTATATACCTATAGATAATCTGACTCAAATACTGGTGTATTTTCAATATGAAGTACAATAGTCCAGATAGAATTCCTGTATTTCACACTGTGAAATAATTTTCTGTATCTAACGACTGGAAAAACCGGACTACTTTTACTATTATATTTCTGTAACGTTCCGAGCGACGTTGGGAAACACCCTGTTCTATTTATAGACGCGACGCTGCCCAACCCCACCTAACTAAAATCGGCTTCAATACTCGACCCCACCTACCCGAAATCAGCTGCATCATTCTGCACTGTATTTATCAGTTTAAAAATTGCAATTACCATGTTTTTTCTTAATTGAATAATTGTTGTCCTTTGGAGGCAGTGTACATAAAAAATACTAAGGTGATTTTTTATTTATTTATGGAATTAATTTTCAGTTATTTATTCAGATTCATTTCAAAGCATATCTTGTACAGCCTTACGATAGCCAGTTGTTTCAAACACTTTTATTTCATTAATCGTTTTTGGATGAAAAAAATAATCAGTCATTATCAGTTATACTATATACATTTTTTTAATGTTGAAATTAAAAGTCGAAAATAATCACATTTGTTATAAAATACTTGAATATGCAGTTCTTAATCAACATCAAATACGGTCATGTGTCTCCATGTAAAAAGCGTGTTTTGCTTCAAAAGCGCGCAAAAATCATTTCGCAATGCAAAAGCATAATGGTGTTTATGTTAACAAAATAACGTTCGATGAAGTCATATTGTGTTTTAAAGTGAGGCTCTATATTACATTACTTGTTTCAATATTTTTGATTGTCGATTAGTGAAATGGATTAGGGAATAACCCAGATAAAATTTAATGGTAAATACAATAATGAAATGTTTTAAAATAACTGTTCGGTTTTCCTGGCAAGCACTAGTATTTGTTTTTCGAACACTTTTTAATTGTTAGTTAGGTATAAACTCAGCCTTTAAAATCGCCGTATTTGATTGGCTAATGAGATCGTTGTGGGCGGGACTATACTGTTCAGTTGCTTGTCAGTCACACTGTTGGAAGCGAGACCTTATCAATCAATACTGCATTCGTTTATGACACTTCGATTAAAGGGTTAGATGAAGGGATTAAGGGTGGTCGCTTTGAAAATTAAGGCATGTCTGCATTATTTAAACATGTCGGCAATCGACTTAACTGCTTTGAAGGCATGTCAAGGCCTGACAAGCGAAAGAGGCCTGCGGGCAACCCTGGTACAGGTATTTGGTCTCCATCATAAATGTTCAGCAAATAAAAAATAAAAAATAGTTATTTGGTCCCCATTATAAATGTTTAGCAAATACAAAAATATATATAACATAGAATAACCTGTGTGTTTTGTAGTTTGTGATGTCCAACCTTGGGGACATTGCTCTGGGTGTGGCCCCGTGTGGCCCCGCCCCTACAATGGAAGAAATCAAAATACGGGTATGCTATAGGTCAATCAATTGTCTTGATTGGAATAGCCTACACAGCAAGGAGCCGCTATAAGGTAAGTGACTGTAAGTGAAAGTAATTTAGAAATAGTAAACCCCACTGAGGTCCCTATGGTAGAAGCTGAAGGTTTCAATCCTCGTACAGTTTGTGGCTGCCTGGCTAGTAACTATAAAGCCATTGGGCGCGAAGTAGAGTTTTCCATTTCGTATGATATTATACCGAACATTTTCATCGTGCGTATCATCCTGTGTACAATCAATGATTTAAACAGTAAACAAACTGAAAAAATGGTTGAACTCTGCAGAACATCTAAATACTTTTAAATATTATTTTGTAAAAAAATAGTGATAGCAAAATCATGACAAATGAAATTCATTTTTTCATGATGTAGCGCAATAAAACAACATCTTTTATTAGATATTTTATAATGACGTCCATATCGAATGTGGATGTTTTGTTTGAATGCTTTTAGTTCCCGATTGATAACATTATATTTTCACTCTATTATCAATAAAGATAAAGATCAATTGTGAAATTGAAGATGTGATTTTTATTCTTCAGCATAAAATTATTGTAATTTCGGTCTGTTGATGAATATCATAAATGTCAGATGTGATGCATGTATGTGTTTAAACCACCCTTGTTTTGCACTTCGAAAGCTACTTGATGTATGCAGCTTCGACCCCTCATTTAATCCACCTATGGATTGGTTCATAGGAACCCATCACATTCAGTTTGGGAGTTATTTGTAGTGTTAGATACAAAATGTAATACGGAACCAGTAAAGCAGTACAAAATTACTGTAACCTGACACGTGTTCCATATATTTCTGTAGGGGGATACATAATAAAAATTTGTCCGTCCAATGTCTGTCACAAAACTAGTCCACGCGATAACCTGAGGTAATTTGGCATAATCTTGGATTGAGTATCTCACACTTACCACATCTCCGTATGGCTGTCCGTACGGAATTTTAATGTTGCAAAACTTTTCCATTCTTTGGAACTCCTTAAAGGAATTTTATGTGATTTCGCCTACATGATCACTATATCTGGACAGCTGGGTGCTGCATATTAACTGCATGTCATTTGTTGTTTTTGTTTGTCCCTATAATTCATTCCCGGTCTTAGGGTTTGCATCTAATTATCTTCTTGCAGTAAATTACTAACATCAAATTACAACTGCTTCTTCCACTAGGATTTGAACCTAGATCTTCCACTGCACAAGTGGACATGTTGACCAGTTACACCATGGAAGAGATGCTGTTGAAATTCACACTTGAAGCACTATAAGACACTTGCACAGTGGTTTATCTTTTACCAGGTAATATAGGTTTACTTCAGTACCCGCTTGCTCATTTTTAATAAGCTAAAACCTTTAATGATTATTAGAATGAACTTTACCAAGTTTACTTTCAGTACAGTAATGCTGGTAAACAAGTGACAATGTTTTGCTAGCTTATACATAAGCATGGATCATGCTAGGATCACTGATGATGACGTTGGCATTTTCAGTTTGCAAGATAAAGGAATTATAACCTGGATCATTTTGTGTTGCCTTGCAGATTCAATTCTGTTATGGTTGTAGTTCTGAGAAATGATCATTTTTTCAAACCTGGTGCATTTGTGGATTCTTCATTCCTGTGATATAAGTCAGAGATATATGTTTTCCTGTTATTGATGGCTATAAATATTTCAAGGGGAATTTACACAGAGAGGGTGATGAGGAACAGGCTGAATCCAATGATGAGATATGATAATGTTTTTTTTGTTTGTTTGTTTGGATTTTTCGCTGTTTTTAACGGTATTTCAGTCATCACAGTGGTCAGTTAACCTACTCAAAACTTTTCCTGGGCAAGCTTAGCCGATCAAAGCGGTTTACCAGTACGGGTGCACATACTTATGCCATTAAATAACAACTGCCCTACTTGAATCAGCGGTAGGGGGAGAATGGCAGTAGCAATAATTTCATGACCAATCCCCAAACAGGGTTCAAACCCATGATACCCGAATTGACAGTCCAGCGCTCTACCAACTGAGCGAGCCGGGCCAATATGATAATGAGAAGATACTGGTTTTGGAAGAAATCAGTCATCAACTTGACAGCTGTCATTAGTGGTCCAAATTAGAACAGCTCCATACGCCATGCACTGTACATTTTGGACTTGGATATATTATTAGGGTTGGAACTTTTTTTGTTGCTCTCAGGGAATAATACAAGATTTCGGGCTTGCATTATCCCATATTATAATGATAATGAAAAGATACTGGTTTTCGAAGTAAACAGTCGTCAGCTTGACCCCTCTACTTAGCGGTCGAAATTAGCACAAGCCCATTAAATTTAAACTTGGCTTGCTAACAATCTCAATCTTATATAGGTGGGCTAGTAACATTTCTTGTTCTCGGGGAATAATATAAGAATTTTAGCTTGCATGGCCAAACTGCTTATTTTGATGACTGCATACTAATACCTTCAGATTTAGAGACATAAGCAGAACACATGAACATATTGCACCATAAACGCAGATTCTCCTTGCTTTGATGTTTTATGGAGGCAGTTGTTTCTTTAAAGCTTTGAGAGATTGTGTTTAGATACCATGAGTTTGCAGTAAGTTGTGTTGTTTTGAAAATTGCTGCTACTCCCCAACTAGCTAGACATGACTTTTGTGTCTGTAGGACACAGATGCCCCACATTCCGCTGGTTGTCACAAAACTCTGCTTATGTCGGGCATAATGCACCAAATTACCCAGGTGCACAAGTTCACATGCTGATGAATATGTTTATAAAGTTTCATCAGTCTAGCAGTTATACTTTTAAGTTACATGCAGCACTAATCCAAAAATGTCAATTTTTTGCTAAAAAAGGGCCATAACTCCGCTGATGTCAGACAAAACTGCACCAAAATACCCAGGTGCACAAGCCCATATGCCGATGAATATGCTTATAAAGTTTCATCACTCTAGCAGTTATACTTCTAGAGTTATGCACGACACAAACATTCGACAGACAGACGGACAGACAAGGGCAAATTTTTATGTCCCCCTCTAAAGTGGGAGCATAACAACACATATTGTTCCTAACAGGAGATGACAAAGTATGATCAGAGGAGATACACAGAATCCAAAGTAATCGTCTGGTTTGGTTGGTGCAATTGACTGTATGCATATCCCTATTTTATCTCCAGAAGCTAAAAGGCAGAGACATCTATAATGGTGGCCTGGAAGTGCTATGATAGTCGCATAATTGATAATAGTTGGTAGTGGAAAACATATTCGGAATTCGGAAGTGGGTAACATTTCCAGCTGTGATGAAGTTAAGCTCATCACTGTGTGTTATTGTTGCCTGTGGTGTTTTGCACAGCATTGTGCATCCTCAGGGTGATTGGGTTCCCTAAGGTAGAAAGATCCTAATGACTTCGGAAATACTCGCGCAATATCCGTTAACTTCGGCCCATTCGCCATTTGCCGTAAATCTAATCGCTCTGATCCGAAACAGAAATTATTTTCGCGAAATAAACATTACTTTTCGAATGTTGTTTAATTTTCAATTAAATGTGTGAAATAAATCCTTATTTGTCTTTAAAGATGAAAGTAAAAATGTAGTTTGAAGAAAACAAGGTACTCTGACATGGGGAATACCTTCAAATGACGTAATTGTTGTGAATTTCTGTTTACATTAATCATGACATTTGTGCGATTTTTCTGGTGTATTTCCTTACACGTAAGTTAAAATAGTTATAAATAAACGTCCAAGGATTATTACTATTATTTAACATAATTATTCGTATATAAAAACATATCTGCGTGAAGGAGATACGTGCTCCTTGCTGTGAAATAACATTCATTCACACCAAAAACTTGGAAAAATAGTCGAGATGGGTGGAGAGCGGGACGTCGGGTGAACGAGTTTGGTGTTCTGTTGGATAATTTAAACTACTGTTCATTGTGTAAACTTGGGCCTGTTCCACTGAGGAATTTTGACGAGATCTACCGCTGTAAACAACATATGAAAATTATGTATCGGCGAAATGATGAGAATGGTCTAAGAGACACCTTTTTATCCACAGTGACATTTTACCAATAGTCACAAGCGTCAAAAAGAGTCTTGATGAAGTTATCACACAGATTTGGTAGTTTTTTTTAAAACTTGTTAACCCAATGTAATGAAAATGTCCATTCAATTTTTTGAAACACACACTTATACAAAATGTTTATTATTTTTCTTAATTTGGTAACCAAGGATAGGTGAACCTCAGCTAGTTACATTTGTATTTAAAATGTTTACACAAAACACTATTTCTTTAACATTAATGCAAAAATAATTCATTTAATATCGATACTGCTAATAGATGATAATTATAAGAGAAACAAATATTTGAACATAGAAGGAAAATATTTGCTTTTTTACTTCTCTTATTTTTCTTAATTTTTTAGAACAAATGGTTGCTTCAGTCCAAATGGTATACCTTGAGATTTTTGTGTTGAACATATGTCAATTTATACCCTTTTCCTCTCAGATAAGGTTATATTATATTTTGGTATTACTGATTTTGACATACTATGAAAGAAAAGTATTTACAATAATTGGTGTTTGGCGTATTTTTACTGTAATGAAATCTGTTGTTTTTTACCATATGCTTAGCCAAAGTTACTGTAATAAGTATTGTTGGTCAACTTTAGTACTTATGTTTGTTATACTTTTTCATAAGAAACACCTTTAACGTATAAATTAAAGCTATTCTGTAATAAATAAAATACATTTTGCCAATATGTCAGTCATTTTTGTACGTGAACCCCATCAGAATTTTAGGTTAAAGTAGAAAAATGAGGGGTTATAAGAAAAATCGTATTTTTTGTCAAAACTTGTGGTTAGATTTTGTTTATATTTCACAGTTTAGTCTCATAATAGATTTAATTATCAAAGATAAGAAGAAAATCAAGGTCTGAAAAAAGTCCCATTAGGGTCTTTCTACCTTAAGATAACATTGCCGTTCAGGAGAATAGACAGATTGCTCAGTAGAAATTATGGCTGGCTGGCAGAACGAAACTTAATAAAACAACAGTTACAATGATGCCAGTTTAAGCTTGAGAAGTAGTTATATCATACACTGCAGATCCATTATATCGTGATTCGCTGGGTCCATGGATCGCGATTGTGATATAGCCGGATTGTGATATAACAGTAAACTTGTAAGGTCATTCATGTACAAATAGATATACTTGTATACACTAGCCTATTTTCACGATCTCTAAACATAAACGTAAATAACTCACCGTTTTCATTGTTGTTAACATCCACAATGTGTTTATCCATATGTAAAATATTCCATTTGTATATAAAATATAATATTGCGCATAACAAATTCCAAATCCGAAACCGCCCATCCGAATTTTAGTGTTCACATAACGTAAAATGAATTTTTTTTACAATTAAACTTGCACATGTATTTGGTGTAAATCCTTTGTTCTGCTAGAAAAGCGCATGAAAAATTATGCTGACATGTACAATGTCACTAGGGATGCAACGGATACCCGAAAATACCCGCTTTCTCGGATCCATAAAAATTAACTCTCGTTTGGTTCCTCATTGGAAAATCCCGGTCGGGTCGGGTATTGAAAAAATAATGCATTTCAACCTTTTTAATCATCGTCATCTTTTTTTACAAGTCTTCTTAATCTGAAACCATATTCAATAAATTATTAAAACCAAATAATGTTTCTATTTTGGTGTTTTAAGTGTTTTATTTTTTACAAATAAAAGCACATATTCTGCTGGCGCTCTTGGATATTGGAGTGCATCACTGAACATGTACTGTACAACTGTATGGACGTCGTAAGCCAAGGAGTTTCAAACCGTCAAGTTGAGGAAATGGGTGTGGCAGAGTGCACTGGATTTTAACGAGACTGAATTTAAACTCAGGGCATTGTTATTTATATACTCTATTCGGATGCAGTCGCGGTACGGACGGAGTCGCAGTACACGGTAAACATCATATAGCGGACATTTCATTGTAAACAAAACCCCACTCTTTTCCTAGACTCGGCTTCTTATCATGAAAACTATATGAAAATTCATAGAATATTGATAAGTACAATTTGTTTTCTTAAAATTTGCTTGTATATACATTTCTGCTAAGAGTCTCATCCGATTTCATTGAAGTAGAATCTAATTAGTAAGATATTGTTTTTACTCTCTTGTCTGTGCGAAAGTAGTAGGAATAGTTCCCCATGGGTTTGTACTCAAGTTATTTTCTTTCCGGTAATTAAGGTTTTAATGTAAACTATTTATTTTTCAAAATTGGAAAGGATTGCTTCCCTTGTTACCGATTACTGCGACTCCGTCGTGCAAGTTGTCAAATTTAACTTACAGTGTTGTGTGGTTTGGTGTTTTACAGGATTCTGAATGAAATAATTGTTTATTTGTTGATTGTCATGTGTGTGTAAGATATTTTTACAGCTTATGATCGTTTATTAAAAGTTGTGTATTATTTTTTCTATTTGGATTATTGAACAAATCATTAGTACCGCGACTCCATCGAAACACAGTATATTACCAAACCTAAGTAAATGTCTAATTTATCTTTAATGAAAAGAAGTGATCAAATTTTTACAGCGAACGAAACTGTTGATGGTTGGGAGTGTGGTTATTCACTATTCAGTATTCATCATTTCCTTTTCCTGCGGCATATATTTTCCCCATCAGTTCACGCCTGGAATGACGAACCAATACCTTTATGACGCATATATATGCATACACAAGAAGCACATGCATTATTTCCTGCTGAATTATTACTGGAAACCCTCTGCAAAAAAAACTAAACAAATAACTTACCGAACAAATCTGTATTTATGTAACCGAGAATACTTTTTTCGGAAAACAAACATTTTATCAAGGTTTATTTCTTAGAACTTAAATATCATGTAATAAAATTAATCTATATACACGTATTTTTCCCTTCAGTTTTAACTTGATAATTTTGTTGGTTTCCTTATCATTCAACTTAAGTCATTAATAGGAAAAAAAGAGATTTTGAGGTAAAATACATGTCGAGGGTTTAACGTGAAACTATTGTATCTGCTTATCATTTCTATATCAGATACAATAGTTTCACACTCAACCCTCGATGTGTATACTCTGGAACTGGAGGAATTGTGCCCTATTCGGCCCAGAATTCTCGTTAACAAAACAACAATGTTGATGACAAAAGTCCAGTGAAAAATAACTATTATGGAAACAGGTATAGTTCAAACTTCATAGTTCCTTTCTAACAGTATTACAGAACTAATGTCCGATCACAACATATTTGTAGCTCTAATCGTGCTGCAAATTCTGATCTAGTTTAGATGTTAGCAGTATTACAATGACAATTAATAACAAGGATATCAGTGAAACTGATTGATGCTGCTCAGTGCGCTTTGTCAAGCAATATAAATGCAATGAGAAGGGCAGATATATTAAAATGATAAAAAAATCACTAGGCAGGACCAAATCTGACACCAAAACTGTGAACTTGTCACAAACAAGAATAATTTAATTAATCGTCTAATCTTCAAAGTAGAAACAATGTTTACTAATCGGAACAGCCATCTAGAGGTACAAAGTTGATTTGTTCTTTTACTAATATAAATACCCGACCCGACCCGACAAAAAATTGCTACCTGTTGCATCCCTAAACGTCATGTTATCCGCATGGAAAGCATGGGTGTATTGATTGCCGTATAAAAACTTTGTAGCGCAGAAAACAATTACATCTTTACTGTTGTATAAAAGTTTCGTACTGCATAACAATAAAATTGGTTATCTATATAGCGAACGATGTGCAGTTGACATTTCATCTTAAACAAAAAAGAAACAGAAAAATGTTATGCCGTATTGATAATGTTATTGTCGTTCAGATAGGTCAATATTGATCTATGACATACGAATACTGTATAAGCCCTCCATGTGGACGGTGTGTAATTTGGCTGCTAATTAAAGCGACAGCAGTGAAAGGACGTTGTCATGGGTGGCATGCGCGCTGTAAGCTGACGACGTCAAACTGTTACACTTTGATGTTGAGCAAGTCAGGTAACTGTTTGTCGCATAACAAGAGTGTGTAGGAGAGCAGTGTTTTTCCTCACCACTTTGGGAATGGTACCGGTACAGGTCAAATTGGGAACACTAGCGTAGAAACATCATAGACACTCCGTTCTGTTCCCGTGTTGAAGAAGAAACACCAACCCACTACCTTCTCCTCTGCCCTAGATTCAATAGTGCTCGCAATTCCTTTCTCTCAAATCTGCCATGTCCAATGACTCTAAACAATCTCCTTTTTGGAGATGACAGGTTATCATTCGAAGATAATAAATACGTATTCCAGCATGTCCATGGTTTCATTGCAGCAACTAAACGCTTCGCGCATATACGGTGTTTTGGATCGATCCTCCCCGACTCCCTTAAGGTGTGGGATTTATTTGATATTGAATTTATTTATAGTTCAGTATAGTCAATATTTTTCACTAAGAGCTAAGCACATTTTGTTCTGTCATAGTACTTAGAACTTAACTACTGTATCCAACTAAGCGACAAAATGTTCTTCTGCAACTACAGTACATTCATAACCAACTGATTAAATGTACAGATTATCTTCGTAAACTCCAGCACGGAAAAGAACTCGCATATGCATCTTCGATGCTTGTTTTCTAATCCATAAAATACCATATCATTGTTGTATATGCACATGTTAATTATGTTGTACATTCATGAACAAATAAATATGTTTAAACAAACATACTTGGCTTTAACTACGACGCTACTGCATCCAGTATCCATCAAGACGGTTACTTTCTGTTCACCAACGGCACCATCGCAAATAGGCATATTCTTCTCATTAGAATATGTATAATTCTGGTCACATGCCACGCTCATAACAGGCAGCCTATGACCACATTGTAGCATCACTTCACCGTCGTCACGGCAAAACACATCTAGTTTCCCTAGGCATGCTGAGCCAACTTCATTCGTGCCTTTCTGTCCCTGGCCTCCAGGTTGTGTACCTTCACCTGAACTTGTATTTGACCGTACTGTCCTCTCTGGCTTCCACGTCCACCTCTCCAACCTCTATTATATCCACCCCTGCCTCGCACACATTGTGTGGCTGTCGCATTCATTATCATCGATCCACCTTTTTCCTTTTTTGAAGATCGGCAATCCCTTGCAAGATGTTTTGTAGATCTGCAAATGTAGCATCGTTTTACTTCCTCACGGCTTCCGCGGTTGTAACAGTTTACTGCATTTGCTTGATGAGCTACATTGTACGTGTCTGCAAGCATTCCCAGCTCTTCCACAGATTTTGGGTTGCTCTCCTGAAGGTACAACGCTAGGGGTTTCTTACCTATTCCAATAATTGTCCCTTATGCCCTCATAGGAAATGGGCGTCTTGGATAACTCAATCCACCTGTCAAGGTAGCTTTCCAGTATCACCACATACTGGGAAGTAGTTCACTAAGAAGAGGTTTTGAACCTCTAAATTTCTGACGGAAGCCCTCTTCAGTCATTTGAAAACGCTTCAGCAATGTTACCTTTACCTTTTTATAATCCAAGGCATCTTCAGTAGTCATTCGACTATATACCGCCAACGCAGTTCCTTTCAAATGGGCGCTTAATGTCGTCGCCCACGACGACTCTTCCCAACCTGCCGCTATGGCTAAGCACTCAAAGCGTTGCAAAAAGGAATCAATATCATCCTTACCTTCGTCAAAATTTGGTAATTTAGGTAATTTCGCAGTGATCTTATGACTATTACCTTGATGTGATGGACTTGACAGGTGCTCGGCCTTCTTAATTTTCTCCATTTCAACTGCATGTTCCATCTCATACTTACGCATTTCACGTTCCTTTTTTCTCTCATATCGCTCTACTATGGGGGCCTTTTCTTTTTCAACATACTCCAACAATTTATCATCTCCAAGCCCTAGCAACTTACCTGCCTCGATGATCGACTTTATATCAATATCCATCTCACAGTTCGCAATGAAATACTGACTAGACAAAAACTTACTATATTAAAGTTTATGTACTCAGTAATTACTCAATGAAGGGATCAAAAATACAGTAAAAAATTGTACCTACCATAACTATCTTTGTTGTATTATAGCAGACTTATTTCATAAACTAAAACAAAAATATTGGTGCAAAAATACACGCTGATACAAACAAGAAATGTCTGTTAAAAAGACAATCGGCGTAGAAATTAATATTGAGATGTCATTTTTTTGCCCTAAATATAATACAAGAGACCAAGCTGTGACTTCATGGACCCCATATTTTTTGTTCCCTACTAAGGAGACTTCTCAGACCCCAGATTTTTCGGTCCCTACTTAGGGGAATTCTCGGACACTATAAGAAAACGTATCGGCCTCCAAAATTAATTTGAGATTAACTCAATAATTATTAATATCTGTACCGTGAATAAACCGATCATATACCGCCCCATGTTTTCACCAGTGATACATGAATAAGCTAAATACTAGTAATTTACGTAAACATAATTGATACATGAATTTGTCAGGCAAATTTAACAAATTAACATTGTCAGAAAATAATAGCGGGAATGAATGAGCAGTAAGTTTATGAATTCACTATTTATTGCAATTCTCGGGTTATGGATTCTCCAGACGTTAATTGATGTGTGTGTATTAACACAGCTTTACCGTGCGCTATTTTTAGAATTATTCTCCTGCTGGAGTTGTATTTGCTAGAATTAATTCATGGGGACGACAGTTGGTTACAGCGTACAATAATATTTTTACACAATTATAAAATAATAGGAAATATAAGCTCAATCAAATTTGCTAATATTTGTTTTGCTTATTTATCAGAAAAATTCCAGAAATTTACCACTTTATATTTTGTGCTTGCGAGCTCAACAGGCAACATTGTACCTTGTGACAGACTGTCGTCCCCGTGAATTGTAGCATTGTAATTGCTATTTATAGAGCGCAGCGATTAGGTAGGCTAAACAATATCGTTATTTCATTATGTGAATGAATATAAAAAATTCCATTTGTTTGTTTGTTTTGTTGGGGTTTTTCGCCGTTTTTAACAGTATTTCATTCATATCACGGCGGTTAGTTAACCTACTCACACTTTTCCTGGGCAAGCTTAGCCGATCTAAGCTGTTTACCAGTATTATGTGCACATACCTATGCCAGTAACTGACAACAACTGCCCGCCTTGAATCAGAGGTAGGGGAAGAATGGCCGTAGAAATAATTTCATGACCAATCCCCACACAAGTTATGTGGCCAGGCTGGGAGTCGAACTCACGATCCCTGGATTGACAGTCTAGCGCTATACCAACTGAGCTAGCCGGACCCGGCATATAAAATTCTGATCATGACATGCAGTGAGTAAAATTGTTCATAATTATGTTCATTTCTAGAGTGTATGTCGAAGACATGTTTATAACTTTAATTTAATCGCTTATGTAAACAATTATGTAAATTTTTAATCCCCAAAAGTATGCAACAGTTATTGGTATACGTTAAACCGTTGTTTGAAGTTTGCATTCCCTAAAATTAGAAAATTTGCCCAATTTGATAGGCATTCAATTTTCCCGCTGCATAATTATAGCAAGAAATCTAGGTCAAAAGTGATCTTAGACAGCTACGCAGAAAAAAAATCTCAATTATTTTTCTACTCTCCCTTTAACCAGTTTAAATCTCTAAGATATCAGCAATAATTTAACCCAGCCCACTGCCAGCCGCCAGCCTGTCATGAACAATAACAGGGCACGCTTTTCAGCTCTCCATTGTAGTGATCAGTCACAGTGGCATTAATCTCTCTGATAAAGCAGACAATGATCACACACCTAGACTGCAATCACAGCTTGATTTATGATCTAAATTGATAGTGTGGTTAATCAGCTGTTCTCACTTTACAATTTAAACCCAACAATTTAAACCCCCAAAAATATTTACATGTTAACACAATACTGCTTGCATTACCAAAGAGCAAGGTTAAACTAGTTATAACAAATCCATTGCATTTTAAGTATTTAGGTTAACCACAACATTAACAGATAAAGTGCAACCAAATCAAAATTAAGTGTTTGGTCCTGCCGGGATTGCCATATAATTATCACGAAGTGACAATTTCGATTCCAATCCCTGTCTCTGAAAATGACCCGTCATCCAAGCTTTAGTGATGGATGAAGGGGCTTTATTGGAAAAAAGCCGGAGGCTGAGCATGTATATAATAGCATATCATTCCGACGTTATTTTAATCGATCGCGCTTTAAAGTATTGAAAAGAAGCGCTCTTCAATTGGAGTCATAATTTAAAGCCAAAAGAAATGTTTGGTTGCTTACATCCAACAAAGGGTGGGAGTAGATATCTTAAAAGATAAATATTACACAATTTCTGGCGCAGTGCCTAAATCTGACACATTTGGAGGTATTTCTACTATATTTTCAAACGTTTTTTACCGATTGACATAAAAATGTACATAAATCATGATAAAAATAAATCATCGTGTTTTAATATAATGTCCATGTGAGCATGTGCAGCATAAAAATAACCATTATTCATTGGCATTACATACAATAAAATGCAAGAAAATTGCATATTAAGAGCGCAAATGTTTGGCTAATCAAAGCCCTCTTAATTTGTCCCATATGCACGCAGGGCCTCAGTTTCAGAGCAGTTTTTAATAAAAAACAAATGAGTATTGGAGAAATTGAAACTTTGTATTAACAACAGACAGCAAGCTGCTTAATATAAAAAATTAAATGAGAACAATAGTCAAATGTGGAATAAGCATGTTGCGGTTACTTATCAACGATTTTCACCAAGCAACTTCTGATCACCATGTTTTTTTAAACACTAGAAAATGAACCTTAAATAAACAAAAGTGGGATTTTTGTAAATGGGAGTCAAAAACAGTTGCTGTGAAAACGTAATTCATCAAAGTATATTATTTTCCAGCAATCTGAACATTTTAAAGAGGGGTGGCAGATTTAGGCACTCCAACGCTCATCTTTTTTACACTGTTTAGGTCTTAAATCTCAATAATTATGTTTCATTTGCCAAGTATTTGAAATGTAACCAAAACATGGCAGCAAATGCACATTAAACCTAACTTGATTTATGTGAATTTTTATGTCAATTGGTAAACAACTTTTGAAAATATCCTACAAATACCCGCCAAATGTGGCGGATTGCGCCAGTACCATAAATTGAACACTGTCAATTATAAATCCAAAAAAACGTATCCTTTGTGTAGGAATGAGAACTGATTTTTTATGGTAAATAGTGCAACGTGCAAAATAATTTTGCAACGTGCCAATCATTGTCAGTGTGTTAGCTTCACAAACAGTGTGTTAGCTTCACAAACAGCCTGTTTCAAGTTCATATTTAACGAATTGTCAATGGAATATGAACAATGTATACCAATTTGTTGAAAGTAACAGTACAAATGGAAGACAACGGAACGAGTATAACACTCAATAAAATTTGAGATAATTTTGGCTGTCAATATGAATTGGTACAGAATAATATGCCTGTTCCATGTCTACAGGTGTCATGAAATCATTTTCTTGTATTAAATCCAGTACAACATTAAATGTTTGTTGCTTAAAATGGTGGTATGTAACAAACTTATTTAAACCTCTAAGATTTATGACTGGTCAACATTTGCCATCAGGTTTTGGAACAATAAATATATTAGATATATATTAATTCGGTTCTGTGTTGGAAACTTTTGTAGCACCAACTTTCAACAATTTCTTAATTTCAGTATCAACTATACTCCACTGTTTATCATTTAAATGAATACTATTTGGAAGTTTGTCCTGAACAGGCTGTTTGTAAAATTCAATGTCATAACCATTGACAACATCCAGAATCCATGGGTCATAGGTTAGTTTTTTCCAACTTTCAATACCATGTTTTAATTTACCGACCGATGACTCTACTTGTCGTTTGGGGTTGCTGCCATTGCACCTACACAACCTGCTCTGGCTTTGTATGGTCGTGTGAAATTTCCTTTCACAGGATATGGCTGAAATCTGTAATTTGCAGAATAGTTTCTATGTAATGGTCAGGTATTTCTACGTCCCCTCCAGGATTTGTACTGGTTGTACTGGGAATCTTTCCCTTTGTAAGCCATGGAATCACATTCTTTCATTGTTTTGGCCACCTCATCTCCAAAAAGATGAGTTGTGATAGGCGTAGAAATATTGCACAAGCCAAAATATTTATTTTTTAAGTGAGGATGGATGCTGTACCGCTGCCTTATAGAAATGTTATATTGTACTTGGCCATGCAAGGTTAGCGTGTCTGACAACAGAGTTTTGGCTTCCTGATTTGATGAAGCTTTTGATTTGACATTTTCAGCTAAGCGGATCACAGGGATCATTGCAGGAGCAAACAAATTTTGGATATCAGCAAGACCCTTATCATGAATGTGTACTTAATCCTAACCAAGATTTTCCAAACTTCTGTATTGACTAAAGGTGGCCCAGCCTTATCTACATTCGTGTTTTTTTTACAATTTCCTCAGTGTCACGTTGTGATGTGTAAGCAACGTTTATTTTATTTGCTAGATATTTTACAATAGGCTTGTCTTTTTCAAATGCCTTTAATTTTGGTGCTTGCCAATCTTCATTCTCAGAGTTTTCCTAGCCAAAAAATTCTTGCTCTATATCTTTGACGTAGAAGGTCCTGGAATTTCATTATCTGAGACATTGTTTGTGTTTATTTGAACATGCAAATTTGGTCTGTCCTCCTCATGGTAAGGATTTAAGTAATCTTCTTGGTCAGCTTCGTAAAAAATTCCTCACTTTTGTCTCTGCAGAAAAATGTCTTGACGAGACAATTGATTAACATTAATTGTTGACAGAGGAGACTTCTTTGACTGTTTGTTTTGACTCTGAGACTGAGATGCATTTGTTTTTTGTACTTTGCTTACCAACGATTTCACTTTCTTTTTTCCTTTAACAGGACTTTTGCCACGTTTCTTTTTTTCTTGCGTAGACTGAGAAGTCACTTCAAATGTTTAATCTACATAAGGCGTATTGATGATATCGCCCGAATCAAAACCTGAAAGTTCAGAGTCGTTATTTCTGTCAGATAAGTCAAGAACATCATTCTCATCACCCCTCATTTTGTCAAATTGTGAATACTTAACTAACAAACAAAAAGTACTCACTATAATAAACAAGGACAGCATCCAAGTAGACCTCTATATCAACTAAACTAAAAAAAATATCTTTTGATAAACACGTGTAAAAAATAGCACACAAAAATCGTGCTTACCATGAGAATGCTGAAACAATTATGACTCCAATTGAAGATCGCTTCCGGTTTGTGAAGGGATGTGCTCAATTGTTTTCAATACTTTAAAGCGCGATCAATACAATTAATCAATTAAAATAACGTCGAAACGATATGCTTTTATATGCATGTGAAAGCTGAAGGCTTTATGGAAAATAATATAAATTTTAAAGACGTTTCATATTTAAAGCATGCATGTGGTTTAATTATATGTATTGCATGTACTTAAATGTGTAATCCTTGCTGATATATCTTAGATTTTTAGTAAACATCTTTAAAATTTATATTTGTGTTATTACCGTAATCGTTTAAATATAATACACACTTTTTTACGGAAAAGTTTTATTAAAAGTAGGGGGTGCAGTATTATACCTTGAATTTACCTGAATAGTTTACCTGAAAATGTTCTGTCCAAATATTGGCTTAACCCATTTCCTTACAGATACGTGTGAACCTGACTGTACCAATTTTTAAAAGCAAATTCTGGCCAATATTGACGATAAATGTGTTTAAGAATTACATTAACACAAAAACGTTCGCCATTTTTCGAAAAGTATTGAGTGCCTTTTGGGATTGTTTTTATTTAAAGATATGCTGTAATTGACGTCCAAAAGGGACGAGGGTATTCCCATTGAACATGCGTAAATCATGTACTGCAATGTGCGCCCATTGGGTAAATGTCATATTTAAAAAATAGTGACCAATCAAGTAATAAATTAAATTAAGATGTATTAACCATTTTCTGAAAATATGGTGAATTTTCTGTGTAAATACAATGGGGGACCACTGCGCATTATCTGTGAATTATCTTAAAAATTGTCAAATATCAACTGCACAGCACCAAGCCTATTAACGGCAACAAATTGCCCATGATAGAATTATCAATGAAATTGTCAAATACCCAATAATTACCAGTAACAATAAATCGACTGGGTACGAAAGTGAATTATAACAATATTACGTTTTGCATTTTCCACAAGACGTAAATATATTGACACAAAAATATAAATGGCGTCATTTTTTTGTTGATTGTAGATTTGGACACAACCTCTGGTTTTCAAATGCGTATTATACTCGGAATTTCAATTTGTACCGAAAAATTTGGGCCAAGGTCAGGGGTGCGTATTATACACGAGTGCGTATTATATTCAAACGATTACGGTACTACAACATTTTCAGAGACAGGGACTCCATTCGAAATTTTCACTTTGTGAAAAACTGGACATCTTTGACTGCCTTACTGTCTAATAACATTAAAACCAATATAGAACACACACTCAAAATTTAGTAAATATCGTATTGGTCGAACTGGATTTGCTTTAAGGCACAAGTCATAAATTGTCTATGAAGCATTGATAACATGTCTGTGACTGTTTAAACCATTCTTGAAATATCCACAATGTAGTATTTTTAGCCAGATTTTTCAGAGAAAATTCTCGGCTTATAGATTAGCGAAAACCAGTTGGTTGGGCGGGCGGGCGTTGCGATGTCGTTTACTATTTGTGTAAAATTCATGAAACTACAGAAATGTACCTTGGATGGTCCTCTACCAAACCTGTGAAAATGGTTCCGTTTCACTGCGCAAGATGTCCGCCAGAGCTAAAAATAGAATTATGTCAAAATGCCATTTTCTTTTAAATCTATGGTAGATTTTCAAATACTTTTACACAAATGTTTGTTTAGTGTTCCTCTACCAAACTTATTCAAATGGTTCTGCCTCACTCTCACAAAATGGCCACTAGAGCTTAAAATAGAATTTGCATTAAAGTTTCATATTCCTGTCATATTTTCAAAAGTTCCTGATTAATCTTCATGAAACTTTACAGAAATATTCCATGGATAATCCTCTACCAAAACTTTGAAAATGGTTCCGCCTCACTGCACAAAATGGCCACTAGAGCTAAAAATAGAATTTGCATTAAAGTTTCCTATTCCTGTCTTATTCCTGTCATATTTTGAAAAGTTCTTGGTCAATCTTCATGAAACTTTACAGAAATATTCCTTGGATGGTCCTCTACCAAACCTGTGAAAATGGTTCCGCTTCACTGCACAAGATGGCGGCCAGAGCGCTGAAAATAGAATTATGTCTTAATGCCATTTTCCTCTAAACCTATATCTAGATGTTCAAATAATTTTACAGAAATGTTTGTTTAGTGTTCCTCTACCAAACTTATTAAAATGGTTCGGCCTCACTGCACAAAATGGCCACATGCAGCCCCATCGGCAAAATAAAAAACCAGGCTTTAATGCTGTTTCTGCATTTTTCTCTTATCTATCATGGGAAAGTTAAACATGTAAAAAACATATTAATAGTTCTATGACAATGATGTCAGATGCTATTTGACATTACGTCTTTTACCGTTGACCTATGTAATTTTGGAGCAATGTTTGTGCTAAAATGCGTAACATGACATAAGCATACAACTGCACCAAATACCTAGCAAATTACGAATGTTGTACTTTTCCATTAAAGAACGCCTTTGTTTAAGAGAATATTTTTGCTATATACAGACGAAACGCCATATTGCGAATTGCGATACTATGAAATAACGGGATACTACGAATAAGGTTGCCCGTCCCCTCCGTTTTCCTTCTATGTTTAACTACAAAAAGATGCGATACAATGAATTCGGGATGCTACGAAAGATGCATTCCTGCGAATAAATTAACTCTTTATTTATAATGGAATACATATACAAGTGTATTGTCTAATGTCACTACTTCAAAAAGTGTGCTAATGTTTGTAAACGCTGCGACCTGCTTACAATTAACACTAAATGTAAAAGTACCGGTATTACGTTACTACCTTAATTTCCGAAAGATGAAATTCTACGAAAAACGCGATACTACGAACAAATCAGTGTATCCTGTGACTTTTCATAGTATTACGTTTCAACTGTATAGGCATTTAAAATGATTTTAAACTGAAAGTGTAACATTTTTCAGTTGTGGTTTATACTTTGTTGATAGATTATAATGCAAGTGACCTTTATTTCTTAAATATCACGAATATGAACGAATATCATGTGAAGTGCAATGGAATTTTGGCAATGAATTTAATAACCATCTCCATGGCCTAGTGGTTAGTACTTTTGCCTTCGGAGCGGAAAGTCGAAGGTTCAAGTCTTGCACAGGGCTTTTTCTGACATGGCCGGCTGCCTACCCAGCAGCTTGTTAAATCGAGGGTACCACTTGCCTTCCTGCCAAGCACCCAGCATATAGGATAGGAAACTGGAGTGAAGATGTTCGTCAGTAAAGGTGTCTCATGAGTAAAAAATGGCTGGCCCTTAATCGCGAGGAGTGACACTATAATAAACAAACACTTTACTTTTTACTTTCATATTCCAGTGACATTTTCTATTTCGAAAAACAACTTTTACACTTAATATTTAAATCTACACGTGTATACAATGTCGAAATTATGAACGCATTACAATAAACTTAATATTCCTGTTAACCTTGACTTTACCTGTGTCATTATTTGAAAAGGCACCAATTGTGATTGGACTTTCTGACTGGGTTCTTGGGACCCGCATTGCGAGGCAGTGAAGGGCTGACTGAGCGCATCATTTATAAGACGTGTTGAATTTTGTATGCACTCCGATATCGTCATCATCAACAGCATCATCATCATCTGACAGCATTCCCTATACAATGTTGACATGGTGTACTATTGCTAGTATATTGAATTATAATGTAATTTTATGTTCATATCATATGTGGCAGCAGCTGGGAAAATGGGTACTATGGTTCAAAAATCACATTTTCAGATTCTTTCATGTTTTTAAAGAGCAAAGTTTCAGGAGCAAGTTCTGAAAAGTTCATGATACTGGCATTCATAATACAAAAATTAGAGTATTTTTAGTGTGGTCAATTATTTGGAAAAATAACAAAAATTCTTTATCCAGTTGTAAGAATGCTTAAATTCTTACATGCATGTCAAAGTGTTTGCAGTATACCTACTTCCAACAAAATTGCATTATGTTCTGATTAACATACAATTTCATATATCAGATATGAAAATTAGTCAACAGGTAAACTGATCAACAAAGGTTATATAGTGTTCGTTGCCATGGTAATAAAAGTCCAAAAACATGATTTTTCTATTGATGTTGGTATTGTTTTTACACTTTTCTGACTGTGAGTGGAATAATAAAGAGAGACAATACAAAGTAACATTTCTGCATATTGAGAGTAGACATTTGAAAAATATGTTGTTTATTAATATAAATATAAAACATTACAAAATTGACAAAATGTTCACACATAGCGTGTTCTTGTTAAGAATAAGAAACAAAGCTGATGAACTCAGTAGCATCATCATGATGCAATACAATTCTTACACTTAATGATGTATATGTCTTGTAAACACATGTACATGTATATTGATAATTGTTGTCATAGCAACCAATGATTAACATTACCATGATAATAAAGCGTCCTTCACATTGATCACATATAACAACACAATTGAAACAAAAATTAAATGTTCTTCACATTTATTCAATCTCAAAAAACTATTTACTTGGCCTTTTAACATTTTGCAAAAAGCATGTATAAATGTTGAGGCTAATCAGACCTGCAAAATTCATGTATACATGTAGTTGTCAAATTCCACTGTACATAAGACTTGGACCTGTGATGACAACTGGGAGTAGTGACCGGATCCAGTATGTTACAAATGTTGACACCTGTCTTTAAATGTCACATATCCTGGGTCAATTGAGGCGAGCATGAAGTTGTTGCAATAACCCCTTCATTGGCACACAGCATTGGCCTAACACTGTCTTCAATAATAGAAATTTAGTGTCTCATCCACAACATAAGCTGAGTTAGGACCATTCGGTGTTGATCTTCTCACACTGCTCACTACATCCTGCAACTTTAAATACCCAAAAATTTTAATCAAAATTATTTGTTGAATATTTTATTGAAATGAAGCTAATTAAATAAATAATGTGCATGTGTGTTAATATACAGGAATTTTCTGTACTATTTACAAGACACTGATAATAAAATAATAACATTACTGTTGTCTTATAACTTTACGGATAATAATTTAGTTAATAAATGTATCTTAGAAATTAAGACATTTGACACACAATATCAATTGTCATAGGAAAAGATAAACTGCATTAATGAATAGAGACATAATAGTGACAGATTACCTGTAGTTTCTAAATCCATGTTTCCTCAATTGTTCTTCCATGTACTGATATATTGATCAGGAGCAAATTTTATGTGCTCAGCAATCATCATTACTGTACTCTACTGTATTATGCAAACCTGAAACAAATTGTCACAAGATGAGCACATTAAAAATTACACTAGATAATGTGCATTAAGCATAATACTTATATTATTACATAAAAATCTACAAATGGCAAATTAGGAATGAAAAGAGGGATCAATATGTGATAACTTCGGAACTCCAGTAAACGCGTACTTGCGTATAGGCATTAAAAATCGTAACTACACACTAAAAAACATTTATGCTTTACTGACTTACATGGACTCTTTTGCGCATGTTTCATCAATACCCAGCAGTATATATTGTAAATGTAGAACTGATTCTACAAAACTATAAAGGTATGCTAGTTTCCAAAATCTTTGTTCTGTTAATAACTGCAGATGGTCATGTATTTTGTCAATATTAGAAATCTGTATTCAACTGACTTATCAGGTATAAAGTATGCTCAATATTACCAGTACTTGTCGTAAATTGGTCATTGATCATTCACATGACTTACCACGGGGTCAGTGACCATTATTAGTCATCTGCATTAAATGCTGATCTGGAGCTCTGTTTATTTGATTTGAGAACCAGATACTTATAAACCGAAACTTATAATCATCTATGTGTAAATGTTGTGGGTAAAAATAAGCAGTTGCCAGTATTTAAACAATTAATTATAAAGATTATTAACCTATTGAAATACAGAAAATAACAATAACATGACCGTGTCAATATAATACATAAGTTTATTAAAAGATTTATAATAAAAAAAATGTACAGGATTCGGCTAAAAATCAACATGGTGGAAAGCTGTTTCAGTTCCTTGGCATTGTATTATTAATAGCTAAATTCAAGTTTTCATATGAAATGCTGTCTATTTATTTACAATGGAAAATTTGCTAAAGTATATTAAATTTTCAAAGAAATATCTTTACCTGTTTGAAATGACAACATACACCAAACACCAGTTTCTCTGATTTCTAAAGACTATTGGGCAAACCTGAAATAAATGAAGTGGTTTGATTTACCAATACTGGTTTAGTCATTTATTACATGGAAAAGAAATTTGCTCTCTTAAACATAATAAACTTTGAAATGATTACCGGGTGTTTGTACACTTAAGCTAAATCAAATGCACAGTAAAGTTTACAAGTGTATCTGATTTACTGGTAGCTAAAATATACACAATCATGAGCATTTGAACATTATTACATCTTTGCAAAATCTATGATCACAACAATCTGAAAATACTGTGAATGGTGAAAGTTTAAAACCAAAGTATATATTATGTTTTTTCCATTTAATAACGATGAGGAATGTGAACCTGCTGGGCAAAGTCAAAGAATAGCCAGGTCCGCTGTCAGTGAACATGTCCGAGATCCTGAAATGCATTTTGAGTTTTGTAGATAGGATATCATCACTAAACTACAATGCAATCAACACAATCAGAGCATTTTCATAAATTAAATGTCATAATTAATTACAGGTAAAAAAAAAAAAAATTGTATTGTAATTATACAAAAATAAATTAAATTTGAAGTGGTGAAGTGGTGTAATTAATTTAAATATGGTGTCCGCCTTGAGATTAGTAGGCCGTGAGTTCAGTCCCTACATGGGGAGCTTTTCAATGATCTTTCTACAGATACAATGTTTACATTTTCAAAATTGACTTATTTAAAATCTTCATTATTAGAAAATTCTGAGTCATTGCATGTATCAACTTTTTTACTAGATTCAGTCAATCACTGCCATCTTAGCATTCATTTGGGCACCGAAGTGACCGATTGAGAATTGAATTTTTTGTGTGCATTCTTTGTACTTGTATAGAAACCTCGAATGATTTTCTTCTAAAAATAATTTTCTTGACTAGTGAATATTCAACAGGAATTGTAGAGCATTGACTTAGCTGAGAATCTGTCTTGACATTTTAAATAAACCGCAAATGACTATTGTTGTTGGTATGGATTTGTAAACATAGAAAATTGACATCAAAATAACTTTCGGGTCAATATATATCTGCATTTAATTTCAACATATTTTAACATATTCATGTCAAGACAACTGATATATATTAAATGCTTACCTTAAATTTGGTATCCGCTTACCAGAACCAGTCGAAAATAAATGGTAGCTGTGTGCAAAGAATTTCGCAAAATATTTTCTCACTTGTCAACTGCACCATTTTGGAAAAAACACAAGCGCACAGTTGCAAGTAGTATTTTCGATTGCACAGGTTAAAATGAATAAAACTCCGAGAAAAAATATTGTTAATAAATGTGTGGTCGTTTAGTACAAACTATACACAAATAAATAATAATTAACTGCGAAATTGCAGCTAAATGGCAGTGTGTAATTTATCAAAAACAAAGTTTTTTACGATAACGTCATTTGAGCAGAAGTACTCAAAGAAGCTTAGAACGTCACATATATGTAAAGTTGTTTTTGTTGAATGCATAAGTATGAGGCGTGTTGTGGGAAAACCAATTCAATTAAATGCATGTGTATAAAGTGTCTTCCGCACAGGCTAATCCCGAACGACACTTTCCGCCTATAGTGGATTTATGTTAATAAGAGAAATCCTTGAATAAGTAAGTACCATAAAAGCAGAAAGTGTCATCCCGGATCAGCCTGTGCGGACTGGCTACTCATGCATTGAGCGTAGTTTTCCCACAACATGCCTCATATGTATTCTGTACTACCATGCATTCAAAACCAATCAATGCTACAATGATCATTACACATGAAATCCGTGGGAACATCCTTAATGTCTCGAATATGAAGTGGCAGAAAAATAAAATATTTGTACGACTTCTTATTCAGATTATTATTTTAAATGTGATAAATATTTATTAAATGTACACCATTTATGCATCATGGCTTCTGTACATGTTTATAAAATGCATAAATTTCACATGTAAGTACACTGAAATACCTGGGAATCATAATGGAAGTCATCATCATAGGGGTTGGATAGTGAATGTATTGGCTCCCATGGAAGACTATTGCATACTTCCTCACTGATTGGGTCATGCCACCTCTCTGATGCACCACTGCTGTTCTTTCTAAAGGAGCGTCTCTCTGCTATTGGCTACATTGCTTTTGAACTTCGCCCTCTGATCTCTGGGAAAACAAGAAATGTCTTTTAAAAAGACAATCAGCATTGAAATTAATATTGAGATGTAATTTTTTACCCAAAACATAATACAAGAGGGACAAGTTCATCGGTTACGTGACTTCTCGGACCCCAGCTTGGTTTAGTCCCCACTAAGGAGACTTCTCGGACTGTAGATTTTTTGGACACCATAAGAAAACTTATCTGACCCAAAATTTATTTGAGATAAATTCAAACATTATTAATATGTGTACCGTGAATAAACCGATCATACCTTCCATGTTTTCACTGGTGATAAATGAATAACCTAAATGCTAGTAATTTACGTAACTGTAATTGTTAGGCCAAAATTACAATTAACTTGGTTTGTCATTGCCTACCTACCTGACGAAAAGGTCCTTAATCAAAAGTTTTTTTCTTTGTTAAATCAAACTAGATGGGTTTTTTTTTATTCCGAATATTCTATCTTTATTTGGGTTAAATAAAAGCGCACTCTTCTTTCATTTTGTTGTTTTCCATTGGGTTAATAAATGATCTGTATCAGCTAAACCCTCTAGTTGGCCATTTCAAAATGCAATTCTAATCATCTTTTATCAAACTTGAATGTGAAAACAATGGTCAGTTTGTCAGCATTCATTGTCTAATTAAAGATGATTGCAAGCAAGCTCTCGTTATATCAACAGACACTTGATTATACCATTAAAAGCAATATCTGTATTATATGTTATATTTTGACGCTAAATGGATCATTCATAAATTTATGCTTTTTTTGAAAAAAAAAATGCTGACCTACCTACTCGTTACCAGCAACCTTGGGTAGGCAATGGCAAACAAACAATTTTGTAAGGTTGGCCATACATGAATGTGTCAGCTAAATTCAAGCGAATGCAAATGAAGTAAAAGTAATTTGTACAACATTTCGACGTATTGCGAGACTTATTTCACCACATTTTATTTATATAAAGATGTTAAATAATTGCATAAGATCTACTGGAGAAGCTGAAAGAGTGGCGCAATTATAAATAATTCGTAATAAAACGCAACCGCAATTCAAATATAAATTAACATGCACAGTAAGTTAATAAATATAAATTCCCGATTTATTGAAATTCTGTGGTATTTCGGCGTAGCTGTCTAAGATCTCTTTTGACCCAGATTTTCTTGCGATAATTATGCAGCGGGAAAATTGAATGCCAATAGAATTGGGAGAATTTTCTAATTCTAGGGAATGCAAACTTCAAACGATGGTTTAACGTATACCAATAACTGTTGCATACTTTTGGGGATTAAACATTTACATAATTGTTTACATAAGCGGTTAAAATGAAGTTATAAACATATCTTCAACATATACTCTAGAACTGAGGCTAATTATGAACGTATTTTCTCATTGTATGCCATAAACAGAATGCTATATTCATTCACGTAACGAAATAACTATTTTGTCTAGCCTACATATATAAGCGGTACGCCCTATAAATAGCAATTGTGCAATGTTCCCATTCATAAATCTCATTCACAGTGTTGCCGACCCATGTAGCCAATTGATTCTAGCCAGTTTATCGAAACAGTAGTGTCATTCTAAAAATAGCGCGCGTAGCTAGCGTGCAGAGAATCTTAAACCTAAAAATTTCAATAAATGGGGAATTTGTATTTATAAACTTACTGTTAATTTGAATTAAAATAGTGGTTACGATTTATTAACGATTTTTTATAATTGCATCTTTCTATCAACATCTCCAGTAGATGTTATTTAATCTATAAAAAGATTCTATATTTTCTTAGATAAAATGTTATGAAAGAAGATTCGGAATACGTCGAATTGTTTTTCGCGTAGCATGAATACACAATATGCAATACTAATTATACACATGAGCCCCTGATACATCATATTTCTACTGATATAATTTAAAATCGTCATAGTCTTATGTATTTGTATGGTTGCGTTATCAAAAATAAAGTCTTAACGTTTCAAAAATCGCTGAATGTTCCCTGACTATTGCTTTTTATTGGGATACACAGCATAAATGCTTATTTGACTTCAAATCGTTATTATATAAGATAACTAACATGAATGGTATATTACCAGTACTATAAATACTATATAGAGTCGTCAGGTACATAATAATTTTAATTCATTCCTGAAATTATTTTCTTACATTGTTAAATTGGCTTGACAAATTCAGATTACAATTATGTTAACCTAAATTATTTTGGTTATTCAATATATCACTGGTGGAAACATGGAGCTGTATGATTAGTTTATTCGCAGCATTGATATTAATTATAATTATATTTAATTTTTAAATTAATAAATTTATCTCAAATTAACTTTTGGGTCCGAGAAGTTTTCTGATAGTGTCCGAAAAATCTGGGGTCCAATAAGTCTAATATTGGTGGGGACCAAAAAATCTGGAGTCTGAGAAGTCACGTAACCGATCATCTAGGCCGTCTGTTTAGGTAATTTTTAAATGACATCTCAATATTAATTTCAACGCCGATTGTCTTTTTTTAAAGACATTTGTAGTTGATTCTGTGGACGCTAACTGATGAATGTATATTAGCATATCTATACCGCGCGCTATTTTTAGAATGATGCAACCCTTTCTCTGGAGAGTGTTGACTACGCTAGAATAGACAATTTCATACCGATCTTCGCCGAATATCTACGTATGGCTCTGAAACTTGTCAGAGCACACTAATTTTCATATATCGGTCAACCAATGGGGTCATTGTAATTGCTATGTGTAGAGTGTGCCGCTGATGTAGGCTAAACAAAATAATTATTTCATTATGTGAATAGATATTACATTCTGTTCATGACATAAAATAAGTAAAATTGTTCTTAATTATGTTCAGGTCTAGAGGGATATGTTTATAACTTTTCTTTAACCGCTTATGTAAACAATTATGTAAATTTAATCCCCAAAAATATGCAACAGTTATTGGTAGACATCAAACAATTGTTGTAAGTTTGCATTCCCTGAAATTAGAAAATTTGCCCAATTCTATTGGCATTTAGTTTTCCCGCTGCATAAAATTATCACAAGAAATCTAGGTCAAAAGTGATCATTGACAGCTACGCCAAAAAACTGCATCAGTTAAAAACAAATTCATCATTGCATTCATACTAACTAAGATATAAAGCATCAGCATCAAATCTTTACTGAGTATACTTAAGGCATAGTAACTGTACAAGATATGCAGTAAAGTCAAACTAACAAAAACGAAATGACAAGTTTATATCAACATCTATGTCTGGATATTCAAGATAATTGTGGGGCTAGTTTCCATATATGGCCATAAAATGTTCATGTCTCAGCCGAAACGTCCATACTTTAAGTTAGAATTCCAGGATCAAGCATTCGAACTGTCAGATTTTTGCCGCAAAATTTTGTGGCGATATCAGGCTATATCCCACCACTACAGGTAGCTACGCATAGATGTGCCAAGTAAATGCACTGTTAGAAATGTCTGATTTCATAATGGCCAGCAAAATATTTTTTTTTGGTTGAGCTATACTACGACTTGAATAGTGCTGTATGGGTGGATAAAAACCCTGACTACTATATCTCATAACCTGCATTTTGTTTCGCCTAGAAATTCTAACTTTTGCTAATTCAAAATGTGTAACCTCACTGCCATAATTGTTGGGGCCAAAGAATGGAAAGTGCACCTTATTAGGAGTTTTTGTAGCAAGAATCAGAGAATATTATACTTATTTACTAAGGCGGCTTTTCCATGTACGTTTGATCTGTTATCCCGTTTCTGTGCCCGTTACTGTATCCGCATCCCATGTTTGCATAGCATATTCCATATGTGCGTATCTGAAAATTATTGTGTTACGTAACTACATTATTTCTTTTCTTAAACCACCTCATGAAAACATGACAACAGTAACTTTAATGGGGTTTGATAAAATCAGGCTTGATGTTCATTGGAAACAAAAGACACAAGTGTAAACAAAAGTGGGGAATAGAAAACTATTGAGAAACCCAAAGAGGTATAAATCCTACTACCACTTAGATAAGGAACTGGAACTGTACAATGAGGAATTTTCAAGGTACTTCAGAAAGATGAACCTTGACTGATTGGTGACCATTGTGCCAAAATCAGTGCCTGGTCATATGCTTACAGAAAGCATTTGTATGATTAGTCCTATTCTATGTAAATGAACAAAAAATATTTTTTATTTCAAAGGACTTGTTGTTGAAAGATATAGTTAGTAATTACAATATAGACATTTCAATTATTATGATGATAGTAAACATTCAAAATGAGAAATCTGTTTGACATCTACTGAGTTGCATACAATTTTAATGTATGCTGCAAGGTACGACTTGAAACACTAACATCAATAGTAAGAGTCACGACAACATTTACATTATTTATAACAGAAACTTTTGGTACTGTTTTAAATGTTTGGGTAGTTTCCATTTAAGCAGTGCCAGGAAATAATAAATGTCAACAGTGTTTTGCGCATATGTCTTCGTTGCTATGCTTGACTTGTTTATTTCTAGTGAGCCATCATTTTTTCCCCTACTTTGTTATGTATTTCTTGTAAAAGAAATGTATTAAAACAAGATAAAAATAGAGCCATGCAGTATATGAGAGTAAAAAAGTGGGGGTGCAGCGGCAACAGCCCCCCTATCCCAGAGATGTGGCTGATTTTCCGCAGCTGTCCAGTGGGCGTCAGTTCTTCTGCCTTGTATGGTTCCAAAGCTCCATGCAGCCCCCTGTATTTTTTTCGTCTGATCTTCGACAGCATTTTGTCCGACACCATGTGAATCTGCAGGTCAACTGTTGCCGACTCTTCCACAACACAGATGCCAGGATGTGGGGCCTGAGTGTTTAGACGCCGATTCCATCCTAAAATGCATTGTCAAACATTCAGTAATTATTTGCATGATGATAAATAATAGTATGGAACATTTCCGCTTCAGGAGCAGTTGATGCTTGCTTGCCCTGTTCGTGGGGTTACCGAGGAGCAGCAATCTACAACAACAGATCGCCAAGGGCACGTAGGGTTATAGAGAGCACAGTTTGAACATTACCATCACTGTGGAGAATGATTTTATTTCGCGAAAACTGAGGTTTTAGCAAAAACAACAAAGGCAACTGTAGTGTTGGACCACATCTTACAAAGAGAAACAACAGCAGCTACAACTGCAGCCATGGTGGATGAGATCCACAGCCAGGACGTCAAACGATTGCACTTTTTTAGGGGGATGGAAATTGGGGGTCTGTCTGCATGTACTGGACAAGAAATAATTCAGGATGTTTAATTAGCCATCTGAACACACTACAATGGCAACATGCTCTTGTTTTCAAAGGCATCTTTGGAGATCAGTGATTAGATACTTGAGATACTTTATCTGGTTTATCCCTTATTCTTCAGATACCGTTCTATCAGTTTGTAAAGAACAAGGGATATTTTACTGTTTTTATATTTTGAAATTAATGGTCGATATTTTTTTCATATTGAATATGTTTCAAAAACAAGTATGGTCAAACCTCTTTAAAGTTCAATTTCATAGCATCATTTAGAGGAATGGTATCTAAAGAACAGAGAATAATTTACCATAAATGTGAATTAAAAATCCATCAAATGACCAAAACAGATGTTATAGAGTTTATTAATTATTTTGATTACACACGTGGCAGAAAAATATTAGTTTTAGGTGCCTGTAATCAGTACCTGCATCTTGACTTTGTGAATTGTTGTCGGTCAAGTTTTTGTTGTTTAACTGGATCTTGTTGCAGTCCATGCTGAAATAGGGCACAGTTTATTTTTACACATATTTAATTTGTTTTTTTCATAGGTCTCCTACAAATTTATATCATTTAACAACGTAATAATCAAATAATTAAATTAAAATAGTTTTTAATATAATATCATAACGTATACTTATCTTTATTGCACACAACAACTTTATTACAGACAACATTATAAATTCAAATATCGCCAAAAAAGTGAGTGTATTCAATTTTATTCAACTGGGTGATTTTTCAGAAAAAAAACAACAGTATTGTTTACCTTGCTGCCAAGTATTTCCAGGTGGGTGTTGAGTGTCCTTACTGCCAGACTTCTTTTTCACCCCTGACTTTACGTTTCCAAACATGAATATTTATAAGTGTCCCGCTATGAATCCTCACATCATGCCCTGAAATTATTTGTTTATATTTTTTTTATTAAAATCAATTTTGCTGTTATATAATGCAACAATGTGCAGTGTTCTAATTCTGTAGTTTATGGACATCCGTGTGATTTTCGCAATGTTTTATTCATTATAATTGGGCAGTTAAGGGTGGTTAACAGAAAGGTGTTCCGAGAGTTACTATTGATTCTATTAATTGTTCACAAGCTCTGTTAAAGAGAGCATTTTCTTGTCATCCTTGATACATGACAGCTTTTCGGTCAATTCCAGTCCATAAACACTGCTTGCTGCATAATTCATCACAGATGCTGAAACAAGTATGGAAGATTGCTGACATGGAAAAAATTTGATGGAAACATTCCTGCATATCTCAACTGGAGCAGTAGTTTATATAATGGACATGGATGCTGATCACAGATAGCATAGGTGGTCCAGTGGCGCAAAAATATTGGCAGATGGTTTGCATGACTTTCCAGAATCTCCAGCTACAAACAATTGAGAAATATTTTTTTACTGTTATTTGTGATGCCATCACATGTGGGACTGTCGGTGTATTATGTCAAGCAGATTCTGAGAGGATGTGTTGAGGAAAGAAAGATACATAGTGGCAGGCTTTTTTCCCCTGAAAATTGTAAAGGGGCCTTGGTCTGTTCTATTGGGAAAAGTGAGGGCGATAAATAGCAAATAGAGAAGAATGTGCCTAATAGTGAAACAAAAAGAGAAAAACCTAATCAATTACAGCAATTGGTGTATTTTAATATCTATCTATATTACAACACACTACATCACATTTGGACTTTGCTTTAAATTTGTTTAGAATACTCAGTCGATGGCACTCAAAATGTGTTAATTTGTCGCGGTCCTTCTGCTTTGCGCAATCAGTTGATGTCAGCAGTTAGTGGCACAGGCGTAGCCATATCTGATTTATTGCAAAAATAATTCTTATTTTTGACAGTTATACAAAATATGAATTACGGCAAGTTAAATTCTATCAATAGGAGTACTTTCATGCTGATGGTATAGATCAATTTGAAGGCACTTCTGTTAATTATGAACGTTCAAATTGATTGCTTTTTAAGTCAGCTTGCATAAATGACCGTTTGTGATTAATAAATCTATATTTAGAATTTTATGAAAAAAGGATGCTTATGTTGTTATTAAAACTTAAAATTGTCTTTCATCTGTACTTATATACCTGTTTTAATAAGCCATTACATAGTGCCAATAGAAAAGAGTGGGAGAAAAAGAAAAAAAAAACTTCGCCATCTCTCCTGATTTTTGGGAAAAGTGCCTGAGAAACATTTCATTATTTTTGTTTTAGCCTAACCATAATAAGTTGTGAATTAATATGTTTACTTTCTGAATGTGAGGCTGTAGCATTATAAAAGGGAAAAGACCTGAGAGGAGACTTGGCATTTTCCAGATGAATGCAAAGAATGTTGGCAGGTTGGGCACAAAACTTGTGCTATGATGGCTTGAACTGAACTGAAATGTAGTTAAGACTAATCGACAATGGATTGCTCCGAAGACATTGTAAGAATGCAGTAAGGACTATATATGCATGGTAGTAGTGTGGCAACTACAAGCTTCCTTTTCACAAAAGATTTTCAAATGAATTCTGCTTTTGCTGGCACATATTCTATCCTTTTGGAAACTTCCTTTATGTGTTTTGTGACTTCAAATAGGGTGGCCATGGACTCATTTCATCATGGTCTGTTCATGCTCATCACTCAGGTCAGACGCAGTCATTCTCATTTTTTAGAAAACAGATTTATATTGCTTAAATATGGTGTAAATAGGTTATAAAGTCTGGATTCCTGAGGAAATTCAGCTTATTGCATATCATCTGCATCATTATATATTTTTTTTTGCTTCATATCTACACATTTTTATTAATGATGTCGACCAGATCCATTTGTTGTTTCTTTGACAAGTCAAGTGGCTGATGAAAGCCATTGTGTTTATCACATATTTTTTACTTTGTACTTTCGTAATGGCTTCATTGCTTTTCACTTTATCAGTGAACCTTATTTAAATGGAAATACCGTCCATAGTCATTTGGTGTGATCCCCAGATTTATAAGTATCAGAAAGGAATAAACAACGGGGTATTTAGACTGTGATTTCATAAATAACATAACACCATTAAAAATGAACAAAAATAATGTATAAGTGAAGAAAAAAGATAATGAATTTGTTTTGATTCTGTGGGATTTGAACCTGTGACTCTGCATCCATTGAGATTTGTAGTTCAAGACTGTACTGGCCCAGTGCATAAATCCGCCACTTGTCTAAATCCGCCACCCCATCCGAATCAGCGTTTTTTTACCAACGATTCCTATTTTGTTGATCTCGATCAATCAGATACTTTCCCTTAACAATGCTGACTAGTTTTCTTCTTGATTTGTGCATAATTGAATATTTTATCCAATTATTTTGTACATAACCCCTAAATGCTAACAAGCTGCATGCGGGCAATCTATTTAATATTGCGCATAAGCAATTTTGAGGCTCCGCATGGTGTCCATGATAAAATTAAATTATTGTGTTTTAATATTATGTCAATGGGAGCATGTGCAGCATAAAACTAACCATTATTCATTAGCATTACATACAATAAAATGTGGAAAGAACTGCAGATTAAGAGCGCAAATGTCTCGCTACTCAAAACCCTAATTTTTTGTATTACTCGCACGCAGGGCCTTAGTTTCAGAGCCTTTTTTAGAAATACAAATGAGTATTTGAAGAAATTGAAACATTGTATTAACAACAGACAACGAGTTGCTTAATATGGAAAATTAAATAAAAGCAAATGTGAAATAAGCATGTCACGGTTCCTGATCTACGATTTTCACCAAGCAACTTCGGATCACAATGTTTATTTTAAACACTAGAAAATGAACCTTAAAGAAACAAAAGTGGGAGTTTTGTCAATAGAAGTCAATAGAAGTTGCTTTGGAAACAGAATTCATTAAAGAATATTATTTCAAGCAATTTGAACATTTTAAAGAGGGGAGGCGGATTTAGGCACTCCGACCCTCATTTTGTACACTGTTTAGGCCTTCAATTTCAATAAATATTCTTCATTTGCCAAGTATTTCAAATGGGACCAAAACACGCCAGTAAATGAACATGAAACCTAGCTTGATTTATTTGAATTTTTATGTCAATTGGTAAACAACATTTGAAAATATCGTAAAAATACCCCCCAAATGTGGCGGATTTAGGCACTGCGCCAGTATCCATTTGGCTGAAAAAATTCCTGCAAACATATTAAAATTGTATTGTGAATTTATCTGCAATACATTTGTTTATGTTTTTTTTAAATAATTTATATGTTTAGATTTCTGTTTTGTCGTATAAAACAATCTGATGATGATATAAAATTTGTGCAATAAAGTTAAGAAGTCGTTAAAGTAGCAAAAGTTCTTTACGTCATCGGTGTGTCCGCCACAGCTGCAAAAATTTTAGTTCATCTTTAAAAGGTAAGATTGAGTTGTTATTAATATTCTATAAGTGTTTAGTCATTACTTAAAGTATAATAAAAATAGATAATTAGATTGTTGCGAGTTATTGAAGGTTTGGGTGTTTGGACTGGATCGGACCGTCACAAGGTTATTGTGCAAAACTAATTGCTTGCCATTGTGGGTCTGTTATTTTTCTGCAATAAATCACGTAAATCGCCACATTAAAAAAGGGCCATTTCATGGCCATCAGTTACACACAGGTAAGAGAAAAAAATGACAGACCTCGCATTTTACGAGACTTTTGCTATTTCCTGCTCAAATTAGGGGGATGTGATAACACATTGTGCTTGAGCGTTGATTTTCTCTATGCATCTTGCATTTTAGTACAAAACGTTGCCATTTGTCTCCATAATTATGTTTGCCATTTAAATTCCATTTCATACACAAGTATCACAAGAAGACCATAAGACCATAGGTCACTTACCTGAGGGGCTAAGAAAATTTCATGTTGATTACGAAACAAATTTTTCACAAGCTCTTTCTTCATTTTGTCATAGTGAGATACTTTTTGACACCACATGACCCAGTTTAGAGCATGTCTGAGATATTGTTGGAACAAATGTTCTGAACAAATTTCATGGAGATTGGGTAATAAATGTGGTCTACAGAGTGTTGACATGGTAAATCTTGATGGCAAATGGCGAATGACAGACAAAAGGCAAAATTTAGAAAAGTGTTACCCAAGAATCATTTTTGTGAAGTAAGTTTGAATCCAGCATGCGGTCTCTGACAGTTTCAAAGTATTCTATATAGCTATAATTTTATAAGGAAAACTCCCCTGCTCCCAGCCATGTTTTTAATGAATCAAAATGATTTGAAGGAATTTGGAAGTGTCACTGAAGGACCATTCCTGTAAAACATTAAAAATCCAGCATGCCGTTTCGGACAAGAAGATTTTCAAAGTTTTCTATATAGATCTAGCCATATATGAATACAGCCCTGCCCCCTGGTGGCCAAGTTTTTTCAACGGAGTGAAACCATTTAGAACTCGACCGACATATCATAAGAACAAAATAATGTCCCAAGCAAGTTTATTGTTGATTGGGCAGAAAATGTGGTTTAAAGTGTTCAAAACAATTTAAAGTTGTAAGGTAGATTTATTTCTATGACTAGGAACGAAGCATGACGGATGACGGACAAAAGGCAATCACAAAACTCAAAGTTTGGTGTGTTACACATCCATGTACTAATTAGAAATCTGATCAAAACAAATGAAAATGGATATATTTTGCATGCGTATACAACATATTTTTCACTATGAGTAGAAGAAAATAGATATTCTTGAGAAATTTCACAAAACGTTACAAAACAATGGTTAGACACAGCATTGCTGCCATGTTCCAGAATGTGTTAGCTTCAAAATACAATGAGGTCAAATTATGACCTCCATAACATGTGTCAAAAACAATCTTGTGCATGTCTCGAAATATGGAATTTTATTTAAAAACAAAACATTAAGAAACCCCACTTCCATTCAGTAATGATGTTGCTAGTGTGATAATATTCGTTTCATTTGTCAATCCACAGATGTCCAGTTATCAGGACCGGGCCTCTGAGATCTTGAAGTGGGGCTGCATGCCCCTTGTTCCACCAGCAAGAAGAAAGTGGGAAACGGGCTCCACAGCAAAGTTTGAAGGGGATAAAGTTGTGGCATATTGGCCACCTACGAAGTGGAAATCCATGACAGCCCAGAAGAAGCTGGCAGTTGCCCAACACATGGCCAATGTCCTTGATAGCCTTGATGGCTATCCAGAGACAGAACCGAGTGTAATACTGGACAAATATAATTTCTTAGTCCTCCCGGGATCTGAGCGACAAGTCCGAGTGGAGATTGACAGAAGGATGCGGATTGGAAACTACTGTCAGCTGGTGGAAATCGCGAAGGGGCGTTCAGCCAACAGCAGCATCCTTCAAATGTATGAAAAAGCATACATCAGCCGTGATGACTCTGTGGACAGATATCTTAAAAAGATAGAGGACATTCCATTAGACATTTTGTGAAAAAATAAGTGTGTTCATTTTTTTAATAAAATACACAACTCGCTTCTCTTCATTTTCCTTTTATTCTATCAGTTAATTTCACTTCCTGTCATGTCCTAACTACCAATAGGATTGTTATGTATATTAAAACTGCTGTGATAATTTTAGAATGTCCATCATTTAATTTGGTTGATGTTGGCTATAAAAACACAAAGTGTTACAAGGTGTAGTCATTCAATTCATGACCGTCATGTGTTAACATGGAAATTTAGATGCTAAAAACATTAAATTTAAGAGTGAGCCTCGTTTATTTTTACACATGTAAGTATGTATGCATTGTTTATTATTATTAAATTGGCTGTTGAACAGATATTAAAAAGAATTAAAGAGAAGACTGAAAATGTAATTAATTGGCTTTTATTAGTATTAGACACATGTAGATTTACAACTTACCCCAACCAAGACGCATATTAAGGCCGGTACACACGATATGTTTTTTACATATATGACTTTTCCATGGAGTGTATATATGGACAAAACATAAGGTGTGTACACCCTTATTCACTGCTTATGTCATATGCACATCTTGGGAAAAGGACCGGTTCTATTTCCGTATGCTTTCTTCAAAGGCATGTCACATTTGCCGACAGTCTGGGTTAATCGGTGTGTGAATACTGTGAAGTTTGTATCCCATAATTTAGTGGTTGAAGCTATAAAGATTAAAATTTCAAGACTACAAGAATATGCTACTGTTTAACAGGGGGGTGAATGTTGAGTTGCATCTGCAGTGCTTTGTCGTTAAATTGTAATTATCTAAATACTTTCATCAGGTGTGGAAATGTATTACCTTTACTCTGTTGTAAGATGTAGCTTCGTAAATAGTATATGGTACGGTTTAGGGGCATGACGCAATTGTTTGGCGCCGCCATCTTGGATCCTTTGTGTATTGAAAGGAGTGTGTTGAAAATTGTAGTAGCAGTGATAGTGGTAGTAGTAGTAATAGTAGTAGTAGTAGTAGTTTCGTTGTAACAGTAGTAGTCGTAGTAGTAGTAGTCGTAGCAGTAGCAGTAGTCGTGCTAGTGGCAGTGGCAGCAGCAGTAGTAGTAGTAGTAGTAGTAGTAGTAGTAGTAGCAGTAGCAGTAGCAGTAGCAGTAGCAGTAGCAGCAGCAGCAGCAGCAGCAGCAGCAGTAGTCGTCGTAGTTGTAGTAGTCGTAGCAGTAGCAGTAGTCGTGCCAGTGGCAGTGGCAGTGGCAGTAGCAGTAGTAGTAGTAGTAATAGTAGCAGTATTAGTAGTAACCACGATTGATACGGTATGTTCTATAAACATTAAAAATTAACACGATTAAGATATCCTCGCTTTAAACATTTACATGTGCTTAAATATCTTCTTTATTAAGCTAAATGTTTCTATTGAAACGCTTTGCGTGTACATCAGTTCTTATCATTCTCTAATACTGAGGATCATTATGGCTTTGCTAAAAAATGTATACTAGGCAAAATTCCTAACGCACATAATAGAAATACTGTCAATATATTACACTGGAGCAGAAACAACAAATTGGTCAAAATAACCTCTGCTGACCTATCGATTTTATCAACAATTATTCCGTTGGAAAGATTTGATAATTGACAGTAATAAGTTTTGCCCAGTATAGATGCATCTGTTTTCTTTGCCAGATGTTTGTGCGCAATGTGTGTTGACACGTGCATGGTGAACAGTACAATGAAATACAAGACATACACCGGTCCTAACGTCTCTGTTCACGCTTAATGACCTTAAACCGTGCACATTTAAAACTGACTACTAATGTAAACAAACACCACACTCTATTCAAAACACAAAGGATCCAAGATGGCGGCGCCGCGCATTCGCGCCGTGCCCCTTAACCGTCACATATTCTACTTTCGTAGATGTCTATTTGAGTATGTTTGCTTCAACTTTATATGCTCATGTAGGTGTTTCGAAATCAGGAAATGGCCAATTTCAAGTGATTTTGTCACATCAGTATAAACGTTAAGGTAGAAAATCACTGGTTTAAACACCTTTTGGCATCTGCAGTTCAGTTAAGGTTTTAGCTGTATCATTGAATAAACATGAAAATGTCAAAATTCTTGTTTTTATTGTTTTACTTTGCAAATAAGAGTTAAACACACCAATTCAAACAATACTATCCAGGCAAATATTGGAAAAAATATTGTTTTTCCAAAATTTACAATGATGACTAATGACCCCCTAATTTCGGAAAAGGGTAGATAGTAAAGGGCTTATTTTCATGTAAAAACAGACAATTTTCAATAAATATGGCAAAAATCATATGTGAAATGCATAAATACATTGAAAGTTATCAATTACAAACAAATATTGTATTACAAACAGCATAATAATAAAAAAAAGTAGCATTTCATATTATCGGACGGCCATTATCGGTGAAAAAAAAGAAAAAGCTTATCGCCTGTAATGCATCATTTTCATTAAACAGACATATGTACAGCTAAAATGTATATCAATACTGAATCTACAATGAATAACAAATAAAAGAGGCAAAAATCTAAATATTTTACCGCGTATTTCTTTCAAAATGTATGTTTTTATATCATTGGGGTATTTTTTACCGTTTTCATAGAAATATTAGCACCATGTTTTGAACATAAGTAAATACTGAATTGGTGGAACAAATTGCTGTTTCTCTGATCTTTGGTAGGAAATATGCTAAAGAGCACACTTATTGACACAACAAAAAATCATTACTAAGTTCATCTGTCCATATATGTATATTATACAGGTCCATATCCAGAGGGGGGGAGTGGGGGGGGGGTGACGGCAGACAACCTGTACCAAACTGAAGTTTTGCATTATACAAGGAATGTCAAAACACACACAAAATGAGTCCTTTACATACCCATATTTATGTTAAGAGCATTTCCATACATAATGTATCAACAACTAAAATCATTCATATGCATATACCGATACAAGACTATATCAGCTCGAAGATGCATTTATTCATAATTATTTCTTCCTCAAGAATTCGGCTAATTTTGTTATAACTGTCTCAAGTGTTCTTTTAGTATTTGTTACCCTAGGCTGACCCTCTGAATGCTTACACGTGAAAATGTTCAATAACCCATCTTCTCCCTCGCGATTGAAAATTTTAAACAAATGTCCGAGGTTCAATCCAGACCCTGCAATGCTCTCAATGGTAGCACGCTTGCACACACCATTTGCCACTAGCACATTGAGAGACGGTAAATGCATTTGTTTGTTGTTATTATATGTTATGTTCATAAGGACATCCTTTACATTGAAACTAAACTTCATGTATTGTGAATTATCTGAAACACTTGCAAACAAAGACCCCAGGGCTTTCACATCCTCAAGGGCATCATGTGCACCGTAGGACAAACCGAGAATTGCCTTCACTAATGATTCCTGGCTGTAGGAAGGTTGATCTGTAAAAATCTTCTTGAATAATGGCAATGTGTCAATGAATCCAGAGATAACTGAGCAGATATTGTCATACATGTCAATATTCACAGCAGTGTTCAATAAAACTGGAAAATCAAACCGTCTTCCATTGTGGGCACAAATGACGGGATTTGGGTAATTGCTAACCCACTTCAAAAAATCTGACATCGCTTCATGAATGGACACAGTCTTTCCATTTGCCTTCAGAGTAGTGGGGCCATCCTCGTATATTCCTGTGACTTTGGAGGCTGAAGGCGCTATCGGCACCTTAGGAATAACGAAGCGCTCGAAAGCTGCTCCAGACGCTGGTTCAAAGGCCGCCAGCTGGGTAATGTGGGGGTAGATTCCTCCTTGAACTGAAAAAGACAAGGGAGCCGGAAATCAACTATAATATGGTTGTTTGCTTGACTGCTAGGCTTTCCAAATCACTTTTATATGATTTAACAAAGAAAAGGTTGCATTATGTATATTATCACACATTTAATTCCATTTTGTAAAAACTGCCACAAAAGTGTGACATTATAAACACTTACTTAAATCTGTTGTTTCCAAATCAAACATGATGTAGGTGGGGGTTCCCTGCAATTGCACTGGCTTGAACTGGCACCGTGGGACTGCGTCAAGCAGTTTCTCCACATCAACGTCGTCCTGATGCCCAATTTCTGTTAGTACAAACACACATCAGTCAAAGGTATAACACGATTCAACACAAGTGGGTGAATATTTATGCATGACATTTGTTGTTATTGAGGGACTTTTTTCAGTCAAAAAACAACAATATTTGTACATTCATATAAGAATAAAGTGAGCTTTCAAAATGACACGTGTTGTTATTGAGGGACATTTTTCAGTCTAAAATAAACAATACATGAAGTATATTCATACAAGAATAAAGTAAACTTTGAAATTGAACTACATTGAACATAAAAAATATGTAATTGAAATGCGTAATATCGTTTACGAAGTTACCTGACTGATAGGAGATGCCTTCCAGAGCTTCCTGTGTGCCCTGTGTTATCACTCTCTCCTGTTTGAGCTCCAGACGTCTTCTCTTAGTGGAAGGTAACTGAGACCTCTCGACTATACGTTTCCTGTGTTTCTGACAGGCATCGGCGTACTTTGTAGTGTATGTGCCAGGGGAGAGTCCAGCTTCTTGAAATACCTGGATAAAAACATATACATTTATAATGATGTAGATATGCATCTGATGATGTGCTTTTTTCTGTCATAACATTTTACATTCGATATATATGTGGTTTAATTTTCAATAAGCAAAACCATTTTACATTATAGACTTTTATTTTCGGTTATCATGATTGGAGACGTTTACTGTTTAATAATTGAAAAAATACAGTTGTGTCTATATGTTAAATAAAAGTGTTTTAGTTGTAGTAAATAAAAGCCAAAAAGCATTGTGCATTTGCCATAATACCTTTAGAATACTGGTATGCTCCAAGCTTTCTAAAAGGTAGATGAACTGTTGAAGAACATGGCCCAACTATAACAACAAAACAAAACAAATTATCATAACTTGTAAAATAAATAGAAATAAAAATCATTCAGCTGTTGTTCTTGTGCATCTGAAATCATAACAAGTGTATAAACACAACAATGAACACAACACTGAAAACAAGAACAGAAGGAACGTTGAACTTTAACACCTAACAGTATTGACCTCTGATATGTATGACCGTCCTTCATTGATGAATGCTGCTGTGGCCTTTACTTTCATGTCTATGGACTCAGAATTCCCATAATGGTGGGACTTGGGTGCCCGCATAGTTACTTCTCTGTTGGCGTGTTCGCACTGCTGGCTGGAGCCTAAATCTGCCAGCTGGCTTAATCTTAAAATTATGGGTTCAAATAATTTATCAAGCCGCATTCTTAACTGTGTGTCCTTCAATGCCGATGTGTATGGGAGACTCCGGTGTTTATACTTTTCACCTGGTTTTCTTCTGAAACCACACCACTCAGGCTGGCACATGCTATGATCACCAAATTGATGCGGTATCAAGGCTTTCATGTTGTTTTGCAACTTTTCAGGATCTCCTTGGTTTTTGGCAAGAATGTACTTTACACACTTTTGAATATGACAAATAATTGTTTTGCTTAACTTCAGTGTCTTCTCAGAACCGAGAGCATACAGACTCTTTCCAATGTTTTTGACTACATGATTTCGGTCAAACCTTTTCTTCAGCGGTACTTTTGTTTTGTCTTTCATTCTGGCTATTAAAGTATTGTCACCATCACCTTCGATTATTTCCACTGGTGTCCCATCTTTGTCCATTTCCAGGAGAGCCTTTTCCCCAGTTACACTCTCCATAGACCTAGCACTCCCAGTATGGTCGTGAACACACCTATGGGCACGAACTGTTCTGCCAGGTCGATTCCTCCGCCACCATTTGCATGTACCGCATGTTCTATGGCTTATGACTGACTTGATAACCTTCTTCCCGTACTTTGCAGTACTCATGACGAATGTATGAGCTACATGATGAAAATATTTTTATTTATATTTGGCCTTAAATATACAAATGTCCATGTCAAATAATTGGCTGTTGACAATCAACCTAAATTGATACGTGATGATGCTTATTATTGTTAGAACATTGCAGACATACAGTATTTAATTTTGAGTATAGCTTTTATTTATTTTACTTACATGTCAGGCTATCAAAGCCACGCTTGTGCCAAGCGGTGTCCATGGAGCAGGTCATGCCAGCCCTGTTCTTGCATGGATATTTTGGTAGCAACTGTTTGCGACAAGCTGGTTTGTACGATGGGGTCAGCTGTGTTCGACTTATCCTGTGTTTCCTGGCACACACACCTCGCTGCGTACTGTGATTGACATACAGACATTTCATTGTACCAACATGCAAGTGTTAGTCAGTGTGCATATCAGAAACATGCCAAACATTCACGACCATTGCTGTTTATTTGTATAATATTATTTTTATATTTGTTTTATTGACATTTTTTAGATTAAAAATGAACCAGATTGACTAAAATATATATTTTAATACATATTGGTGTTGCACTAAACATAGTAGTTCTGAAGCATAAATCAGACCCATAAAACTCACCCTTTACTTTGAAGTTCTTCTTCATCATCTTCCACATCGGTCCAGTCCGCATCACTCTGTCCTGATTGCAGTTGAGTCCTATAAAATAATGTGTTCTGAGTGTAATTTACATATATGTAAGTACCTATAAAGTACATATGGATGAGTACTGTGAAAATTTATACAATAATATTACGTTGACAACACAGTTTAATTATTTATTTGTGTATGTCTGTCTATGTCTGTTAGGTAAGCTATAAAATGAAAAGTAGGTTTTGTCATAACAGAATGTTTAAAAAATAAAATATAATTACTTCAGCCCAGGTGATGCGTCGATTGGCAAGAAGACTCCCAGGTCAGCATTGATGCATTCCATCCCACTTGCAGCCTGCTTCGACTCTGCTTCTGCAATGTCTCTGAAAATAATGTCAATAAAAATGCACATTCAAAATGAAAATTGTGTGGCATATTTTTAATAGTATTGCTTTTATCAACAAATTTGGGATGCTGTTTTTCTAATGGCTATCTTCAGTTTAGACCAACAATCAGCAAAATATTTTGTTAATAAAATGGGTTGATTTTACTAACTACTTAAATCATTATGATGTACCTCATTTCTTGTTGAAATGCATTCTGGGCAGCCTGTTGCTGTGATCTCTCTGCAACCCTCTCAACGAACACCCCCGCCCGTCTCTCCATCACCTTAAGACTTTTTCTGTTAATTGGCCGAAGGTTCAGTGTCGAAAGAAAGTTGTTCACACAAACCACGCCGCCTATGTTGTCGATCATTGCTGAAACATAAATGATTAATCAATATATTGGTTATAATCCAACGTTTGTCACAGGAAAATCATGAATTATTTATTTTATGCAATGGGCAATAACAAGAAATTAATAAACATTAAAGTGACAGTCTGTAATTGAACAAAATATTTTGATGCAAAGTTATAAGTTTGCTTATAAATGATGTATAAGACTTCTTATGGAATGAATCATAATTATTTTGACGAAATTCAATATATTATTGAAGCACTGAACATTTCTGCACGGCAATTTCTTAACTCTTGGGTGCCGATAGGAAAGCATCCGAAATATAAAAAAATGAAAGTGGTCCCGTTAGTGTACAAATCCTGAACTCATATGGTTTCTAACTGTATTGTAATGAAAATTCATCACAAGACAGCAATATAAGATGTTTGAAAACAACATATTACCAGTACATTTTTGCATAAGTTTTTGATATTATAAATAACTGCATATATCCGAAAATATGTACAGTTAAATTTTGTAAAATGATAGTCAATTTAATGGTGCAGTATTTATTATAAACCAACATGAATCTGACAGTTCAATGTCACAAAGAACCATTCTTGAGTGCGTGAAAATTATGGACTGTCGCTTTAATTAAAAAATATGAATAATATATAGCACATTTAGAATCAAGAAAATCTCCCCGTCAGTGTTTGAGAAAACAAGACTAGCATATAAAAATCAATGCTTATATCAAATATTAAATTATATGTGTAATTCTTATAATCAGAAAAAAGTTATTATCAAAGAAAATTACCTGTGCCAAGTTTTGTGTTGATGTCAAAACATGGTATGCCTTTGGATTTTCCTTTTCCCTTCTTGAGAGGTAGGTGGTGGGTTTTGCCATAAGGCACTTTTTTTACTACCCCACAGTCAATGTTTGTGCACCTAACATACAGATAGCCACCTACACCACGTATAAGCTCTCCCTCAATGTTGTTTATTGTCAATGGAATCGGTCCTAAACCACAGCTCTTACAAAACCGTAACTTCTCCAACAAAACACCAAATTCAATTATCCTTCGTCCGCACTTCCAACTATCACTGGACACATTCTTCCCTAGACACGGTTTCTCTTCGTTTATATAAACTCCCGAAGTGTAGTCGTGGTCTACAATTACTGTTTCTTTCACTTTAACTTTCTTGAAACGCCCGCGTTTGTCTCGGTTCGACATTTTGACAAGTCGCGCAAATAGATAATGGAAATGGCACGATTAATCTCGAAACAAAATGTGAAATCAATTATTTGTAAAAAAAATGCTTTATTTAGTAACAATATTTATAAAATCTATTTAAATGAGCTATTGGTGAAATAATTATAAATATGGGATTGATATTTGATTGATTTAAAACGGAAATTATCTATTGAAAAAAATAGAGATTATCTGTTACGGCATTTCACGAATGGTCATTCGTGAGTGTTCGTATGCATTACGGAAACGTCGACATTACCCGAAAATTGACGATTTAATGATACAGCTAAATCCTTAAGGAATAATTGATGGATAACTGTTGGTTATTGCCGTAATAACCAACTGTTTGGAGTTCCAATTCGTAGGAATTAAACCACGAGGGGGGTAGCCCGAGTGGTTTGATAACAAGCATCGGAACGACAAACCATTGGTAATTACCGCAATAACCAACTGTTACCCATTAATTATTTTGATTCTAACACGATCTTATATAAAAATAGTATTTTTAAAGGTTATGAATGAGAACTATATTTATCTATACTCCGCCCATTTTCCGAGAAGAAAATTCACACGTGCATTTCAGTGACGTCAATAAATCATAACAATTCAAAATGACGTCAGCTTTATTGATAAACATTGAGCGAATGACGTCATACTTATCGATATCGATATAATACAGTGTACATATGATGCTAAAAAGCGCAAATTAAAAGCATATTAACAAAACGTAAACGTTTTTGTGAACTTAAGTATAAAATGTGTAGTACAAGTGTGGTTTGATTGTGCTACATAATGCAGAAAATGATTTGTTTGTCACAATTTGCTATCGCGCGTTAAAGCACGTGCATTTTACGGAACAATTTCTTCACATTTCCGGAACTATTTTCAGAACATTAGGCTCCGCCCATTATTTGTTGCAGAATAACCCACAGTTATTTTCCTTCTTTATCTATGCACCACGAGTCGCATGCTGTGGTAGAATTCTGATTTGTTAACACCTACATGTGCTTATAAAGTTGAACAAAAAGATTCAAATATACATCTACGCAGCTGCAACTTAACAGCCCTGCTAATCATGTTGATTATTATATTTGTTTCACAATAAAAACAATATGTCAATTATCAGGGTCTGGACAGAAGCGGTATAGGGTCTTGTCGCTTATGATACTCAAATCATTTCTCTCTACTGTTATGGCAAATGCAGACAAAGTAGGTTCAAAGTAGGATAGATCTTTTGTGTTGGGAGTCCAATTTCAATACTTTTCTTCAAACAAGCAAATTTAGGTTTTAATCAGTGATTTGTAAGGCCAATTTGGGGCTGAAGTAGGGCAGTCCAAATTTTCCCCCAAGATGTCTTAAGTGGTTGCATTATAAGGAATCCAACATAATTATTAGTATTTTCAAGTAAAAACTTATGGAAAAAGGTAAGGCCAATTTGGGGCTGAAGTAGGGCAGTCCAAATTGTCCCCCAAGATGTCTTAAGTGGTTGCATTATAAGGAATCCAACATAATTATTAGTATTTTCAAGTAAAAACTTATGGAAAAAGGTTTGTAGACTGTTTGTATAATGGTAGATAACAGTGATATAAAATAAATCTTGGTAAATTATTTTCCATTGCATGCCAAGTTGGATATGTATTGATCCACAAGCCACAGGGGGAGCTGTATCTGTTTACTGGATCATTGCTGTCATTAAATTACCACCATCATTTCACCCATAATATCTGAAAATAAATATAGATTGACAGTTGGGGAAAATGTCTGGGATCCATTAATATAAAATTGTTCAAGTTATTTCTTGCAAATCTGGCAGTCAACTTACAGCTTTGATTTCAGAAAATATTTCATCATTCATCGTGAAAACAAAAGATTTATTTCATACTCACATACCAGTAATTATTATTTAAATTATTTTCATTATCAATAGGATAACTATTATTTTGCCAAGTTATGTAATCGATTGTTTTCTTTTCGTCCCTTGTGACAAAAATTAAAATGGTTAATTTAATAACAATAAATTTGTGAATAGCATTATGTTACACAAATCATGAGTCTTCCATGAAATCAAAAAACACATTTGCTTGTTGCATTTTAGCTCTACTGGCCAAAGGCCATGGCATTTGGTCCTTCATGGGCGTCAGTGTGTCAGCTGGAGCTTTAATTATTTGTTTATGAATATGAAGAGAAGAAAACTTTAAAATCTTCTCGTCTGAAACTACAAGCCCAATGCCTTTGATACTTGGTATGTGGCATTACTTTATGGTCATTTACCCAAATTATTAAAATGATGTTTCTGGCCTAAAAAATGGCCCCACCCTGAGGCTGATTGTTTTTTTTTTTTTATTTATCCTTAAATAGCAAAACACCTAAACATTTTCTGAAAATACAGGGCCTAGGCATTTGATATTTGGTATGTAGCATTGCCTTAAATTCTTTTACTAAAATTGTTAAAATAGTGCCTTAAAGTCTAAAAATGACCTTTCAATTTGTATATGAACTTTAAATAGGCAAAAACTTCAAAAACCTTCATGTACGAAAACTACTTGAACAAAAAAAAAAGACCAAAGCATTATATACTATATATTCCCTAATACATGCCCCTGCCCTAATCAACACCTCACCCCTAATTTTAATAGCACCAAAACCTCGATGCCTAATTGACGCCCTCACTTTGCTTTAAAGACTCAATGCAAATGCATGCAGTACAAAATCATGTTTTGGTAAATCTTGATAGAAATAATATCACAATGAGCTACAAATTGATGTAATTATGGTTTCAACATCCTGAAAAATATAACGAACCACCAAGAAAAGGACTCCTATTATACATGTACGCCCCCCTTTGGGAAAATTTAAATACCCCAGGGGCATTTATAAGGGAATATATGGGTAATTGATTTGTAGCCATGCATTATGGTCCCAGTTAAAATTGTTTAAGTGATGCTTCTGGTCTACAAAGTAGCCCTAGGGTAGGTAGAGCATCTGGGCCTCTTGCTGAAATTTTTAATGGGCATTCCCATGATGCTAGAAAACCCAGATTTAATTCAAAGCAGTGATTACATTTATACACCTTAATAGGAATTACTTGGTAGAGCGGGCGTGGGTATTACCGAACATGCATGTATTTCCAAACATTCTCTATATATAAATGTATAAATTATTAGCATCATATTAACCTTGATTTGATGTCATTTGAATGATGTTATGTCTTTATCCAACAAAACTGACATTTTCAGGGTTCATTATTCTGAGTATTTAACAATTTGTGACCAAATGAATAAGACACATCCAAAGTTCAATTCATCCTTACGCATTTTTGATTTTAGAACTGCTGACGTCATAAGGTTATAAGATCACGTCATTATTATTTCCTAAATTTATCTTGTTATTTATGGAAAGTAAATATGCTCTACATTTGGGGAGGCAACACACTACTTATTTTTAAGAAGCATGTAAAACATTTTCAGGGGTGTTCGGTAATACAAGCATGCCTTATGAGGTATACTTGCTTTACCCAACACATTAATATTTATAAAATTGAAATTTAAGTTTTAACAACACTTATTAAAGAAATCAACAATAAACAAGTAGTCAGTATACCCACTCTTGATAAAATATAAACAAATAAATAATTAAAGAAATTTAATATAGGAATATCCATTCCAATAGCAAGTATGGTTTCTGGCTATACAAAGCTAATGTTGAAGTGGTGTGCTAAGAAGGAGGAAGAATATGCTTAAGTTCTTTGAAACAAGAAAGAATACAGACATGCAATTATTAAGACAAAGAAAATAATCTTAAAATAAACAACAACAGGGGATGCTAAATAGATCATGTGACTTAAAGGGTGGATATAGAGAAGCAATAAATTCAGGCAAGAATTCATTGTGTCCCAGGCAGTATCCTCTTTTGAGTGTGATGGGGAGATGCACATTGAAATTTTAAACAACTACTTGTCTAAAAGGGGTCTTTAATGGACGACATTGAATACCCTCTTGGCATATTAAATATTAGCTGTGTGCCAGATAAAAATATATCAGCATCAGAGGGTTGTTGTTTGAAAGCAAAATACTTGTTGAAAGTGCATAACAATTACACTAATTAATATATAAGGAAAAGAACACATGCATGATTATTACATTTTTTTTCTTGTTTAATACATCCCATACGTATATGTCAGTGGAAGTGTAATTAAACAAATTACTATGCATACTGATTAGTGTTTCACAGCAACTTTTTTTCAGAATCCTTTGTTTATTTTAATAAATTGTTAAGTGCTCGGAAATACATGCACAAGTGTTCGGAATTAGGTGCATGTGTTCTGTAATACAAGCATGTGGGTTTTGATTTCAGAATGACGTATCTCACTATAAGATGCACATTTATACGCTAGCAACGGTTATATAATGATACAGGTTACATGTCAAGTTGTGCAGATTGAGATACAAGCTTTTATTACCAAATGGTATGGTTCTACACTGTTTGGTAATACCCGCACTGCTCTATGCTATAAATGACTTTGTAATGAGATTTTATTGATAATGTGTTTAGCCATTTAGAGAGCTAATTGTTTGACGGGACATTTCTTGTTGAAACATTCATTTACTGTCAATGGTGTTTGACAGAGTTTGACTGAAGAAGGTGTGGTCATAATTCCCATAGCGTAGTGTCAATTATACATTCTAAGGCCTTAAATAACTGGGGGAAAAGTGATATTGTAAACAAAAATTTTATTTTATTCACACAAAATGAATGCATGCCCTCCATCTGTCTTGCAGTGAGTTGAAGAGAGTAATAGCTAACATAGTTCTAGTTTAGTGGAACCAAAAGCATTGCAACTAAATTTAAAAGTATAAAATTTACAATACACAAATTTATCCATAGTGCTTTGATATGACTTATAAATGTGTTTTTCAAATCATTATTGGAAAAAGCTGTCTGCTACATGTACTCGGACAAATGCCATATTGTGTTATAAGGAAGTCAGACTGGTTGTAAATGTTAGTTAAGTGTAGCCTATTGTATCCCGTGACATGATGTCACAGTCCCGCTTTGCAAATTACAGTTCGAGATACGACCACCAACCACGAGGTGAATACTTTTCGATAAAAGTTGTTCAGCTTTGGTTTAAGGTAAAATTGCTTTTGGTAATAACATTTAATAGATAATTGATTCTGTTAAGAGGTTGTTAAATGGAGAATAATAAACTATGATTGTAAATAACTAAACACTTGATTATACAAACTGGTCAGCTTAACTCATACAAACAGCGGTATTGCGGTGTTGCGAAATGACAGGTCAGAGGTTTTGAGGTGGTTTGGCGGTGAGAAATAAATGGTATGTCCTTGAATTGTTTACTTTCCTAATTGCAAGTTTCGAAAAGGAAGTCAGCAAAACTGATAGATGCTCCCCGGGCACTAAATGGTCAATTGATATGGAATGAGAAGGACTGATATATGTTTAAAAAAAACATAAAAAAATCACTGAAACTTCCAGACGAAATCAGTTGTTCAAACTGTATTTTAACATTGCCACAAACATTCCATACCAGCATGCCGATGAAGCAAGTTATTAAAAAAATAAAATGCCCGTAGTTGCAAAAAGATAACTGAGGTGCAACATCTGATGTATGGCCTCTTTTCCATGTGTCTGTTTGGTTACCCACATTGTGCAAATCTGTTTACACAATATATATATTCTTTCTTATTAACAACTTATTAATATTAACAATCACAGTTAAACATTAATAACTTTTAATGTTATTTATTTTCAAAGCAGTTAAGTAATTTAATTGTATATCATATGACTGGCAAAACACTTTTAATGTTATTTATTTTCAAAGAGGTTAAGTCATTTAATTGTATATCGTATGACTGGCTAAGCCCATGACACGTGCTGATAACAATTAATCAACAAATTCAGACGGACCCTTAACAAGTTAACATGTTTTGTTATGACGAATCAAATTAGTATAATTTTTATTCTGTTGATTGGTGCATGGGTATTTGCATGCTGATAGAGTTGGAAACTGAATATTCTATTTTATCCCATCATTGACAAAATAACACCCCATGTGATAAACTCAGCTGTGGAATACAGCAAACACGCACAGTATAATGATGTCATTTTGTAGATTTTCATGACATCATTTTATGTTTATCGTGTTATTTAGTGATCTTCTAAACGCATAAAAATGTAATTTCGTGGCAATTTTGAAACACCAAAATTTTTTTGTCATGATAATCGCATTATGCGGACACATTACACGAAATATATTGTATTGAGGGGTGTTAAGAAGTGTCATCACCTTAAATTACCCATTAAGCGCCAAGTGTTTGTATGACAAACACTGTCAATTTTTAGTTTGCCAATGCAAAGAACAGGTGAGCTAACCTACTACCCCCAGCGTTGGCGCCCATTTTGGCGTCTGAATTGGTTCAAGTTTATGTTCAAAAGTCTTGTAACTTCAAAACTACATAAGTTATTCACTTGAAACTTGGACTATACCTTTGTCATCAACTCTAGTATCAGGGGGAAACATTCCCCATAACTATGTTTTGTATTTTGGCAGAGTATAGATTTTTGTATAGATTTTCTGGTTAAAGTTTATATTCAAAAGTTTTTTACTTCAAACTTTTTAAAGTGTGTATGCATGATCTTTCATATAAATTTAAAAAAAATCCGATAAAAGTGACAATAAAACTTGAAAGCAAACAGAAAAACATAAAAATCACGAAGGAAACAGTTTAATATGGAATAAATCAACAAGTACTAGTGTCAAGTTTTTGCATCTGTTTATTAGTGTTGTATAACCTAAACCAACTGTCAAGTCAATTTATAGACGAAAATTATTTGGTGATTAAAAAATAGCCTTTTGTGCGTTTAAAAGCAATGTTTGTTTTTATCTTTTATTCCATGTTAAATAGAAAGATATGTTAATTAACTTTATTTGATTAATTGTATTTATGCCACTATATATGTTGTAAGATCGTACATACACACTTTAACTGGAAACTTGGAATATACCTTTGTCATGAACACCTGTATCAGGGGCAGCATTTCCTATATCTCTGTTTTGTATTTTGACAGAGTTAAGCCCCTTTTTCACATAGATTTTCTGGTTAAAGTTTATATTCAAAAGTCTTATAACTTCATAACTACACAAGTTATTCACCTGAAACTTGGAATGCATCTTTGTCATCAACTGCAGCATCAGGGGCAACATTCCCCATGACTCTGTTTTGTATATTGACAGAGTTACGCCCCATTTTCACATAGATTTTCTGGTAAAAGTTTATATTCAGAAGTCTTATACCTTGAAAACTACATAATTTATTCACTTGAAACTTGGAATATACCTTTGCCATCAACTCCAGCATCAGATTTAACAATCCCCATAACTCTTTTTTTTTAGAGAGGTATGCCCACTTTTTTAACAAATTTTGTGCTTAAAGTTTTTGTTCCAAAGTCTTAAAATTTATAAATTATATAAGGTTTTCACTGGAAACTTGGAATCATTTGATGAAATAATTGCAATAACTCAGTTTTGTATTTCAATAAATTTATACTTCCACTTTCCAAAATATGTACCAACTGAAATACTTCGGATAGTCAAGCGCGCTGTCCTCTGACAGCTTTTGTTCTTTATCCCACAGGCGTTTGGCATGTTATATGCTGTTTTTATTTTAATATTTCTGAATTAAATTAAAGGCGATATAATTTCATTTGTATTTTTTCAACAGGATGGCAAATGCCATTTCAAGACAAAAACAAATTTTGAATTTTTAGATAAGTATAAGTTATTTTCGTTGTCTTCTCTGATTTATTAAACTAAACTAAAACAAGAACTGTGGCAAATCCCTGTGGTTTTTAATTGGCCAAAACACCACGAAATCCTCAAGGAAAGTTTGAACACTTCCCAAATTTATAGTTTTCTTTGTTTGATTTTGAAAACGCTTGAAAACGTTTTAAAGAGGTACCTTAACGACGTTCAACAAGGCACAGATGATTTTACTTATTATATTAATATTTGAATAATGGCAACAATAATACATAATATCATATGAAATTTTAAATGCAAATGGCAAAAATGTCATTTTAAAATTTTCGTGTCAAAATTTAGACCCAAATTGCTGCGCACTGTCGGCAAAATGATCAAGCAGCAGCGCATCTGTTAGAACAAATATGGTATGTCTGATTGTAACTGTTCGCAATATAACTTAATAAATGTTAACACGCACTTAATTTTTCATCCTTTTGTCCTGCACTCATAAAGTTTGACCAGGTTTTCTCAGATACTCAGTTTTATATGTGGACGTGCTAACAACATTCTCCTGCTCTCAAACCATAATGCATTATTTAGAATTATGGCCGAACTGCTAAAGTCGGTTAAAATTTTGTTGATAATGAGGGGATTAACCATTAACTAAATAGGGGAAATTTGTAAATCGTCGAATTTATATGTATCAACTAGTTCATGTTTATAACAGTTCTCACTAGCATTTTTACCAGCTGTAATTTCGAAGTTAGAGCAGAGTTCTCGGTAAAGTGTAATTTGGCGTATTTGGACACATGTTTTTATGAAAAGAACGCCACAAAACTCAGTGTTAGATTCTAGGACGCAACCCTTTCCGCTGGTGTACGCATGTTTTCCCAAGACAAAAAACAGCAACTCGGCAATAAACACACTCCCCTTCTGCACCAGACTGTGTCAATTATCGATAAAAACTAGATGCAGGTGGAGTGGGCTTAACAGCAGCCAACCAATCAGCCAATGAGAACGTGTATGCAAATGAATCGTCAATAGAAAGTTTATCACCCCCTCAATCTGATTTTTATTTGTAAAGGTGTAAGTAATTTGTAACACTTTCCCGTAAGGTCTGCATTTTGTTATTTGCTTGTTATTCACACCCGCGTCTTTAATAAATTGATACAAATTTAAGAAAGGCAATATAACTTTTATTTATGCGAAATGAAAAGTTGACTAATTATAAGAATTAAGATTAATCTGTGTAACTTGAAAAACTGCATACACCTATCGTGACAATCTTGTGTCTATTTGGGAAAAGAAAACTTGAACAACTAGTGTTTATTACCGCGTATAAAACGCACCAAAAAAATGCTAAAAATTTTGGCTGAAAAAAAGTGCGGCTTATACGCCAGTAATTACAGAAATAAAACAGCTATTAAAAATCATCACTGTACACAGATTATATACAACACGTTGGCTCAGGTTACATTTGAATGAAAGTTAGCGACAGTTTATAGTACTTGTCGAAAGTGAAAGTAAAAGTAAATAAACATCGGCGTCCTTTTCTTTTTGTTACAATTTATCCCAAGATACTGGGGGCATAAAAAGGGCCATAACTCTGTCAACATTTAGTGGTTTGTAACCAAAGTCAAACCTTCACCTGTATTTTATGATGTTACACAATTTATGTTTACCAAAAATTATTTGAATATGTCAAGCCTTTCTTGAGTTATCGTCTGGAAACCATGAAAACCAACAGACTGAAAAACCGAGAGACGGACAAGCTCACTAAAATTATACCCCCCCTCCCAAACTTTGTTTGTAGAGGTATAGTTAAGTATTATTTTGCTGTCATGTAATATATTGTCATTGTGACAATAATAACAGTTAATAACTTTGCTTATAAAAAATCAGTGGATAGCTTCATGTAATCACAAGTCTCCCATTGGATTTCATTTAACATATTAGGCCAAATCACCAAATAGTCCTGTTTATGGTCTCTCGACCGACCCTTTACTTTTACTTTATCCTAAATATTTATTTTCTTTAAGCAGAGCACTGAATGGATAATTACATGGTTTATAAGTTTTTTAACTTTTATCAGGCAGTTTTAATGTTGACATATTGGTTGATCAACTTGGAATAAAGGTTTTACAATTTGTCATTTCATAACTCACCTGTATTGTATGTTTGATCTGATAAGACAACATATATGATGGAACACACACTGTCCTGCCATAATAATAAAAAAAATCCCAACATACCGACCCTAATTTTTTGGGGCAGAAGACAGGAAATGTTTTTTGTTTGGCCTCAGCTGAAAACTTGGCTACTTGCTTTTTTATAACTTTTTATGGTCATGCTCCTCATGTCAAAAAGCAGATTTCATTCAAGTGACAATAGTTGTACATCTTAAAGGAATGTATCAATGGTAGGTCAACAAGTAACATTAGCAAAAAAGGGGTAATTTACAAAAAATAAATATTGAAGCATTGTTAAATATTATTGCCTTGTTTATATAAACAATAGACAAACATATTTTTTTATTACATAAGCAGTTATCAATATATACCGTAAAATATATATATTTATGGACACTTACAAATAATTAAAAAAATTTGTGTCCGAAAGTTTAGATACACAAAAATATTTGCAACCTACAGGTGTCTGAACATTTATAGACACTATGACAATATTGCAGTTATGTTCGGATATGTCCAATGTTTAACGTTTTTTGCCGAATATACACAGATAGTATCGATCAATGATTGCGCGTGCTTGTTAAATGCCACGCCGTATACTATTATTAATTTTTAGCGATGTTTGCAATGAATTTAAATAATTTCATTGTATGATTTTGTTTCACAGAAAATTAAGCAGCTTTTAGATAAATGCAATTTCACATCTTTGCTATCGCGTACCTGAAACAACATAAAAACAAAAACTGTGATTAAATTAAGCAGAATTTATTGGTAAATAATTAAGACTGGTTCTTTAATAGGGTAATTTCAACAACATTTTTAATATATCATATCAATACCAATATACACAATCGGGTAAACCGATTATTTATGGCACATGGCTTTTAACCCAATAACGCTTATGTAACGGTCCACCGCCTCCACTCATTCATGTGCCAGGTTTTATGACCTTGATCCGGTTGTATAAACACATGTGCGATGTGTCACTTGATTAAACGCAAACAGGTTAGAATTCTGCTAAAACACCACTGTCATATCAAATGTCCGAAAATTAAGATTCATTAATTATGGTTTAAAATCAGGATGTCCGAAAATATATAGTGAGAAAAATAATTATTTTTGCTAAAAAAGAGGGTGTCCGAAAATATAGATATTTAAGGTATATATATTAGTCAACAATTTACCATAAGATACATGTCAAGGATTGAGCTGACCAATTATGGGTTTATATTTCAGTGGTAAATAATAGCACATGGTTGCATAATCCAATTCATTTACTTCAAATCCTTGGACAAACAACCTTGGACAAATAGAATAGATCTACCTTCGTCTACTGTTTAATTCCATGGGAATTGTGCACCAATCAATATTTTCCTCCAGGAGGGTTAGCAGTGGGCATATATGGGACCATAGACTGAAAGCGATTCCTGACAGGCGGGAATTGACATGCCGAATGATTCCGGGTCCTGGGGAAATAGACTTTGGTCGGATTTTAGATCCCATTAATATTGGCCCCACTTGTCCCGTAGCATCTCACACGGAGGGGATTTAGACAAACATGCCTGATGCTAGGGTGGGGAATTAGACCACCCCATTTCTGTGACTTTCCATTAGTAAGCCCCTTTAATGGACCAACATGCCTGACGCTAGGGTGGGGAATTAGACCACCCCATTTCTGTGACTGTCCATTAGTAAGCCCCTTTAATAGACCAGCGTGTACTAGGGTGGGGAATTAGACCACCCCATTTCTGTGACTTTCCATTAGTAAGCCCCTTTAATAGACCAGCGTGAACTAGGGTGGGGAATTAGACCACCCCATTTCTGTGACTTTCCATTAGTAAGCCCCTTTAATAGACCAGCGTGTACTAGGGTGGGGAATTAGACCACCCCATTTCTGTGACTGTCCATTAGTAAGCCCCTTTAATAGACCAGCGTGTACTAGGGTGGGGAATTAGACCACCCCATTTATGTGACTGTCCATTAGTAAGCCCCTTTAATAGACCAGCGTGTACTAGGGTGGGGAATTAGACCACCCCATTTCTGTGACTTTCCATTAGTAAGCCCCTTTAATAGACCAGCGTGTACTAGGGTGGGGAATTAGACCACCCCATTTCTGTGACTTTCCATTAGTAAGCCCCTTTAATAGACCAGCGTGTACTAGGGTGGGGAATTAGACCACCAAATTTCTGTGACTTTCCATTAGTAAGCCCCTTTAATAGACCAGCGTGTACTAGGGTGGGGAATTAGACCACCCAATTTCTGTGACTTTCCATTAGTAAGCCCCTTTAATAGACCAGCGTGTACTAGGGTGGGGAATTAGACCACCCCATTTCTGTGACTTTCCATTAGTAAGCCCCTTTAATAGACCAGCGTGTACTAGGGTGGGGAATTAGACCACCCCATTTCTGTGACTGTCCATTAGTAAGCCCCTTTAATAGACCAGCGTGTACTAGGGTGGGGAATTAGACCACCCCATTTCTGTGACTGTCCATCAGTAAGCCCCTTTAATAGACCAGCGTGTACTAGGGTGGGGAATTAGACCACCCCATTTCTGTGACTTTCCATTAGTAAGCCCCTTTAATAGACCAGCGTGTACTAGGGTGGGGAATTAGACCACCCCATTTCTGTGACTGTCCATTAGTAAGCCCCTTTAATAGACCAGCGTGTACTAGGGTGGGGAATTAGACCACCCCATTTCTGTGACTGTCCATTAGTAAGCCCCTTTAATAGACCAGCGTGTACTAGGGTGGGGAATTAGACCACCCCATTTCTGTGACTGTCCATTAGTAAGCCCCTTTAATAGACCAGCGTGTACTAGGGTGGGGAATTAGACCACCCCATTTCTGTGACTGTCCATTAGTAAGCCCCTTTAATAGACCAGCGTGTACTAGGGTGGGGAATTAGACCACCCCATTTCTGTGACTGTCCATCAGTAAGCCCCTTTAATAGACCAGCGTGTACTAGGGTGGGGAATTAGACCACCCCATTTCTGTGACTTTCCATTAGTAAGCCCCTTTAATAGACCAGCGTGTACTAGGGTGGGGAATTAGACCACCCCATTTCTGTGACTGTCCATTAGTAAGCCCCTTTAATAGACCAGCGTGTACTAGGGTGGGGAATTAGACCACCCCATTTCTGTGACTGTCCATTAGTAAGCCCCTTTAATAGACCAGCGTGTACTAGGGTGGGGAATTAGACCACCCCATTTCTGTGACTGTCCATTAGTAAGCCCCTTTAATAGACCAGCGTGTACTAGGGTGGGGAATTAGACCACCCCATTTCTGTGACTGTCCATCAGTAAGCCCCTTTAATAGACCAGCGTGTACTAGGGTGGGGAATTAGACCACCCCATTTCTGTGACTGTCCATCAGTAAGCCCCTTTAATAGACCAGCGTGTACTAGGGTGGGGAATTAGACCACCCCATTTCTGTGACTGTCCATCAGTAAGCCCCTTTAATAGACCAGCGTGTACTAGGGTGGGGAATTAGACCACCCCATTTCTGTGACTGTCCATCAGTAAGCCCCTTTAATAGACCAGCGTGTACTAGGGTGGGGAATTAGACCACCCCATTTCTGTGACTTTCCATCAGTAAGCCCCTTTAATAGACCAGCGTGTACTAGGGTGGGGAATTAGACCACCCCATTTCTGTGACTTTCCATCAGTAAGCCCCTTTAATAGACCAGCGTGTACTAGGGTGGGGAATTAGACCACCCCATTTCTGTGACTTTCCATCAGTAAGCCCCTTTAATAGACCAGCGTGTACTAGGGTGGGGAATTAGACCACCCCATTTCTGTGACTGTCCATTAGTAAGCCCCTTTAATAGACCAGCGAGCGTGCACTAGGGTGGGGAATTAGACCACCCCATTTCTGTGACTGTCCATTAGTAAGCCCCTTTAATAGACCAGCGTGCACTAGGGTGGGGAATTAGACCACCCCATTTCTGTGACTTTCCATTAGTAAGCCCCTTTAATAGACCAGCGTGCACTAGGGTGGGGAATTAGACCACCCCATTTCTGTGACTTTCCATTAGTAAGCCCCTTTAATAGACCAGCGTGCACTAGGGTGGGGAATTAGACCACCCCATTTCTGTGACTTTCCATTAGTAAGCCCCTTTAATAGACCAGCGTGCACTAGGGTGGGGAATTAGACCACCCCATTTCTGTGACTTTCCATTAGTAAGCCCCTTTAATAGACCAGCGTGTACTAGGGTGGGGAATTAGACCACCCCATTTCTGTGACTTTCCATTAGTAAGCCCCTTTAATAGACCAGCGTGTACTAGGGTGGGGAATTAGACCACCCCATTTCTGTGACTTTCCATTAGTAAGCCCCTTTAATAGACCAGCGTGTACTAGGGTGGGGAATTAGACCACCCCATTTCTGTGACTTTCCATTAGTAAGCCGCTTTAATAGACCAGCGTGTACTAGGGTGGGGAATTAGACCACCCCATTTCTGTGACTTTCCATTAGTATGCCCCTTTAAAAGACCAGCATGTACATATTTATACCTATACTAAGACCTGGAATGTTTGGGGAAATCCTGATTAAGAACATGGACACATGCCAAACTGTGAAACAAGGTTATTGTCAGTTTAAATTTTGAAGACAATAAGGGGCTAAAGAATTAATATATGGGAGGGAGGGGGCAATGATTTTCTGTCTATTAACACAATGCTTTGCTGCAAATTAGGCTGTATTTAAATCGGCTGATTTACCTGTATGGATTCGTCCATGTTTAAACCGCTCTCGTTTGCATTTTAACCGTCTCCATACAAAGTCAGATTGGCTGTTTTATTTAGATAAACCTTCTACAGAAGCACGTGATATGTGATTTGCGCCGTTTCAAATCGAGAAAGTTCGACCACGAGGTATGAGAGTTTCCTTTACATTTCAATAAAAGTTTTTCAGCTTCTTATATTTAGGTGAGATTGCTTGTGTTAATGTGATTTCATAGGTAATAAACACTGTGAAGAGGTTGTTTTATGCAGGATAGTTTACTTTGACGGTAAATATTGAACAAGGGAAAGCGCACACGGGTTAGCCTTAAATTAGTGGTGTCATGAAATGATTTTCAGGCGTACTGGTGGTGAAAAACAACTGACACAAATTGTCCTTGAACAATTATTTAATTTCCTCATTGCATCGGAGCCAGTTTCAACAGGTATATCAGCAAAACGGATAGATGCTCCCAGTAAATTGAATTTGTCAATTGATGGAAATATCAGTTTTAGGGCTGAGATATGAAATAGCCAGACAAAATTAGTTATTTAAACAATTATTGCTCTGTCAGCATGATTTTACCCAAATTTGTGAACACTCCTTAGTCTGGTATTTTGTGTGAACATTTATTTCTGTTTTAAAGTGAAATTCATGATCAAAAGTATATTTACAAACTTTTATGTAGACCATATTATGGTATAATCACAAAAATATAAATTGATAATCTTTGCCAATCTATAAAAATCGGACAGCCCCTCTTTAATTGTGATATGCAATGAGCCGATTTTATCGTGAAGTGCGGAGCGCTTGCTAGCGATAGCACAAATGTTTGCTAATTCTCGCGACGAAAATTCGCACATGTTCACGAACTTCCGTGATGAAGAATTGTGTCCCACCACAAATTGTGACGAGAAAGTCATTAGTAAAAATGCACACCTGAACGTTCACTTCACGGTCAATTAGTAATTTGTTTAAAAAAAAAAACACTTATGGAATGGTTATATAAATGTCAAACTATGAATTATCTTACAGTAACAGTTTCATTCAAACATACATTTATGACATGTGTGTGGAAAGAACAATTCATTTATATTACAATGTATTACACAGAAACAGTTTAATCAAGAGGAATAAAAAATGCACTATAATTGTGTGCTTATTGACAAGAATATGTTCTAATCCATAGTTAAACTAGTTGACAGATGTCTAAATGCAAATAAATGTGCTAATCCATAGTTAAACTAGTTGACGAATGTCTAAACGCAAATAAATGTTCTAATCCATAGTTAAACTAGTTGACAGATGTCTAAACGCAAATAAATGTTCTAATCCATAGTTAAACTAGTTGACAAATGTCTAAACGCAAATAAATGTTCTAATCCATAGTTAAACTAGTTGACAAATGTCTAAACGCAAATAAATGAGAAACTATACAGTGTTAATAGCCAAACAAGAGCTGAAAGTTGCAACAGATGTGGTTGCTCCCTTTACGCTTTCACTACAACTGCTGATCAATTAAAGAATGCTATGGCAGATCAGTCCCCTATCGAGGAACATGTGTCTGTGGGTTGGATATTGACACCGATTAGGACATGAAGATTTTTATATCTATATTTTGTTCAACAGAAACCCGGGTTTTGAACACAAATAATGAACATACCAATTTTATAACAGGTTTGCCGCCTTAATAATCGGATAACTGGTTACTTTTTGTCATCCTTAAAACAAACTTAAAGTTTTTTGATGTAAAAATTGAATAAACTATTACTGCACTTTCATCTTTTGTAGAGTATATGTAGCTACATCAGGGTTGTGAACATTAACTAACACTGGAATATTAAATGACTATATATCAATAACAAAAATAAGATAAATCCAAAAATACATGAAGTTTAATCATTGATGAAACAATCAGTTAGTTTGCTATTTTGACACATCAGTTAACACATTGAAGACCTGTATACACAACAAAACACAATATGGTACCTATAATCAACATGCATCCACCACCCCACCCACCACCCCGACTAATTGGAGTCTTTACAACAAAATATGATTTCTTTGGCAAAACCAACAATTGGAAGTGGCTATAATAACAATAATTAGTATCACCACACACCAGCATATTCATGTTTATTATATTTATTTATAATGTTAAATAATGTTATTACATGTGAACAAATTAAATGAATGGATATTCGAAACATAGGAATGTTTAAAATAAACACGTCCATGAAGGATCAGATAACAATGTATTTTTTATAATAATCACAAGAACCCCATATACACATGTACATAACAATTAAAACAGATGTCTGTGATTTTAAGATGTATTAATAGCTTTTTTAAATCGATATCAGTTAATTGTAAAAACAATCCGTTATTCATAATGTTAAGTGAATTTTAATGATTTTTGTCCGAAAAGTAAGTTTTAACTTAAACGTATATACGATCTAAATTCACTGTGACCTCTATATTATGCTTTTTCTTAGGCTTTATTATTTAAATATTCATTACCGTAATATTAAGGTTATAAAATGTATGTGTCTACATTTAACAAACACTATACAATACACAATGTAGAATGTTGTGATAAGACCGTGAAACTGTACAACTCTTACATTTAAAAGAGCAGATAAACATGTACCTGTAAAATCGTTGTGAATCTCGACAAAATTTCGTGAAATTTTTGCGAATATTGATTGTTTTTGCGAATATTGATTGAAGGCTTGTCACGACAGCGCAAATTCTGCAGGTTTCGCATGGCATATTCTGTGCTTGTTAAAAAAGGGGCTCTCCAGAGATATAGTCCATTTTAGCTCACCTGAGCACAATGTTGAGCTTTTGTGATCCCCTTTCGTCCGTCGTCCGTCAACATTTTCATTCAAACAACATGTCCTCCTTAACCGCAGGGCAGATTTTTACCAGACTTCAAAGGAATGATCCTTGGGTGACCCTCTTTCAAAATTATTCAAATCGTTTTGCTCTGCTGCATATGTAGGTCACCAGAGCTAAAAATATATTTAAAAAGTCAAAACTTTAAAAATCTCTGAAACTGCATGGCTGAGAGCTTTCATATTTGGTATGTGGCATCTTCTAGTGGGCCTCTACAAAGATTGTTCAAATGATGCCCCTGGGATCAAAACTGGCCACGCCACATGGGTCACATTGTTTATATAGACTTATATAGCAAAATGACTTTAAAAAACTTCTACTCTGAAACTGCAAGGCCCAGAGGTTTCATAGTTGGTATGTAACATTGCATAATGGTCCTCTACAAAGATTGTTCAAATGATGTCCCTGGGGTCAAAACTGGCCACGCCCTGGGGGTCACATGGTTTATATAGACTTAAATAGCTAAATGACTTTGAAAATCTTCTTCTCTGAAACCGCAATTTCCAGAGGTTTGGTATTTGGTTGGTAACATTGTATAGGGGTCCTCTGCAAAGATTGTAAAAATCTTCTCTTCTGAAACCGCATGGCCCAGTGGTTTCATATTTGGTATGTGGCATCTTCTAGTGGTCCTCTACAAAGATTGTTCAAATGATTCCCCTGGGGTCAAAACTGGCCAACGCCGGGGGTCACATGGTTTTAATAGACTTAAATAGCAAATTGACTATAAAAATCTTCTCTGAAACTGCAAGGCCCAGAGGTTTGGTATTTGGTTGATAACATTTTATAGGGGTCCTCTACAAAGATTGTTCAAATGATGCCCCTGGGGTCAAAACTGGTCACGCCCCGGGGGTCACATTGTTTATATAGACTTAAATAGCCAACTTGCTTCAACAATCGTCTCGTCTGAAACCGCAAGGCCCATTGGTTTCATATTTAGTATGTGGCATCATCTAGTGGTCCTCTGCAAAGATTGTTTAAATGATGCCCCTGGAATCAAAACTGGAAACGCCCCGGGGGTCAAATTGTTTATATAGACTTAAATAGAAAATAGACTCTAAAAATCTTCTCTTCTGAAACCGCAAGGCCCAGTGGTTTCATATTTGGTATGTGGCATCCTCTAGTGGTCCTCTACAAAGATTTTTTAAATGATGCCCCTGGAATCAAAACTGGCAACACCCCAGGGATCACATTGTTTATATAGACTTAAATACCAAAATGACTTCAAAAATCTTCTCCTCTGAAACCACAAAGCCCAGAGGTTTCATATTTGGTATGTAAGATTGCATACTGGTCCTCTACAAAGATTGTTCAAATGATGCCTCTGGGGTCAAAACTGGCCACGCCCCGGGGGTCACATTGTTTATATATACTTAAATAGCAAAATTACTTCAAAAATCTTCTCCTCTGAAACTGAAAGGCCTATTGGTTTTATATTTGGTATGTAACATACTGTAGTGGTCCTCTACAAATGTTGTTCAAATGATGCCCCTGGGTCAAAACTGGCCACGCCCCAGGGGTCACATGGATTATATAGACTTGCAAAATGACTTAAAAAATCGTCTCCTCTGAAACCGCAAGGCCCAGAGGTTTCATATTTGGTATGTAACATTGTATAGTGGTCCTCTAAAAAGATTGTTCCAATGATGCTTCTGGGGTAAAAACTGGCCACACCCCGGGGGTCACATGGTTTATATAGACTTAAATATCTAAAAAGACTTTGAAAATCTTCTTCTCTGAAACTGCAATGCCCAGAGGTTTGGTATTTGGTTGGTAACATTGTATAGGGGTCCTCTACAAAGATGTTCAAATGATGCCCCTGGGGTCAAAACTGGCCACACTCCGGGGTCACATTGTTTATATAGACTTAAGTAGCAAAATTACTTCGGAAATCTTCTCCTCTGAAACCGCAAGGCCCAGTGGTTTCATATTTGGTATGGGGCATCCTCTAGTAGTCCTCTACAAAGATTGTTCAAATGATGCCCCTGGGGCCAAAACTGGCCACGCCCCAGGGGTCACATTGTTTATATAGACTTAAATAGCAAAATGACTTTTAAAATCTTCACCTATGAAACAGCAAGGCCCAGCAGTTGTATATTTGGTATTTAATATTGTATAGTGGTCCTCTACAAAGATTGTTCAAATGATGCCCCTGGAGTAGAAAGTGGCCACTCCCTGTGGGTCACATGTTTTATATTGAGTATAAAAATCTCCTGAAACTGCAATACCCAGATCTTTACACTCAGGTTAAACACAGGTGTAGTGCCATTTGGCCCTCTTGTTATAAGCCATTATGATGCCTTAAACTCAGGTGAGCGACCTATGGCCATCGTGGTCCGCTTGTTTTTTTTCAACTGTCAAAAATTGAATAATTTCCCGTGGTTAACTGTGTTATTTTACACTTCATGGTGGTTAACTGTGTTATTTTAAGCTTCATGGTGGTTAACTGTGTTATTTTACACTTCATGGTGGTTAACTGTGTTATTTTACACTTCATGGTGGTTAACTGTGTTATTTTACTCTTCATGGTGGTTAACTGTGTTATTTTACACTTCATGGTGGTTAACTGTGTTATTTTACACTTCATGGTGGTTAACTGTGTTATTTTACACTTCATGGTGGGTGGTTAACTGTGTTATTTTACTCTTCATGGTGGTTAACTGTGTTATTTTACACTTCATGGTGGTTAACTGTGTTATTTTACACTTCATGGTGGTTAACTGTGTTATTTGACACTTCATGGTGGTTAACTGTGTTATTTTTAGACTTGTACACTTGTCCTAGTTTTTCGCCATATTTACGGGTACCGATCAGCATTTCATGATGTTTAAAATACATCATAAATAACAATACATTGAAGCTTGACTTATGTTGTTTCTTGCATTGCGCACTACCTCTCACTACCTCTCAAATTATCCTATAAATTATAACTGAATAACATGATATTTAATTTGCTGTAATGACAAAATGAATAACGCAAACAGTGATAATTTCAAAGGAAGCAATGTTATGTAACTTGTTAGAAATACCGTAATTTATCGCGTATAAGCCACACTTTTTTCATCCACAATTTGTGTCATTTTTTTGGTGCGTCTTACATACGGATATAAGCAAAAACTCATAGTTTTTCCATCATAAATATCATCCATGGTATTTTGGCTGCCATTATGAATAGACACTTAATCGATGTCACTAAGACGCTTATATAAGCAATTATTAGTACGGTAGTAGAAGACATAAAATTGCAGGTTAACAATCTTATCTATTTCGAGTTGCAATACATTTGACAGTGTCAAGCCTTTGATTGTCATTTAACGCGCATTAATAGAGTGAAAACATGTTTGCCGTTATATTGCTTATTGGACAAAAGAATTATAAACTATTGGCAAGGACAACATTCCTTGTAGAAACATTCAGGTACAAATGCAGCTTATTAAATTGCTAGTATTTACCACATGGACAACTTCAGTGTTGCTGTAACTAGATAAGAATATTGAACTTGAGTTTGGGGAAACATTGATTTTTGATACATTAGAAGGTATGTTATCAATATTTGGTTCACTTTATAATGTGAATGTACGTTGTGGAACATATTTAACAGTTATAAGGGCACATTTATTGCAACTTGTAAGTTACTGGAATATTTTAGCTATTGGCTTTCAGTTTGGCTCTTTTTTCAGTATGTTTTTTTAACATAATTTTGACATCCCCAATTACATCATATTGTAGTAAAAACATACGCCAGTAGAGATATTGTGCATTTTCACAAACCAGTAAGAGAACAGTGCTAGCCACATCATAATCATCATTATAATCATTATCATCATCATCAATAAGTGTAAAATTATTGTTGTTATATACAAAGATGAGTTCATGTGTAAACAATTTACTACAATTTTGGTACGGGTGTTTAAAATTATTAAAATAACTCTGATACAATTTAGTGCTATTTACTGTTTTACATTTAGAATAATAAAAATGTAAACATATTACTTTTGTGTTCATTTGCAATGCACATTTTTATCACACAAAAAAATGTTGACAATGTGAAGATTATCGTGTGTCTCGCTATGTCATTATTTACATCAAGTTAACATATCGTTTAGATTCCAGTTGCGATTATATGGCCTCTAAGTGTGCTATTAGAGTTAAATGTCACTTCAATTGAAACCGATATCATGCCACCCGTCATTTAATGAATAGCGGTGAAGCTTTAATGAATTCATATCATATCAACCAAGCTCACTTATCTATTGTGTTCACTAGTGTAGGCTAAACGTTACAATTTTCAGTTTCAACTTATTCCAGATATGAATCATTCTAAAAGCCTTTCAAAAATGGATGTTCAAACCCAAACATATTAAAGTTTGTTTAATTATTATACCTCACTTTTGACTACAATGATCAATTCCCATTACCGAGAAAGAGATATTTTGACTCTCAAAAGCATTTCAACCTTTTTGACACGTGACCAAGCGAAAATGACTGTCAGGTCATGTGATCGTGCTGACATTTTGAATGTCATATAAGGGCAAGTAACTGTGTCAGTTTTTTTTTGGCAACTCATCATGAAAAGATTGCCTCCCTTGTCATGCATGTGTGACATGGATATTGTCAAACCCGAAGGCAGAATGTCACCCGAGGTGATTGCCAAGTGGTGACATTCTGTTTCGAGGGTTGACAATATCAATGTCACACACGCTGCCATTTGGTATTTATTTTGTTATACCGAACAAAATTCAGTTAAAAAATGTAAACACATGCTTTATTCTGCCCATCAAGATAGAATAATGCCTAAATCTACTTTCATGTATACTTGCAAACTATTTTTCTGACAGTTAAACTTTAAATAGGATCGCTTGTGTACACATTGAATAGTGACGTCTTGACAATAGAATAGCAGAATGTGTCCATGCATCAAATGACATTAACTGAAACTTTTAAGTTAGAAGAATGCTAGTTGCATTTTGTAGAACCTATCAACTCTTCCTATAAATTTCCCACAAATTACTTTAACATGACATTTGCTATTCTAAGATAAACATGACGAAACAACACAATAATTCCATTGGTGTTAAATGCTATGCAAAAAAATCAAACTATAATGTAAAGTAGAGTCATGTAACTTAATTGGGAATGTATGCTTAATGTAAACAAGTAGAATGTGTGCTTAATTTAAACATGTAGCATGCAAAATTTACCTGATTTACTCAGATCTTTTAATGTCTAGTAATTCATTCTTATTTTAATACGTTTAAAAAAAAAATATTTGGCAAATGTAAATTCCGAATGTTTAGCGCCATGCTACATGTTTGTGTTTTGACAATGAGATAACTGAGGCCCTCTTAAGAGCGGTTCAATTTGTTTTTGTGTCGCCTGAAAAGGCGACTTATAGGGGTTACTTTTGGCAGCCTCGCCAGCTATTGCGGCGGTGTTGTTGGCGGCGGCTTCCCCTTTAGTTTGTGCAGATAATAACTTGAGAAGTTTTTATGCAATCATTATGAAACTTACGGAAGTGTTAGTAGGCATAAAAGGAAGGTTAAGTTCAATTTTCTGCATAATTGCTTTTATCAGACTTAAGTTATGCCCCTTTAAACGGACATGTTCACAGATTGATGAATTGACAATTTTTCAACATTTTGTCTCCGATTCCAAGAATAAAATAACAGTGTATACAAGGCAACAATTAACACTTCAGATCTAGAAATATACTGTAAAAACCATTTTGTTCAGCAGTGATAATGAGTTAAATCGATAAAAGTATCAAGCATTTGTAACGCTAAACGATGGAATAATTTTGAGTGTTTCTGTTGTTTTCGTTTAAAATGTTGACAACACTTTGAACACATACATAATAACATGTAAATAATGCAGGTTGTCATTCAGAAGTCAGAATGGCTGAGTGGTTAGGGCGATAGACTTTTAATCTGGAGGTCCTGGGTTCGAACCCAGACGGGGACCTTTTTTTTTTTCTCTTTTTTTTTCTGAATACTTTCTTGTCACTGTTCTTGAGCTTTTTAGTTCCGATGCTTAAATCTGTCAGTTAAGACATTTAATGGGCGCATTTATATTCAGGCCAACCGTATGTACATTCGTACTGTTTAATGAACGCCATTGAAAACAGGTGGAAATAGCTATCTAATATCTACAGATAGTGATTCAAACAATATTCTAACATGATAACTCGCTAATTTTTCTATAGACAAAGAACAAAGTTATCATTGTTAAACTACCCAATAAACAAAACAAAAAGTAGTCCTGATTCTAAGCGGAGCATAGTAAAATGTAGTTTTTATAACAATTGCAAAAATATTTGTCAAGTCAAAGTCAAGTCAAAATAATTTGCGCATTATCATTGTTTATCGGCCGGTAAACAACTCTTTGTCTTTCTGATGCATGGCTATTAAACCACTAGGGCTAACATCCTCGTGATAGAGTTACTTGAGTTATGCCCTCCTTTTTTTAAAATTGCTCAAATAAGGTTTTTGCAGACAATAACTTTAGAAGTTTTTGTGCAATCATTATGAAACTTTAGGGAAGTGTTAGTAGGCATAAAAGGAAGGTTATGTTCAATTTCCAGCATTATTGCTTTTAACGTACAGTGGGGTCAGCGATTGTGTTCAGCAAATAAGCAATTAATTGTGATTGCGTTTAAACCATCTAGGAACCGTTTTAATCTGTTTAAATCTGATTGTTAGCGATTGTTAGTGGTGCTGCCATAGTGCGCATGCGTAGCGCTGAAAAGGCGTGGCTTGGTTATGCGCACACTCTTCACCCAATCAGAATGCCAATAATGGGAAGATAACACCGCCCCCTGATCATGGGGTCCTTATTGAATAATTATAAGCTTATATTAACTCCGCACTCTGAGCGCTTTATCTGAATATTAAATGCAGCTCAAAATATAACAAAAAACTATTATTTAATAATATGTCCATGATGTCTAAAATGCATATGGTTATGAACAAAAATCATATTATTGTAGTCATTATCAAATGATTATTACAAAAATAGCCAATTCGAACTATAATATCTTTATAAACATAATAATAATAGCAAGAACAAAAACAACACCAACAACAGCTATTATTATTATTATTATTATTATTATTATTATTATTGTATTACTTTTATTTATAAAATATTAATAATCATAATAAACCATCATCATCATCAAAACTTACAATCGAATATCGGCGAATATTACAAAAATAACCCATTCAAACAATAAAATCGTCATAATAATAATAACAATAATAATAATAATAATAATATGATTATTATTATTATTATAGAAGTAGCAGTACCTAAAGGTAATAAAGATCTCATCAATGGTATTATTGGACTTATTGTCAATTTCCCGAAATACTTTTAAATCAGTTTGGAGTAGCCATGACAATCCAATCAGATAGTGTTTATTGATTTGATTTTATTGCAAATGCTCACTAAGTATAATTGTGTATTACTTAGTGTAACATATTAATTCGGTAAAATTTGGGAACGTTGGTACGCTACGTACAAGTGAACACAACATTGGAGAAAAATGTGTTCTGGAATTCTCATATATAAATTTATATTCAAGGTAAAACAATTGCAAGATCATGAATAGTCAGCATGTTATAAGGTATACTATTTTGTGAATAGGAATATAATACAAAATTAAATATAAGCCCTATTATTTATTTCACAATAATATTCCAATGTGTTCACATTAAATAATGTATGTGTACTTAACAACTAAAATAACGATTACATTAGCATTTAGTTATTTTACACTATAGGACAGTTCCAGTAAATTAAATTTTGCGATTTAAATAGAAATGGTTGCAGTTACTTGTTTGGCTATATTCCCGTATAGACTGCACTTACATTTTGCACGTTCAATGTAACACAAAAATATTCCTTTTGTTCAGAATGTACAAATATAATTTATAATTGTGTAAAATATTACTCACAGAGGAGAACACATTTCATAGTATTTCAATTATTTCCCTTTGTATGGGTAACAAAAACAAAAGTATAAAAACATACACATGTTTTATGAAATAAAATACGCGCAAACACACGCTCACGCACACACCGATATAATTCAATTACAACTGCCTAATACTATGTTATGATTTCTTATTCATTTGTATTAAATTGCGTATTCTCATTCTGAAAATACAATGTGTTTTGATAATGCTTTTAAACGATGAGCTGTAATATATTGTCGTTAATACACATTTTATTATCTTTTTTTGTAGTCATCACGTAAAGACTGTTGACAACGCTATAAGTTGGTTTTAAATTATTATACCAGAACACTTGTCTAGTGACAACACGCCCAGCAGGGTACTGCACTGATGTTTAATAATTCCATGAATAATAAAACACTGATGTGACAGGTCTGCCTTATCTGATTCCCCATACCCAACCCAAGTTGTGGAGTGCTGTGTCTGGGTCGCGACTGTTTGATAGGGCTACTAAGCTTTACTAAGATACCAAAATTATTATTATAATAGTAATAATAATTATTATTATTAGTATTAGTATTAGCAGCATGCAGTAGCAGCAGCAGCAGTAGCAACAGTAGCAGCAGCGGTAGTAGTAGGAGTGGTGGTAGTTGTAGTTGTGGTAGAAGTAGTAGGAAGTAGTAGTAGTAGAAATAGAAGAACTATTAGTTGTAGTGGCGGTGGTGGTGGTGGTGGTGGTGGTGGTAGTGGTAGTAGTAGTAGTAGTAGTGGTGGTGGTAGTTGTATTAGTAGAAGTAGAAGAAGTATTAGTAGTAGTGGTGGTGGTGATAGTGATAGTGGTAGTGGTAGTAGTAGTAGTAATAGTGGTATAAAAAGCAGCAGCAGTAGTTGGGAGTAGACAATTTAACACGCACTAGTTCCATGTGTAAGCAATTTTGTGATAAAGTACAGAGATAAGAAAAAATATACAACATATTTAGTGATTGACTGTTGTAAAAAATATACAACATATTTAGTGATTGACTGTTGTAAAAAATATACAATGTATTTAGTGATTACTGTTGTAAAAAATATACAACGTATTTAGTGATTGACTGTTGTAAAAAATATACAACATATTTAGTGATTGACTGTTGTAAAAAAAAAAAAAAACGTATTTAGTGATTGAATGTTGTAAACAAATATACAACGTATTTAGTGATTGACTGTTGTTAAAAAATATACAACATATTTAGTGATTGACTGTTGTAAAAAATATACAACGTATTTAGTGATTGACTGTTGTAAAAAATATACAACGTATTTAGTGATTGACTGTTGTTAAAAAATCCTGTTCTGAAGTGCCCATATGTGTGTACCAAATTGTTAAAAACATGGCATCTTGTCAGAATTATTAAGTTGTCGTTGATTAAATAATGACCAATCTTTAAAAATATCACAGTTTCGACAAATTATCTTCTTCCCACTTTTTGATATGAGCCTAACTGTCACATCAGTATTGAAATTGCAATTGAGTATGTATGAGAAAAGACACAATTAATTACTTGTGCAGGTGTGACAAGGGAGATTAAAGATAGCCGATAAAGAAGCATTAATTCAATATGCTTTCAACTAACATTTTAACCTTAACATTTGAATATCTATGAAATATTTAAATTTATTTATTCCATAAATACAAAAAAATAGAGTATAATGTACAAAAAATGAAATAAAATAAATGAATGAAAAATAATGAATAAATGATTGAATGAATGAATGAATTAATTAATTAACAAATGAATTAATACATAAATAAATATACATATGTAACGGGGTGTTGAATGAGGTCAACTCGTTGTAAAGTTTCGATATTTATTCCAGTATATTAAATATAAAAAAATAAACCTGAAAAATAGAAATTATGCTTTAAATATATTACATGCAATAATTAATATGCATTAAATATATTATAAATTGCATAACTTAATTACACAATACATTCAACAATACATTTCATTAAGCAAATAGGTTAACTGCATAAATCTTTAAATAAGAGAACAAAATACAATAAAGACAAAAATAAAATACAAATTTTACCAAGCAGGGCGAATGACTTGGTCAATATTCCTTTGCAGGATACTATTGTATATAATGACTGAAGTCTCTGGTGATAAACGTAAGAATGTGCTGGGTTTCTTGTTAGAAAAATGGATATGTCAGTTAATTGATAGCTTGGTATGGGGATTACATTAAAATGTGCTCATAACCAATTAGGAGAGTGAAAACCTATCACACTTCATTCACACATCACCTTACACACATAACTGTACACTGGTTACATATTCCCCCTCTTCGAGAAAATTCGTCCTCGAATGGAGAAGTAGAAGCAACAACTAAACATTACAGATGTACAAATAACAATAATAATACAAGTACTTAAACTATCTAAAAGAATATATGAAGTTTTAAACTTCCAGATAATTACTTGCTCCAAATAAAGCTTGATATTGGATTAAAGAATACAATACATAGAAATTCACATATTAACATCAAATTAAAACAATAAACAACCATTAAAATAAGCAATACATTTTACTGTGTACTAGTGACATCTGAGTTACATGAAAGGAGTTAAAACGCAGCCATGTATGCGACCCATTCCCGGTACAGATCAGGTGGCCGACGTTGCCTTGAAGGCCTGGGGGTTGGTTGAGGGGTAGGATCTGGAGTTTGGGGAGGCAGAGTAGATTCTCTGGCGCTAGTAGTGGGGCTAGGCACAGTCAAGTTTCTGGCGCTGGAGGTTGGAAAACTCTGACTTGGCAGAGTAGATTCTCTGGCACTAGGAGTGAGGCTAGGCACAGCAGAATATCTGGCGCTAGGGGTTGGGACAATTGGTGAAATTGGTACAGTGACCGTTTGATGTTGGGATTCCTCCTTTGCGGAATCACATAGTGCCTGAGGCAATCATCTGACCCACCTGAATCTGACTCCGAACTGAAATCTTCTGAATAATGGTTAGGAAGAGATGGCCTAGGAGCAGGTTTAGGAAGAAGAGGTTTAGGAACTGTAGGTGTAGCAGCAAGAGATTCCCAACTGGAAGGAGTAGGTGAGTCCAGGGGAATGCTTACAAAAGGTAGAAGCATGTTTCTGTGTTGAGTTCTCATGCGTCGTTTCCTTGACTCCAGTTGGACTTTGAAAACAGAAATATCCCTGTCGATTGCAAGAATGATGTAGGAATCAGACTCCCAATTGTCAGCAAGTTTGCAGCGACCTTTCATTCCGACCTTAAAAACCAAGACAATGTCTCCCACCTCAAGGTAATATCTATGACCTTGCAATCATAAGTGCCTTTAATGGTCAGCCCGGTTGTGAGCATTAGAAGCAGCAACATTGTAAGCATATTCCATGTTCTCCTTAAGTTTTGCAACATAAGATGTGGACTGATTGGACCACCCTCTGGTGCCAGCCGAACATCAAATAGTGAGGAGAGAAAGCAGTCGAATCATGGTGAGTAGTATTGTAGGCATGAACCAAAGGACCCAAGTAAGATTTCCAGTCTGATTTTTGGTCCTGGCCAAGAGTACCAAGCATTTGCAAAAGAGTGCGGTTGAACCTTTAGCAACTACCATTACCAGATGGATGGTAAGGTGTTGTACGAGTTTTTGTGACATGCCCTAGTTTGCATAGTTCTTTGATCAATTTACATTCAAAGTTTCTACCTTGATCACTGTGCTATTGTTCGGGAAATGAAAAATGCACAATAAAGTTGTCAAAGAGAGCTTTTGCAGTGGCCTGAGCTGATGTGCGTTCGCAAGGGACTGCTTTGGCAAAATTAATGAAATGGTCAGTGATAACGAGTATATCTTCATATCCGCCTTTACTGACATCAACTTTTAGAAAATCCATGCAGACAAGTTGCATTGGGCGTGACGTTTGAATTGGGAACAAGCGAGCCATAGTTTTGACAGGCGTTTTCCTGCAAACACAACGAAGGCAACTGTTAAACCATGACGTAAGGTCTGTCTCCATGCTGGGCCAATAGAACCTCTGCCTAACATGGTACTCCTCCTCCCTTGGGCGAAGACCACACGCAAGTAGGTGCATGACCCTGCTAAAGTGGGGTCTTTTTACTTTGTTCTGAGTGCCAGTCAATGGACTGAAAACCAAATGTCTCAAATTCATCATTCAGAGGTTGTGTGTCGCTGTGACATGAAAGACTGCCAGCTAGTGGAATGTTTGCAGTGACACTGTTGCAAACAACTTGAATAGAGTCTCCAAGAAGTGGAATGCGACTGAGACCATCAGCATTAGTATTTGCAGAGCCATATTTGTATTGAATTGAAAAGTTGTAGTTAGCTAGAGAGGCTACCTAACGATGCTGGGTGGCATCTAATTTAGCTGAGGAGAGAAAATACGTTAAAGGATTGTTATCTGTAAAGACAGTGAATGTGTTGCCATACAGATAGTCATGAAATGTATCTATGATGGCCCACTTGAGAGCGAGAAACTCAAGTTTGTGAGCAGGGTAACTTCTTTCAGCAGGACGAAGACCCCTACTGGCATAACAAATGACACGTTCTAACCTATCCTGCTTCTGTAACAAGACAGCAGCGAGACCAAGTACTAAGTACTAGCATCAGTGTGAATTATGAAAGGCAGAGAGTAATCAGCAATACCCAATACAGGTGGGTGTGTTAACTTCTCCTTTATGGAATCGAAAGCTTCCTGTTGTTCAGGACCCCAAGACTGCGTATAAGACGCACCTAAAAAATCAGGTTGTTGTTTGTTGAAAAAAAATTATGCGATTAAAAAGCTTCTAAATGCTTCGTAACGCATCAAAATCTTAAATTTTGTGTCCTTTGTTTATCAACACTGAAAATATGTTTGTCGTGAAAATCGCTATCTACAAACGTGGATTCATTACATTAAATGTATTTTTGCTGTATTGAGAGGTGTTGAGAAGTCTCAGTGTCCACACCTTTAATTACACCATAGCGCTAATTGTTTGTTTGACAAACACGTAGAGTTCTGCAAGTATCATCAATGACATAGTGGTTATTGTTTGCAGAGTAATACAAAAGGTGTGAAGTAGTTTGTCAAGTGGTGTTTACACTACGGTTCGTTTGACCCTGGTTCTTATTTTGTATGCATTCTGTATTATTGCACATATATTTTAATTTTTTTAAATTAAAAAATAAAATATAAAAGACAAAAAATTAGAACTATACAGTAGATTCCGCTTAATTGAATAGCCCATTTGTCACGTCCGAATATTCAAATAACCGGAGTATTCATATATGCGGAATCGGTCATATTTCAATTATTTCAATGTTAATCAGATATGTTATGATCTGATTTAATCCATTTTGATGATATAATGTCAAACCTGTTACGTAACAAAATGTTTCATACTTTAGAATGCTAATAAATATGCAGAAAAGCGTTCATAGCTGTTGTTATCCATTATACGGTGCATTTGAAAAATAATTCACTCGTAATAATCACTAACAGGCTACATTGCTTTCTAGATGTGTATGCGCTGTACTTGACCCGCAAATTACACCTATTAGTCACGTGACATTCAACAGAGGCTGCATTCATGCGTGGTGTGAAATGATAACAAAGGCGGTCATAGAAGCGTGACTGTCAAAACTTGCGATATGATACGTATCCTCGGAGATTATGAGATTATAGAGCGGACTATACGCCTACAACTGATAATTGGCTATTCAATTAACTGGAGGACACCATATTTTCTATCAGATTAGGCGGTGGTTTTACAATGGGAATGAATGCAAATGGTTTGGTGTTTTCAATCTTTATTCAATTAAGCGAAATATTAAATTATCCGATATTCAATTAAGTGGAATCTACTGTATTATATTTTTAAACAAACCCAATATAAAACATCACGAAACCTATCGGGTACGAATATTTGCTTATCCATGTATAAGCGTCTTAGTGTCGTCGATCAAGCATCTATTGAAAATGGCGGCCAAAATACTACAGATGATATTTATAATAGAAACGCTAGGAGTTTTAGCTTATATCCGCGTATAAGATGCACCGAAAAAATGATACAATTTTCGGATGAAAAAAAGTGCGGTTTATACGCGAGAATTTACGGTAAAATGTGCTCATTACCAATTAGAACAGTGAAAACCTATCACACTTCATTTACACATCACCTTACACACATAACTGTACACTGGTTACACATACATAAATGAATAAATAAATTAAAAAATAATAAAATAATAATAAGTAAATTAGTAAATAAATAGTAAGTAAATAAATAAATAAACAAATATACAAATTAATGAAATAAATAAATATATTAATAAATTATTTAATTTTAACTACTGCCTTTTAAGCAGTTTATAATTTATAGTTAGCCACGCCCCATAATCGCTTACAAAGGAAAACTGGTGGTAGTTTGAAATAGATTCATAAGCCCCGCCCTTTCACCGCTTTTTATAAGCTAACTCCTCCTTTAAGTGGCTGCACATGTGTACTGATTAATCGCTAAAGATAGTGTTTGCGCTGAAAAGTGGTAAAAAAGCGTTGAATTACGTAATTCAGCGGTTGAAAATGGTTGAAAAACGCTGAAAATTGTTTAAACAGGTAAAAACAGTTTAAAACTTATTTTGCTTGCGATTCTTTACAGATAAATCATGGAACACACTCGCTGACCCTACTGTACTTGAGTTTTGCCCCTTTTAAAAAAAGTTCAAATAAGTCTTGTGCAGACAATAACTGTATGAAACTTTCGGGAAGTAGGCATAAAAGGAAGGCTAAATATGGTTTTTGGCATAATTGCTCTTATTAACTTGAGTTATGCCCAGTCAGGCGACACAACCGACTCGCAGAGTTCTAGTTACAATATGCATTCATCTGGAATTGTCAATGTCACCAATTTCAGTCTAAGATTGCAGATTAGATAAGTTCTTTCAGAATTCTTTCAAAACCGTGCCTCTCATATTTTTAACATGCAATGTGAGAAGGCTGATATAAACTTTGTAAATATATAAAATGTAACTTGTTTAATAACATAATTTATATAAAGACAAAATTGAACACTGTGACAAAAATGACCACATTATCTTATAATTTAATATGACAACTTTAACTTAACACTATCCATCTGTATCTACAGTATTGTTTGTGTGTTTCTTTCTTTTCAAAATGACGCACGCTTGTATTCATTCAATCATTTCGATACATCAGATACCTCTTTAAAACGTCATGCTTTAGTATTTGTTTCAACGCCTTACTTATATTCTCTAGTAATTATTAAATCATTTGATAAAGTGGTATAATTTTGATATAAATTATGCATCTGATTATTTATTTGTTGTCTAATATAGATTAAATAAAGTTATAAAGCATATCTCCATATATTTTACTGTTAAAAAAAGCGTCCGGAAAATACTACTGTCAACGTGAAAAAGACCGTGTTTTATGGACCCTTTCAGGGCCTCTATTGTTGCGCATGCGCGCAAGTGAAACATATGCAAACGGTTGATCAACCCAAAATGTAACACACGAATTTTCATCGTTGAGTTTGTTCATGAATTAAAACTGACACAAAATAAATGCACATTTCGTCCGACAAATACTCGCTCACTAGTACATGACTGAAAGACCTCTTCACTGTGTTAGAAACTTAGTATTAAATTTAACTTGTGGATACTTATATTATGGTGAGAACTCAAAAGGTATGTTAAAAGTGTTTTGTTTACTTTATAATGATAATATATGTCGTTTAAGAATATATGTAATGGATATATGGAAACATGTATTGTTACTTGTAAGTTATTGCAATGCTTTGATAAATTACTTCAACCGATAGTTTGTTCATGCAGATCCAACAAGGCTCTTGTCAATATGTTTTAACAACGTGATTTCGAATGTATTATATTGTAGTGTGCTGATGATTATATCGATACCAAAGACGAGAGGCTAATATTGTGATACCTCATTGTACAGTTTAGGGCATGTTGCATTGCAGTTTAAAGAAAAAACCTAATTTATATATTTTTGCTTCGACATGTTCAAACACGTTAATTGCATGTAGTTAGTCAATATTAATTTACAACAATCTTTATTAATTTGCAACAATCTTTAATCTTCAAATGTTGGTTACACACATGACAATTTGTCTGCCGCTTGACTAAAAATTTAAAGAGTTCGCACAAGAAGGCGCTTAAATTACGAGTTTCATTTTGAACCATTATAAAAAGAATGAAACAAATGAAGTTTAAAAATATCAGATATATCAAGCACAATTGTGAAACTCGAACTCAATGACTCACATGTTTATCATGTTACGTAATCAATTTTTGCTAAGAAAATCAAACAAAATTGGGGTATTTTGAATATTTCTTAATGTATCCAGTTTAGTCTTCAAAGGGGAACAATCTGTAAATACTGAATTTGTAAAACTGCTTGTATGATCTCCCTCATTAAAAGAAGAGTTTACTATCGTGTTATAGAGACAACTTTTACCAATTTGCTTTTAATGGCTCAAGGTGTTGTACTTAAACAGTCCAGTATTTATTGATTTAAACCCATCTGGGATGGTTTTTATTAAGAATGTACATTTATTTATACTGTTTATTTTAATTCGGTAAATTTGGAAACGCATGATAGTGTCATAACTTCACACCGGAAATAACCGCATTTGACATGTACTAATAAAATATATGTACACACGTTTAGCTTACTTCGTTTGTCCTATGAGCGTGCCTCTGTGCGTCAATGTATCAGTAAGCCAGTGCATCAGTTAACACTCATAAATGATTTTCTCGGTGTGTCAGTGGTTATTTTAACTGCCTAGGGGAAGTTACCGCTGCGCATGTATGGAGAATTGGTAATAGCAGTTCTCTCATTTATTCTGTCAACAGATTCAACCCATGTAGGCTTGAATGTTTCTAAGATGGTCCCTTTCGTGACCATCTACCAAAGGCATTCAGATTACTTGGATTCGACCTATTAGGCCTCTTTGTCGCTTTTCTTTGATATTCAGACAAACATAATGCACTACACAAGTTTTCTATCAGATATTTAGATATTATCATACCGCAACATATAGCCAAAGGTATTTGTATATTAATTAATGTTTCTATTTTTAAGTTCAATCTAAAATTATAAACATGCACCAGATTATTTAATAATTTCTACAACAAAAAAAATTTTCTGTACTTATTTAATCGGAGCTAACTACTAAATAGTAGTGGTAACGAGTAACACGTGATGTGATTCCAATATAAGATCTGAGTAATTTTCCTATTATAGAAAATAAGATCTGTATTTACTTTGAATGATTGCTACGCGTGTTATGTCATTCATAGTCTCAGAAACAATAGCAAAATGTTGTATGTCTCGCTCAGTCAGGATAATACACGGAACATGGTGTAATCTATAGGCCTTTCCCAAAACTTGGTTACTTCTCTTGCCTGAGTGATGTCCCCTGTTCACTTCCGGCGACGTTTATGGATTATAAGGCGGGATACACGTATTGATATTAACCGAAAAACATACAATTATATTTGATTTTCAACCTTAAAATTGTGTTGATGTTGTAACAATAAATTTACAAATATCAACATTCGTATATAATATACATCATGCACTTTATTTATCAATTTAATTAAATTATTATTTTGATTTTTAACAATATTGTATACTCTTTGAAGATTGACAAACAAACTGTACACAGTACGTTAAACAGTTATTATGCAATAAAACACCAAAATAGCGATTTCAGTATCAAAACAACCTATGCCTTCATCCTGTATTAAATTTGCATTATTAATAAATAAATAAAACTGTTTTTAGTAAAATGAGTTTGCTAAGTAACTCGAAGCTAACACGCTTCTGGCGACTAAAATTACGATAATAAGGTATTATCACAGAAAGTTTGAGCGTAATTCCGATGTTTTTGACAGCAACTTCTTATTTGAATTCCATACACATTTGTGTTTAACTTTAAAGCTTTTTTCGTTGCATATATTCTTGTTGTGTGCTATGGTGCTTGAACATGCTTCGCTATAATCTTGAAATATAATGTAACAAAACAACTATCTTTTGAATTACTGTTAACACAATATTACAATAACTTAAGATAATGTCACTACTCATTAAATGTCATAATTGATGTTGTATTAATGAGATTAAGCGAGTAATTTGTTTATTATTGTGTTTAAACAATGTTCATGATAACTTCATATAATCAACGAAACAAATAACACCCGACCCAATGGGTCTATTAGTCACCAGGAAATAGATTCGACGTGATAATTATGTACATAATAGGGTGATTATCTATAATAAAACAGACATATATATATATATATACATTTTGAAAAAAGTTTACACAATTCAGAGTAAGTTATTAACTAAGCCAACAGAATAGTCTAATAATTATACATTTGAATAAATATTTTATACTTGTTGAGTCTGTTTGATCAAGTATTTAGTTTTCCTTGATGTATATAACTCTACCTGAGATTATTTCTTCATTTCTATCGAAATCTTGGTAAGCAAACAACATTTTATTCTCGCAGCAGCTAATTCCCGTATGTTTTAGAAAAACAAAACACGATGAGCTCTTAAATGTTCACCACCTCTCAATTCTTCAGAAATGAAAATTAAATCTGTGCTATATTATTTCACTCTTCAATTTAAACCAATTTATTAATTCAAAAAATTTGTTTAATGCTTTTAATTATGTTCTGTTCTGTACAATAAGGTGGCGAAATTTCATAGGTTGATAGGCAAAGAACAACAACGAAGACAACAACATTTTTAAATGTGAGATAAACTTAAATTTGAGACTCTAACAATGGGGACAAAGTGTGACATGTTAGTTGTCTCTGCATGTAGATCGTTATCATCACTGCATTACGCAATTGCACTGATTAGCGGTATTGTTCTAAGGGCAATTTGATAACATCCCTCTGTTTGTGGCTTTGGTATTTTAATGACCCCTTCTTCAGACAGATAACTATGTATCCATTGAGAGAAGATGTGATGATTCCTGGTATTTATGTATGGAAAACAAACATTTTAGACGAGACAAGGAGACTACATTTTTTTCCCCGATACCTGTCATACAGATATGTGGCCTTTGTAATGAGTTTAAAACGATACTACATTTAGTTCTAATAATTCATTTTTGTAACATATATCTATGAGTTTTTTTATAATATTTAATCAAAAACATAGTTTTAAACATTTCCATCACAAGTTTTGAAAGCCGCTTGATCTTAGATCTATAATACTTTATACGGCAAGCTAGGGTATACGTCGCCGGAAGTCGGGTTTCAGATATGGCGGATGTGAATTCGCAATAATGGGAGGTAATTTCCAAGGGAGATCGCCTAGTTTTGCGAAGGGCCTATAGAGTTTCAAACTAACAATGAAGTTACAAGATGAATTACTGTTTGTTTTTCTTCATTCATTACAGTTTACTTGCCTGCACTTGTCCCCCATACTGACTCTACTACAATACTACTTCTACTACTACTACAGGGCTTTTTATTCACCATTTTGGGAATATGACCTATACCCATGGCATTTTGAATTTTAGAATCAATTCACCTCAAACTGAGACAAAGAATAATTGTTTGATTAATGAAATTTGAATAATTATATATAAAATACATAAAATAGAACAAAAGCAAATTCAATAGTCTTTGTTTCGACACTGAAGAACTGTTATTTCCAAACATTTGAAAGTCAAACCATCAATTGGGAATTTTGCAGTAGACTTCCCAATTTGACCGCCAAATTTTGAGTGGGTCCACCATTTATTTCCTCAGAATTGCTCCGACCATTCGACAGCTTTTAAAAGACTTACTCTTAGCTATAAATGGATAATAAATACCAAATTATTATATATATTGGAATAATTGAATACAACTCCGCTATATCACGGCCCTCATATTGCGATTTCCAATACATTGCGAATCGACTGTGGATAACATTATAATTTTATGACCCCATCGAAGATTTTTTGCGCTACGAATCATTTATACAAATGTAATGATTTCACAGTTCTTCCACTCTGTGCGCTACAAATTTTTGTATATCACAGTCAATACGCCCACGCTTTCCATGCTGTTGACGTGACATTGTGATTGTCAGCATAATTTTCCAGGCTTTTTTGGCAAACCACAGGTTTAACATTAAAAACATGTGCACACTTAATGTAGTCATATTTGTATGCATGTCTCTTGAACAGTAAAACTTAAATAGGTGTTTCAGATTTCATTTTTCATTAATAAGTAAGCGTTATGATTTATTTGCACGTGCGTATGGGCGTATGAGTAGTTACGCCCCTGACATCATCAAAACAGAAAACAAAGACTAAGTTTTGTTTCAGCTGTTCACTAACTGCTAAAAACAACTGCTTAATAACACATAATGAAAGGTATTTAAAACAATATTTGATTAGTATTATTATGAAATTCTTCAAGAGCATTCATTTAGGCTTACCTTTTAAGAGAGACAAATATCCATATTTAGAACTAGTTTTTAAGCATTTATTTTTGTGATCTAGTAAACATTAGAGGACAGACTAGATAAGGACACAAGTAATATGACATTGAATTGATATATGGACTGACAGTGAATAGATATAAGGTTTCAAACATTCTTTTGTTATCTTTTAGTTGCACATTTTCTACCCATGCATAAATAATGTATTTAAAGGGACTATTTCAACATTAGAAATTTGCGAGTAGGAAAGAGTGACATTTCTGTTGTTAGGTTTATGAAGGGCCTGTCTGGTCTACAGTTTAAATTTTGTTCTGTTTTGTTTGGATTTTTTGCCATTGTTAACAGTATTTCAGTGATATGACGGTGGTCAGTTAACCTACTCACACTTTTCCTGGGCAAGCTTAGCCGATCTAAACGGTTTACCAGTACCAAGTGCACATACTTATGCTAGTAACTGACAACTGCCCTATTTGAATCAGAGGTAGGGGCAGAATGGCCGTAGAAATAGAAATATTTTCATGACCAATCCCCACACAAGCTATGTGGCCGGGCTGGGGTTGGAACTTGGGCCCGGCTTTACAGTTTAATGGTCTTATTATGGAAAAGATATTGACGAAGAAGCGGGTTTATGTGTCTGTCCAGTGGTAAATAAAGCTATTTCCATGCAATAACTTCAGAACCCTTAGGTCTTGTTCTTTCTTGGTAAACAGTCCAAATATTTAGTATGACCAATTAATGTAAAATATTGTACTGACAATACCTACAGATACCTTAAGACTACAGTTTTTAACAGGTAGGTTTGTCATGGCTATTAGGGAGTCCATTTAGATTTTGGGGTCCCAAAGAAAAAGTTCAAGCTGACCAAATGATAACAAAGAAACAAAATTGTCCTTCAGTGAAAGGTCAAGTTATTGTCGCTCTGTCGTCTGCGTCAGCGTCTGCGTTAGTTCAGTTTTTTTGTTAAGTTTGCTGTCAAGAGTCCATTTCTAAAAAACTCGCAAAGGTTTCAATTTGAAACTTTCAATACTTGTTCACTATCAAAAGGGTAATTTATTACAACAAGGCATGCAACCCTGTGATTTGTTTTTCCTGAGTTATCTGCCTTTGTTGGGACTAACAACTAAGAATATTTTGACATTTTTTTGTTAAATATAACATTTCTTAATAACTATCACAGACATGAAATTGAATCTCAAGATACTTGTTTATGGTGCTGACCACATTCTGCAGACATGAGGAGGTAACTCTTCCAAAGATTTTGCTGGAGTTATTACCTTTTTTTAAACACAATTTTTGCTTTAGTTCAAATTTCTCAATACCTGTATGAGGTATTGACTTAAAACTAAAAGTACTTGATTACAGTGATAAATTTATTCTGTAGACAAGAGGAGGTAACTCTATCAAGGATTTCATTTGAGTTATTGCCCTTTTTTAACTTAAAATTTATGCTCTGGGTCAAATTTCACAATAACTAAGAGGTATTGACTGGAATCTCAAGATACATGTACCTAATCACAGTTATGAACCCATTCTGTAGACAAGATAAGGTTACTGTATCAAGGATTTTGGTGGAGTTATTGCCCTTCTTTCAAGTTTGAATTTTAGCTTTAGGTCAAATTTGTCAATATCTATGAGACATATTTACTTGAAATTTAAGATACTGTATCACAGTGATGAACCCATTCTATGCAAGACTACTATCAAATACAAGAAAGTCGAGCGTCCAGCACCTATTGGCAGTGCTATTGTTTATATTTAATGACACAGATTTTAAATGGTTTAAAATGTCTTTCTATTAACTATATATATTGTTTTTATCATTTTTAGCCGACCTGAGCACAAAGTGCTTAGTGAGCTATTGGTATAAAATATAAGTAAAAATATATAGGGGACCTCTCCTGCGTCATCCGTCATCAAGCGCCCTTCGTCAGTGTGCCATCAACAATTAGTTTGTTCTCATGATAAAGACTTCAATTTTTATCCAATCTTGACCAAACTTGCACAGTTTGTGTATGACCATAAAATCTTAGAGGTGATTGTTTTTTGGGCCAGATCACACCACTAGAGTTATTGCCCCTGTTTCATGCAAAAAATGCAAAAATGCCTTATTTCAACATAAAGACTTTATTTTCCACCCAGTCTCGACCAAACTTTCACAGTTTGTGAATGACCATTAGATCTCAGCAGAGGCCAAAAATGGGCCAGATCGTTCAAAAAACAATAGAGTTATTGCCCCTTGTTGTGAAAAAAAGGACATTATTCTGGATAGAGACTTCATTTTTCATTTTTCATCCAATCTTCACCAATCTTGCACAGTTTGTCTATGACCATACGATTACAGGTGAAGTCGAATATAAGCAAGATTGGGTCTTAAGCGGCAGAGTTGTTGCCCCTTGTGTGTGGAAAAAAAACACATCTAACTTTATCATTGAATGGCTTACCTATGTTGTTTTTTTTTCACTGTTGACCACACTTGCAAAGTTTCGTTCACGGTGTTTAAAGGAATCGGTAACCTCTCCGTTAAAAATAGCCCAAAATGCACCCTCTCCGTTAAATCAGGACGTTTTTGATGTATACGAGTATACTAAACATGCAAATATGGCAATTATGAGTTAAATTGATTGGAAATACATTATTCACGGAAAATAGCATATTTAAGGTACGTAATGGCATGGTAGATTTTTTTTACAAATGCAAACATGAAGTAAAATGAAAAAAAATAAATTCAGACAGTCTTAAGACACACATATTTTACATCTGGAATAATTACCTCAATGTGTACTGTGTTTTACCAATGCCTGTTAAGAAATGTAATGTTTTATTGAAACAAAGAGAATAACGATGGAAAATATCGTGGAAATTGGCAAACGTAAACCAACGTTAACAACAGTTTTCACTATTTCTAGGAAACAGAGTCTGTAATAGTGTGAATTCTTTACTGAAATAGCAGTAGTATGTCCACAATGCTCTGTGAAACCAAAATATCTCAGATTTTTGGCGACGGTAAGCTATAGATCGACAAGAAAGTGACCTACCTATAGTTCTTAGAGATGATTTCTAACAGCGAGCGTGCATTTTGGGCTATTTTAACGGAAAGGTTACCGATTTGTTTAAACAATGTGTAGTTGGGATTCAATGGAAATGGGCCAGATTGTGCCTGGAACACTAGAGTTATTGCCCCTTATCCATTAAAAAAAATCAAAAATGCCTTTTTTCTAAAAAAACAGACTTATTTTCATGCAATCTTGACCAAACTTCTACAGTTAATGTATGATTATTTCTCAGCAGAAGCCAAAAGTGGACTTGATTATTACACAAACACCAGAGTTATTGCCACTTGTTTTTTTTGTGTGTTTTTTTTTCATCCAGTCTTGACAACAAGCGGGTGAGCATGCATGCACTGTTACCATTTTGTTCATGCAAAATGAGTGACTTTATTGACCTTGGTAACAAACCAGATACTATCACAGAGTTTTGCATTTGTAAACATGTCAAAGCCAATTAAAGACTTAAATGTGCTTTTTTTGGTTGAAAACGGATGAAATTGGAATTCCAACAATTGCAATCCTTGCATGCAGTTATCTGTAAATGCAAAGTTAATGGCTTCAGAGCCTGCATTATCATCATTAGACATAAAATTTCAAAGAAAGGGCAAAACTTGATCTTATAGCATAGCCATCACCTGACAACTAGTACTTCAAAACTGCCGCGAAAAGTCACCAAAATGTTTGTTTCTGCATTTTCCAGAACTGTCACAGACTTGATTAAAAAGGGTCCGAGAAGAATATCGAGAGAAATGATCTGAGAACCATAGTCAAAAACGCAGCAACTCCACTATTCAACTCGTACTTTAGTTAGCCCGTTGCACTAACAGATGTATAAAATAAAACCGATCCTAGTCCCCTCTGCAGTTACATGTGTATTCTTCAGATACATTAATTTTCAAAAATGTCACAACAGACTGGCCTTCATCTTTGCCAGTACTCAGGTGAGCACTTTGGGCCATCATGGCCCTCTTGTTTCTGTTTTCAACTACAAAATTTAAATCCGTGCACCTTTAAAGAGATGGCACGTAGGCAGATTTAAGGCAGATCTTAAGGCATAATCATGAAGCATGTCAAATTCAAATTGTGAAATAAGAATACACCAAACTGAAAGTTTATACCTATGTGGTATTTCTACAGCAGGTAAATTACAGGTAAAGCATGAACCATTCAACAATATGTTTACCAGGGCATAATATTACCAAATGGTTGTATATACCTTTTGTAAATATGGAGAGGATCTTTTAAACTATTGATTTACGTTGCAGTGTGCATTGAGGCCAGAGTTTTATAACAGAAAGCCGATTTTACTGGCGTTGTAAATAAGTGACTGCATGACTTATACACAATCTAGCATATTCAACTGAATTTAATACAGTAAACACATGGGTTAACCTTAGGGCAATATTATTAATTGATTTAAAATGATTATTGATGCTTATCTGCTCCATGTTATTTCAAATAAGTTTGATGTGTCGATATGTACATCAAATCTGATATGTAATAACAGTTCCGCAGCAAAAGCCGTAGTCATTATTCAAACAAGTCGTGATATCAGTTCGAATTGAACGGTCAACAACACATATTAAGGCTTTGTAACTACGGATATAATGGGAATATGAAATATATTTCATTATTCCGTGTTATTTAGTGATAAAGAGAGAGCTCTTATACCATGTAATATTATTCCGATTTAGCTGTATTTTGTCAAGCGTGTGTTCGTGAGTCGGTTCGTCAGTTAAAACTTTCAATGTATTCTCATTAAGTTAATATCATTGTTTGTTTTTTATTTTGAATTTGTATGGATTTTTCTTAACAAAATCTTCTAGTCTGAAACTACAATGCATATACTATTGATATGTGGTATGTAGCATCGCCTTATGATCCTTTACCGTTTAATAAAGGGCTTTTGTATTAAAAATGGACTGGCCCTGGGCTTCATTTTGTATGGAATGCATTAGGAAAGGACTTTCAAACTCGTCTTTCCAGAAACTACAATGTCTGCTCCTGGGAAATAATCATTTACTGTGTATGAATATTTCATGAACTGTACATAAATAATTAATTAACTAGTTCATGCACAATTCATGAATTGTTCATGAAGATCAACTGGCACAGGTCTTGAAACTTTCTTGAATATTCAGTTCATAAACAGTGATTGAAAATTGAAAGTTTAACTGTATAAGAAACCATGTCTGTGAACAGTTCATGAACTGTTCAAAAAATTATGTCTGTGAACAGTTCATAGTATAGTTCTTGATATTTTGTTAGACATTAACAGTTCATGAAATTTTTGCCATATAATCATTGTGTGCCTTTTCATCTTTAAGAACTGGCAGTCAACTGTTCATGAGCTGGTTCTTCGTTAGGTCATGAACCGTCAGACTCTGTTAGTGCATAAAAGATTCTAGACAATAACATTAGACTTATGAACAGGACTAGTTCAACTTGGGAAAGATCTCGTGCAAAATAGCATGGTCATTGTTGGTTCCCCCTGCTGCCCCTCTGCTTGGAAATGTTGAAAATCTTTCAAAATTTCATATTTGTTTGCAATTTATTCTATGACACATAAACTATGTTTAGCTAGAGCTTGTTTTTGAAGTAAACAAGTCTCCCACCATGCACCGCCATAACTCTGCCCAAAATCCAACTACCATGATGTGCCTAAGATACCGAGAACAACCCTTGTGAAATGTTTAGGCATACTTCATGAATTTTCATGAAATCTTTGCGAATACTTCATGCAGTGGCTTCATGAAGACTTCATGAAGAAAAAGTGAACTGAAAATGAGACGAAGGGATGAAAAATTCATTAAACATAGCTTCAAGAATATTTATGCATTTTGTTATACAGAAAAATGCCTGCAATAAGAATGAGTTTATTCATAAAAACTTCATAAACTATGCACTAATATAATCTTCACGAAGACTTCATGCACATATTCTGAAAAAAAAATTCATGAAGATTTCAAGAATATTGTTGTTCTTTGTTTTAATGTCTCATTTATAGGGTACGGATATTCATGAATACTGTAATTTTAAGAATAGATCGGTTGTGTTTTTCTTCAGTTCATGAATTATTCATAGTACTAATTCATTTTTTTAATATTATATGATTCACTAAATTTGATGTTTTATGATTTTCTTGCACTGTTCACAATTATGATATATTTTTCACATCATGCACCCACAATTTGGAAAGAAAACTCAGAATATAGAGTAATTTTGTAGTTAACCACTTATAATAATCTCTCAATATGGGTAACAAAAGCTTGTATGATTAATACATAGTTTTCAGTCAGTGTGATGATGATGATGATGATGATTATGATGATGATGATACATGTCACAGATTTGTGTATCTTTGTTATAAATATTATGGTACTGAGTATTAACTTTGAGTTTTTGAAATTTAAATATATAACAATATCCTAAATTGTTTGTCCGAAACACTGGTACATCTGTATTCAAAACTAAATTTTACACATTTAACCTTATTTTGTTATATAACAATCATTTCTTAAAATACTAATTACCAGACTTTATTCACATCAATAAAACAATGATTTAGAAAGTACTGTGGATTCATTTAATTTCGTTGACATGAAATTTCGTGGATTCGTAAAATCGGGCATATTCGTTGGATCTTAAATTCGTGGATTTCAATTTTATGTGCTTTTTGTTAATTCTAACAACCCTTGCGCTCAGTTGACATCCGCTAAAACAACAACATGTCAGTCAATTACCCGCATTGTCCGTATCTTATAGTCTCAATCTCGCGATAACGTAGTCCTTAATGTAACAACACCATACCAATTATTGGTATTAAACATAGGTGCAATATACCAGTATCGCAATAAACAGTCCAATTAATAGTGGTACCCATAATGTCTTGTATACTTGTAATAAAACAGTGGGTCCTATTAATGGCAGTTTGACACGATGCCAGTTAAGCGCATGACAATTAACAAGTGACAAACTGGGAATATCGATACGCGCGTGACAATTGAGCAATCTGTACCTTTCAATTATTCTGTCAGTATTATCTGTTCTTTTAAGAAGGAAACATCATACAATTATTAATTTTTTCAAACATAGTTAAGTATAATTTAACATCATGTCAGTATTCACAGTAAATAATTATCAAGGGAGGTAACACAATCACCTAAACATGGGTAAAAAGTAGTTGCACCCCTTTAGTCTGACATCACAGTAGTGCAGATACTAATAATTTTGGATATAAGACTTCGGACGTAAACGTTCGTCGTACATTTGAATTCGTGGTTGAGCCATACATGCCATATGTCCCGGTCTCGCCGGGATTGTCCTGCTTTCGCGAGATTTGTCCCGGCATCCGGCTCAGATGCATTTTGTCCCGGTCAACCACAAAAATCGATGTTAGTGTGCTGTATTGGGCCAACAATTAACTTCACATCGTTAATCTCTTAATTGGTCCTTATGACAACAATACCCGTCAGCCACGTGTTTTCAAAAAGGAGCAGTAGTGATTGTCCGGTTTGGTCTGGATTTTCGCGCCTACAATGCTAGTCACTAACACCTGTATTGTTAGAAAAACAATCACCCAAACCGCTCAACATCAGAGTGTAACAGTTTGATGTCATCAGCTAATATCGCTGTTGCTCTGATTACCAGCCGAATTACAGCTATGGGTCGTGAAAAACGTGCTACACGTGGAGGGCGGTTACAGTAAAAGTTTGTCATAAATCAATACTAACCTATCTGAATTACAAATAAATTATCTATACGGCGTAACTGCTTGTCACTGTAAAGGAAATCTTTATGACAAAAGACCGAGAAACAATATGTACTGCCCATCATTCGAGATAGATCTACTTATACCCAATTTTGTTGTTTTGTGCTACGAAAGTTTTATACAAAAGTAAAGATTTCACAGTTCTTTTGGCTACACAATTTTTATATCTCGGTCAATGCACCAACGCTTTCCATACGGATGACGTGATATCGGCATTATTTTCCCGCGCTTTTCTAGCAGAACACAGAGTTTACATGCAATACATGTGCATCTTAACTGTAAATAGAACTTGTATTTACGTCGCTTGAACAGTAACATTTGGATAGGCGTTTCAAATTTTGATTTTATTACACACATTTTCATACATCATGTTATAATTACTAAATAGTTGAAAATATGTTATGTTACACATTATGGACAACAATGAAAAGCGTCGTTGTGAGTAAATATCGTCCGGCGATCGTCATCAACATTTTACTTCAAACTACTTTCTCTCTGAAACCACAAGGCAGATTTTAATCAAATTTGGCAGAAATGTTCCTGGGGTGATCCTTTACAAAATCCTTCAATTTATTAGAATATATTGAAAACTCTTGTTGCCATGACAACCAAAAGCTTAAAATCTTGAAAAATTCTAGTCAGAAACCACTGGCTGGATTTGAAAATAGTTTTCACAGAAATGCTCCTTGCGTGACCTCTCTACCAAATTCCTTCAAATCATTTTGATTCGTTCAAAAAAATGGCCACCAGGGGGTGGGGCACTTTTCCTTATATGGCTATACTGAAAACTTTAAAAATCTTCTAGTCTGAAGCCACTGGTTGGATTTCAAAATAATTTCACAGAAATTTTCCTTGGGTGACCCTGTACCAAATACCTTGAAATTATTTTGATTTGTTAAAAAAACATGGCCGCCAGGGGGTGGGACAGTTTTCCTTATATAGCTATATTGAAAACTTTAAAAATCTGCTTGTCTGAAACCATTAGCTGGATTTCAAATTAATAACACAGAAATGTTCTTTGGGTGTCCCTCTACCAAAATTCCTTGAAATCATATTGATTCTTTAAAAAAACATGTATTAATTCAGCATTTACCATGTGAATACTCTAGAAGCCACATTTATTGGCCAATTTTCATGAAACTTGGTCAGAACATTTGTCCGAATGATATCTCGGAAATTTCTGAAACTGGGTCATGTGGGATTAAAAACTACCTCACTAGGTCAAATTAAAGAAAAAACTTGTGAACACTCTAGAAGTCACATTTTTTGCCACTCAAAATGAAACTTGCTCAGAACATTTGTTCTTAGGATATCTCGGCCGTGTTTGAAAATGGTTCCGGTACATTTGGTGTTCCTCTACCAAACTTATTCAAATGTTTCTGCCTCACTGCAAAAAATGGCCACTAGAGCTAAAAATAGAATTTGTGGTCAAGTTTTGTATTCCTGTCATATTTTCTAAAGTTCAATAACTTGACAAAACCATCGAGATATTTTAATGAAAGTTCATACATAGATACTTTATATAGAGACTTCGCTTTGGATTGCATATAGGGTGGCTGGGGTCAAGGTCTCCATTACTAAAAATAGAAAAATGGTTTCCACTCAATAACTTTAGAATGCATCAAGATATTTGAATGAAACTTCATACATAGATACCTTGTATCTAGACCATGCTTGGGATTGCATATGGGGTGGGTGAGATCAAGGTCAAGGTCAATGTTACTTAAAATACAAAAAGTGTATCTGCTCAATAATTTGAGAATTTGAGTATGCATTGCGATATTTTAATGAAACTTCATACATAGATACCTTATAACGAGACCTCGCTTAGGAATGCATATGGCATCCAGATCTTTGTTTCCTTATTCCCGTCTGTAAATATGCCACTGTTTTCCATTGTTTGCCAAAAGAGTGGCAAACAGTGGAGTATTTAGACATGAAATTCGGTCGAAAATCAGTGACAAACGATGAAAAAAGGAACAGTGGAAGAATTTACATCGTTCTTGGCATTTGGTGGAATTTGATGGCAATCGGTGGAGTATTTGGACAAAATTTTCATATTTTGCCATCGAATTCCACCAGTAGAAAACGATGTAAAATTTTACACTTTTTGCCACTTTTGATGGAAAATGGTGAAAATCGATGGCAAACGGTGGAGTTTGTGGACGAAATTTTTATTGTTTGCCATCCAATTTCACCAGTGGAAATCGATGTATAAATTTACATTCGTTGCCACTTGGGGGTGGAAAATGGTGAACATCAATGGCAAAATTTTCATCGTTTGCCATCAAAATACCACAGTGGCAAATGTTCCACTCTTTGCCACTGATAGTGCAAAATGGTGAAAAGCGATGGCATATTTTACAGTTTGCCCCTGTTCGCCAACAGATTGATTAATATGCTGTCACCTGAATAATAAACAAATTAATCTAATACAACACTTAAGAATTAACACAATGTAGTATTTATGATGTAAATTTCAGTTGTTACAATTACAAGCCGATTAAAATATACTTCAGATGCAAATATGCTAAAGATTATTAATGTTTTATAACTGTTGTAAATTAATATGTGAAGTCTCCAGTGCTTCACTGAGTGATGAAAATCCTCATGAATGTCATCAATCCTTGTGACAAAGTCTGTAAAACAAATGTAAGCAATATCAGTTAGTGCATTTATGCATCAGTGAACTGAGTACTTATCTACATCAATAAATAATTATATATGATGTATGTTAATGTATACATGATATTTTAGGGCACCGTTTATAACACTTGGACTCTTGTGAAAGCAGTATGAGAAAAAAATGTTTTGTTATATTAATACTCTTGTCATATAAAGTTGGGATAATGTATGTAAGTGGCAGACAGTTTAATTTGACTTATCTGTTCTTAATATTGTAACCCAATACTACATTATGTATGCTTGGGTGCAAGATTATTTATGTATGCTTAGGTAAAATTATAATGCCTAAGTGACTTCTCTAAAATAAGTTCAGTTTAGAATTAATTTAACAATAGAATACACAACGCTATGGTTTTGTAAGATCCAGAAATACTGTTTTGACTGTATTGTCTATTATGTGAACTTTAACAAAATCATACACTTGTTCCAGGATGTATTTAAATTGTGAACAATATACTAAACAGGCATAGGAGTAAGAAGAAATATAATTACGCTGATATCATAAAAATATATATTTCAGGTAAAACATAGATATAAAAATACAAACCATCAGTTCTTTTGCTATTCCAATAAACCAAAGTGTTAAGTCCTGTACCACTCTTCCACAACACTAAATGTTGATTTCCACAAGCTACTTAGACTGATGCAGTGGTTTCTGTCAAATATATACTTTTTCATATATAATGTTACTTTTTCCCTACTTTTCTCCTTGTATAACGTGCTTACCATTTTGATCTTGCTTTTGACAGTAACGACTGAGCAAAAACTTTTTGATCAGATAAGCCGGTACCGTTTAATCTATTAGCTGAACTGTGCTAGTGATATATAACGTCACTATTATTAAATATCCCCTCATAAAATTTAAATTATGTTCAATACCCCTGTCAAAATGGACTTCATGAGATCAAGAATTTTTCATGCCATTAAGCATTATTCATGAAGTCTTCTTGAAAACCTCTAATAACAAACTTCATGAAGTTTTATGCATGAAGTGATTTAAGGTACACTTTATGAAGGCGTCATGCATTACTGAAATTCTAGAAACATTCATGAAGCTTTAAAAAGAATAGATCAAGATTTTTTTATGAATACCACCCTTAGCTCTGATTTCCACATTGCATTTCAAGAAGCGGAGAAAATGCTGAATAGATGCGGAAATGTTGCGGAAGTCATCAGTTTCCCCACATATTTTCCGCAAAAATGATTTTGGTTTTGCGGAGAAATTTCTTATATGCGGAGAACATGCGGAGAGTATGCGGAATATTGACACTTAGAAATTTTACAATTGCAGAAATTCTGACTTCATGATGCGGAAAAGTTATACTTTGAAAAATTCACAAGCTTGTTAATTGATTTATTAAAACAAGAGCTGTTTTTAAAACATATATGCCCCCTCTAGGTCAAAAACAATCTTTAATATCAATTTGGTGAGAATTGTTGAACATACACCCATGAAACCACAAGTCTGAATTCTGTCTAATCTCTGTCTGAATAAATACTGAATACAGTCTGAGGACATAACCTGAACATCTATGTGAAAAAAGGGGCATGTATCTGTCAAAATACAAAACAGAGTTATGGGGAATGTAGAACTTGAAGCTGGAGTTGAGGACAAAGGTATATTCTAATTTTCAAGTGAATAACTTAAGTAATTTTGTAGTTACAAAAGTTTTAATTATAAACATAACTATGTCAAAATATACAACTGTAAAACTGAGTTATTGGGAATGTGGCACTTGATGGAAGTTGCTGACATTTAATGTATATTCTAAATTTCAAGTGAATAACTTTTGTAGTTTTGAAGTTACAGAAGTTTTGAATATAAACTTTAACCTGAAAATCTATGTGAAAAAGGGGCACAACTATGTCAAAATATGTCAAAATAGAAAACTGAGTTATGGGGAATGTGGCACTTGATATTAGGGTTGATGATAAATGTATATTCCAAGTTTCAAGATTATAACTTATGTAAATTTGAACTTACAAAAGGGCATAAAATTTGAACTTACAAAAGGGCATAAATAATGCAATTTTATGACTTCTACAGTACACCATACCATGCAATGCTATGCAGGATATGATGTCATTTATGATGTCATCAGTTGACTTGCATTGCTCAAGTCTAAATGATTTAAACATGATTGTGATTTTAAAACAGAAATATCTATGAATACTGAACACTTGGAACCTGTGTCTGTAAGTATTATTTCATTTAAGTTACAAACAAGTCAATAAACTATAACTGATTTTGCACATTTGATAGGGTTTGTCATTTTTAAGAAATTGTAATATATTTTCGCGACCACATGCCCAGAGGCTTAAGCTGCATGTCTTCTTACTACTCACAGTTAAGTTCCTTTAAACAACAATCGTTTGACTTATTATTATTTTTTTCCTTACAATATAATATCCATCAATGTTCTATTATATAATGAGTTTGCAAAATGGAAAATCAGTACTTTATCATTTGTCTGTATTTTAATGTTAACTATGGAAGCACAATTGAACCATAAAATTGTGAAAAGTTGCGTAATCATTATATTGTTTACTGTTCCTAACCACATTGAACTTTAAAGAGATTTTTAGACATAATAAACTGGAAAATGGAAAATAATGTATCTGTTATACTTGACTGCACAAAATTATGTTGTTTTGTTGATTTATATTAGCACAATTGTACTGTATCATGAAAAAAGTTGCATTATAATCATTTCCAGTTGGATGTTTATAATATTCACATATTATTTAATGTCTGACAAACCATTTTAGGGGAGTAAACCATTGAACCTTAATAAATATCAAGTGCCACCTGAGTACTTAGTGTAAAGGTCATAATAATTACTGTATCTGTGGTTATAGTCTGAATGCAGTCTGAATAACTTGTCTGAATAGCCCTTTGAATATTGTCTGGACTCTTATGAATTTTGTCAGAATTGTTCCATTTTAAGTCTTTTCAGCAATGTCAGAAATAATAGACGCATCCACAAATGTCAATTACATTCTAATTAATCTGCAATATTATAAAAAAATCGCACTTGGATATCATGTGTTTGGCGATTAAAATATTTGATACAAAAGAGCACGTGCATAATATTTGTGATATTCAAATGAGCACGTGGCAATGTTTGTGATTTTCGATGAATGGAAATTAATTCTTTAACAATAGCTGGGGTGTAGTTTTAACTATTTGTGGAAAAATCCAGATCAGTCTATTCAAAGATAAGTCCGACTCAATTCAGACAGTACTTTTTCATGAGGGTAGAGAGCGGAAATAGCTTAAAAGGCAAAAATTTACATAAATTTACCCTTTACCAAATTTGATCAATACCATTCTGCACCACTGAACAAGATGGCCACAAGGAGCTAAAAACAGAAAAATCCAAGGGAGGATCACCCAATTATTCCTCGAGTGTCAATTTTATGTGGATTATTTCCACCTGCTGAAAAACAAATGCATTAATTTTCCGCAGAAGTTCCGCATATATGGAAATAGAAATGTCCGCACTGAAAGCGGAACAAATTATGATACTATGTCCACTTTTTTGATAGCTCTATTATTTTTAGAAGTCTTGATAATTTTTGGAATTCTTCATGAATGTTGAAGAAAAGCACAACCAATTTATTCTTGAAATTACAAAAAATTTGTTCATGAAGTTTTCATGAATATCCGTGAACTATAAATGAGACATTAGAATAAAGAACAAAATTATTCATGAAATCTTCATGAAATATTTTTGTCATGAAGTCTTCATGAAGTGCATAGTTTATGAAGTTTTTATGAACAAACCCATTCTTTATTTCATGCATTTTTCTGCATGTGAAAATGCATCAACTATTCATGAAGCTATGTTTTATGAATGTTTCATGCATTTGTCTCATTTATAGTTCACTTCTTTTCCATGAAGTCTTCATGAAGCCACTGCATGAAGTATTCACAAAGATTTTAAGAAGAATTCATGAAGTATGCCTAAACATTTCACAGGGGTATGCATTAAGCGAGAGAAAGGAACATTAAAACTGTCTTGGCCCATTGTGCACTTTTGGGGTTTTGGTGAATTTCATAGAGAAGGTCAACAGTTCCATAATTTTGTCAATAAATACAAGTAGCCTAGTATTAAAAGCTCAAGAGCGACCGACCCCTTTCAGCGTTCCACCAGAACTCTAAAACCTGGTGAGACTGCCAACCGAACACTGAACGATTCAGATATTTGGGAACTAGGCTGTTTGTTGAGGCAACACTTCTCAACTTCGAAAGTAGTCGTTGATATGGATTTCAACTTTAAATCACATTTATTCAAAAAATATAAATGTCTTTTAAGTGGTATCCTGTGCCAACGGTTTATTGCTTCTGAAATCTTGATATAATTTGTAAACTGTTAATAAAAGAAAACAATATAATCCAGAAAAATATTAAGGCTGAGTGCCTATATTTTATCGTTTTTGCTGAACATTTGCTTTGGTACTTTCGTATGGGGGGAGGCAAGTTGGGTATGTTCTACCATTGTAAATAAATGAGCTTTTTAAGTCCGTAACTTAGGCATTCGTCCATTCTGTAACCATATTTCCAATTAATAAGTTGCTTGTTAGATACATGGACTTAGAAATGACTCTTTGTAATCTCAAGTCAAGCATCACAAGTAAATTAATCGACCTTTTCAGATAACTCACAGAAATAAACAAAACAACATACTGAAAACTCTTATTTGAGTTTCGGACATACCATCAAACACTCCAGTCAATGTTGTTCACATTATTTCTGCACAAAGGTGTTTATTATATGAAGTTTTATCTGGTGTTTTATCTAAGTGTGGAATCTGACAGGTGATTGATCTCTACCAACCAGAAAACAGGTAAGCTTGATATGCATTTCAGTAGTTCCTGAAAACTGTCCCAAGGAAATGTAACTTAATAAGATATAGAGGATATTTGTTCATATCGGTGAGAGATCGTATTTTATTTCACAAGTGTTCATAGAAAATGACATTTTTACGAGTGGCGCAGCCACGAGTGCAATATCTATTTTCTACTATCACGAGTGAAATAAAATACGACCTTACACCGAAATCAACAAATTTTCTTTTTATTTTATGCTTTTGGACAATAAATTAATAAAGTTGCGCAAGATAAGCTTAAACGTCACAAGTTCGTGTATTCTGACGTCAAAAAATGACAACATTAATGATTCCAAAACTGTCGTTCGTTCGTATGGTGGGAAAAAAGTCCTTTATTTTGTGAGTCGTCGTCGCTAAATTATAATTTTGTTGAATTGTATAATGTTTTTTATGTAAACAAATGCATGTACATGCTGCACATGTATATAAATTTGCCAAGGGTTGTAAACCACTACTTGCAGATCGATGCAATTTATGGAAAAATAGTCCGATTTATGTTATATTTTCACTGCAGTGAAAATATAAAATTTTATTTCACCAATAAAATTCGATATTTCACTGAAAAGCATATAATAAAAAACAAGAAACAGGATTTGTCGACCTTTGTATTTCATACACAGCTTCAGCAGTTTGTTTTCAGGGACTATAATTAATCTACATGCTACTAGATGCACATTGATTCCTAACAGAATGTTAATGAATGTCAGTATTTCAGTATAACTTTAAAAAAAGTACATTTAGTTCCAAAAGGTTGCTTTATAACTACAATTTAAGACTATAAGTTGCTAAAACATTTTGAGGGCTGAGCGTGAAACTATTGTATCTCATAAAGATATGTTAAGTAGATACAATAGTTTCGCGTTAAACCCTCAATTTACGTGTATTACTCTTGTTTTCGAATTCAGAGATAAACTTCCTGTGGTTGAATGAACCAATCGGGAAAGGCAGTGTATAGGTTAACCAATAGATAAGCAGATGCTTTATTGGCAAGAAAGGTTTCAAATTCTGTAGAAGACAAACATCTTAATACCACAGCTACATGGTGGTCAGTGTTTATCAGATTGTTTGTCAATTGTAGTATCTAACTGAGGTCAAATGTTTAAATGGAGTATTACTAGCTCTTAAACAACTGGAACAAGGTCAACAACTTTCACCTTGTACAAATTCCTTTAAGTGTTTAACATGAGACTCATTGTTTATAAGACATTCAATTATTTTTAGCTTAAGTGTGTTAAGATACTGTATCATGGAAACCTTTTAAATTGACCAAAGCGTATCACAACCACATAAACATTTTTGTTCAAATTACATTAAGTCATTATTTTAATTATTATACACTAATATCAAATTTGTTAAATATAAAAACATGAATGGAAAATAAGTGTTGGTTACACATGTTATCCATCAGACTCTCAAACATTAATAAAAATTAATAACCTTGGTAAACAGTACATGTGTTGATGAAACTAATTTAATACTTGAATATGATCCTAAAAAACTCAGCTTCAATGCAGTTTATTTCACCCAAAACAAGGCATCAAATATTCTAAGTATTTTCCACCATTTTCCACTCTTTTTCTCTCAGATATTTTCTAAGTTCCATTTTTGTGTATGTAAAATATACATTCTATGCTCCTCAAAATGACCAAGTCCAATTTTCAACCATTTGCCAGTGAATTTTCACCATGTTACATCGCATGCCACTATATTTCTATAACTGATTGTACAAAATATGGAACTATTAAAATTAATTAAGTAAAACAAAGCGTAATTTTCATACATTAAACTATCATGAATCATGTGTCCAAAATTGCTCAATGCTAGGATTTTGCATCTTAATTACAAAATATTTTCTGGGGGAGGGGGAGCTTACCCGGATCCTCGAAATAATTCACACCTTCCACATTTGAAGCTCTGGCCTCCTCAATTGGTAATTAAGCACTCTTGAAAAAATCTTAATGACAACCCTGGTTATATAGAAAATTTTGAAAATGTTTTTTTTAGAAACCTGTGACCGGGTTTCAAAATAATTTTGCATAAATTATCCTTCGATTACCGCAATGTTTTCTTTGGTCCGAAATATACATAATAAAATCAATTATCACATACGAGCTACATTCTTATCTGGATGTGTTACAATTGTGAATGGATATAATATGGATATATGCCATTTCAATGTATTATTTAAACTTATTAATTGAGGTTATTGTCAAAGTTTCAATGGAACACACTATTATGTGAAGTTGGAATAAGAAGCCAAACATTGAATAAACCGTTTTATTACAACAATGTTTTAAATGCAGTTAACCAGTTGTAATTAAACTGTAACCGTTTTAATGAAAAAGTCATGGAAAAATGCTTATTATACCAAAAGTACTGATAGAATTTAACAAACATACATAAACAACATGAAATGCTCAGTTTTATGTGAAAAAAATAACAAAAATCATGGCCATTCTATGTTTGATGTCTTATTCTAACTTCACATAATACAGTGTTATGGGCACTTCAGCAAATAAACCAATATGGCAGTGAGTTCAAATTCAAACACTCCGGCAATCAACAATACAGTATATGGCTCATTTTCATGAAGGAAAGCAAATTGTTAAAAATAATAATATTATTATTATACAGTAGATTCCACTTAATTGAATATCGGATAATTGAATATTTCGCTTAATTGAATAAAGATTGGAAACACCAAACCGTTTGCATTCATTCCCATTGTAAAAACTCCGCCTAATCTGATAGAAAATATGGTGTCCTCCAGTTAGTTGAATAGCCAGTTATCAGTTGTAGGCGTATAGTCCGCTCGATAATCTCATGATCTCCGTATCATATCGCAAGTTTTGACAGTCACGCTTCTATGACCGCCTTGTTATTATTTCACACCACGCATGAATGCAGCGTCTGTTGAATGTCACATGACTAATAATTGAAATATGACTGATTCCGCATATATGAATACTCAGGTTATTTGAATATTCAGATGTGACAAATGGGCTATTCAATTAAGCGGAATCTACTGTACTAATAATAATGACACCTAATATTTATTCCAAAGAAAAAAAGGCCTGTCTTTGTTACAGCGACTTTAGCCGTATATTAAAAGTCACTCTTAACTTGTTGCCCAAAAAGTACTTAAATGTCTAAGACTTGACTAAATAACAAAATGCTTCTCTTTTCAGGCAACAATGATGAGCGGATTGCTGTTGATAATGGTAGCTTGTGTAGGCTACTATGAAGGTATGTACTAATCTTGTTACATATATAAAACGGTATTTTTAATGGTATGTATGCCAACAAATAACCATGCAGTTTAACCAATTATTTGATGTTGATGATGATGGCCAATTACAAATATTAAACATTCCGTCATCCTTTGAAACTACCTAATGTAATTTTACTGAAAGTTAAAAAATAGCTTACATAGTTTTTATTCTTTCACTTATGTCTTTGAGTATAGTGGAAGTACTAAAACTCGTGGTGTCTTCTTTTTGTTTATTGTAACTTCATAATAATCTTAACGTACAGTAGTGATGTTATGTCAGCTCGGGGCAGCAAAGTTTTATCACATTAATCTCCGACATTAAGAAACAAATATTATTAGAATAAATATAACATTAACAAATATTCATTATAAATATTATACATAAAACTATTATCTGTATGCATAAATATACTGGCTTTTTTGCAGGAATAATATATCAGCTAAGATCGATAATCAACCAAATCACCTCAGGAACTGCAGAGTTATGGCCCTTGATTTTTCTTAAATTAGCCTTTCTATTGGGCGTAGCTGTTTAGCCCAACCTTTGACCTTTCTCAGCATCCAATCAAATATTGTGAAAATTTCCCACCAGTAGTTCCAAATGAATAAATCCTAACATTGCATCGGCTAATTTAAAAGAAATCCCCACCACAGCCTGTAAAAAATTGGCTCCATTTATTTTCGAAGGTAAATGGAAAAAATGAGCCAATGTGGAAAAATCCAGACATATCTGTTTACGTATTTGATTAATCTTCAGTTCTGAGCTCCCTTCTCGAAAGTTGCATTGGCTCAATTTTCATTTTCAATTTACATGCCAATGCTTTCAGGCCGTGTAACATGACCTTGGGAAAATTCCCCGTTCATATCGCATATTCGTTTGGCAACATTCCATAGAATACACTCGCTGACTAACCTGCGCCTATTAATATTATACACGTCAACAAAACTGAATCGTTCTAACAACCATCCAGAGAACAGTATACAATAAGATTAATAATGCATGGAGAATTACGTATATTTATCAACTTACCATGCATGTTTATTTGAAAAACGGTTTGGTAGATTTATTTATTAAGAATGAATATACGCTCATTTGAAAAACGGCAGAAGCGGGCGGGCTGCAGGAGATCTTTGTCCGGAGCATAACTTTGTCAAGCCTGGATGGATTTTCAAATAACTTGGCAGAAGTGATAAGCACGATGAGACGGAGTGTCGTGCGCAAGAACAAGGTCCAAGGTCAAAGTCACATTTCAAGGTCAAAGGTCAAATATAGGAATTCAATCCGTAACACTTTGTCTGGAGCGTAACTTTGTCCAGCCTTCATGGATTTTCAAATAAATTGGCAGAAGTGATAAGCATGATGAGACAGAGTGTTGCGCACCAGAACCAGGTCCGTAGGTCCAAGGTCAAGGTTCAAATTTAAGGTCAAAGGTCAAACTTAAGAAATCAATCCTTAACACTTTGTCTGGAGCATATCTTTATCCAGCATGGATAGGTTTTTAAATAACTTTGCAGAAGTGACAAGCATAGCGAGACGGAGTGTCGCGCACAAGAACCAGGTCCCTAGGTCCAAGGTCACGCTCACAATTCAAGGTCAAAGGTATTGGGATTGCGTAATGTGTGGGTGGGGTCAAGGTCACCAGTACTAAAAATTGAAAAACCGTTTCCGCTCATTAACTTGAGTACACATGGAGATATTTTAATAAACTTCAAACATAGATACCTTATATTGAGACCTTGCTTGGGATTGCATGTAGGGTGGATGGGGTCAAGGTCACTTTTACTAAAAATAAAAAAAGTTTACCGCTCAATAGCTTGAGAACACATTGATATGTTTTAATGAAACTTCATACATAGATATTTTATATCTAGACCTTGCTTGGGATTGCATATGGGGTGGATGGCGTCAAGGTACCCATTACTAAAAATAGACAAACAAGTTTCCGCTCAATAGCTTGAGAAGACATTGAGATATTTTAACTAATTTTATATGTAGATACCTTATATCTAGATCTCACTTGGGATTGCATATGGGGTGTGTAGGGTCAAGGTCACAATTTCAACAACAAAAAAGTTGTGCTGACTTTAATGCATTTTGATTAAAATAATTTGGTTTTTAAATAATTTTGATGTTTCTTGTTTATTTTTGCATCTTGATTATAGATTTAAGAATATACAGTCGACTGCCGATGACTCGAACTAGCTTGTCTCAAATTTCTCATGGTCTCGAACATTCTTTGTGGGACCGATTTTTCATTGCTATATAGTCATATAAATTTCTGTTGTTTGGCTCAAATTCGCGAGGGTCAAATTTTCAGACGGTCGAAGTGTTTGTCACAGTCACAGTCATGGTTTTTGCACCTTAATTTGTTTGGCTCGAACGAGTTCTTCGTCAATCTTGTCACTTCGGGTCTCATCAAGGCGCTAATTAGATGCGAATGATTTCTGTCAATTGATTTCAAATGTTGCAAACTTTGATACAATTGCTCAATGGTTTGAGTAAAATATGACATTGATATTTTGTATAAAAGCGAGTGTTTTTTGGAGAATCAACATTCTCACATGTTTGTGCAGGGAAAATTGCTTAAATATTAATGCAGTACAAATGGCAGAAACTTCTGCATCACCTATTGCTGAGCAATCTAGAGTAGGCCCCGGTATCCAACCTGGGTGGATATCTAGATCAGCAAGGTCTTAGGTGAGTGTCTTAGGGCCCTGCGGGCCCTCTTGTTTATTCAATCTTGACCTTACTAGCACAGTTTACATACTTGTATGTTCATTTGTAGAGTGTATGTCGAACATATGTTTATAATTTTTTTTAACTTTATTTTAACTGCTTATGTAAACAATTATGTAAATTTTTATCCTGAAAAGTATGCAACAGTTATTGGTATACGTAAAACGATTGTTTTAAGTTTGCATTCCCTAAAATTTGAAAATTTGCCAGATTCTATTGGCATTCAATTTTCCCGCTGCATTATTATCGCAAGAAATCTAGGTCAAAAGTGGTCTTAGACAGCTAGGCCCAAAAAGGGCAATTTAGGAGACTTTATTTTGTTAACTCACACGAGACTTGTTGCTCGGCGAATTTTTGGTATAGGGGTACTGTCCTGAATCAACCCTAATGCGTCATCAATTGCGCACCTGGATGCGCTATAGACTTCACCTTTCATTCAATCTTTACCAAACTATCAGTTTGTGTATGACCATAAATGCTTGTTCGATAATGTGCCAGGGCGGATCAGCCAGGAACACTAGAGTTTTTGTCCCTTTTTCATGAGAAAAACTGCAAAATAGACTTTATGCAACATACAAAATTCATTTTTCATCTGAATTTGACCAAACTTGCACAACCTGTGTATGGCCAGAGGATTTCAAAATAATTCAAAAATGGCTCAGATGTGGGTACACCACCGGAATTACTGCCCCCTGTTTGTGATAAAAAGTGAATAAAAATGGAAAATGTGGAGGATAGAGACTTTATTTGTTGTCTAATCTTGACCAAAGTACACTGTTTGCGTACAACCATAAGGTCTCAGTTAATGTCCAATATGGGCCAGATTAGACCAGAGTTATTGCCCCTTGCGTGACAAAAATATCCATATTTGTGGATAATTGGCTTTTAGTCTGCATGCATAGAGAACTTTTCATTCCTTGTTGACTACACTTTAACCGTTTGTGTAACATACACACTTTATTTTTCATCCAATCTTGATCAAACTTGATTGTGTATGGCCATAAGATTTCATAGTAAAAATAACAACCTCATGTGATTGTAGGGGTAGGATGAACCTCTGTGTTATGTAAGTTTGAGCCCTGTTTCCTACAGTTTCGACCCATTAATGGATCCGTATTGCATCTATATATTCCCAGGTGATTAACAGAAGTAGGTCGGACAGGCATCTGTATATCGCTTGTCGATTTCCAAGTTAACTACTGGAGAAGGCATGACAAGCATTTGTATTGCACATATTCAAGGTCAACAACAGTAAGTTATCTGTCTGATGTGGGTCAGTTTGTTGGCGATGACATTCAGATGTCAGAGTTGGACTTTCTTGTTACCTGTACTCAGGTTAGCACTTGGGCCATCATGGCCCTCTTGTCTAATCTTGACCAAACTTTCACTCTTTGTGTATGACCATAAGGTCTCAGTTAATGTCTGATATGGGCCAGATCGAACCAGAAAGACCAGAGTTATTGAACCTTATTTATAACAAAAGGCCTTTGTTCTTGAAATTTCACTTTTCACTTGGGATGGCAAGTAATAAGATTTCAGTAACTGGTTAATTGGTTTAGGTATTTGAGCTGTTAGCTGGTGAGCTATAAATGTCATTTATAAGACATAACAAGAGTGCCATTGTCATAAAGATACCCCCATCAAAGAAGCTTTTTCAAGGTAAAGATTCAATTACTGAAGAGAAACAATTCAAACATTAGTAAGGTAGAGCAATGGTATTATTTTTCTGCTTCTAATTCATCGCCAAACCCTTTCTCTGTGTGATGAGTTGGGGTATCAGAACAATTCCATAAATATTATTACATCTTTATCAAGACAACAAGATAATCAAGGTGGTTAATTAAAACTTTGGTAATTATGTGTTATAGTTTTTGTATGCTTCACTTCCCCATCTCATGATGGCAATAATTTCTTCAAACTTATTCAAAAATCCCTATATACATGGCTCATATTTGACATTTGACCATATAATGTGACATTGACCATGAACCTAGGGACCTGGTGCTTGGACGTGACATACAATATCATGATGGTGAGTATTTATGACAACTTACAATGTATTTGGAAATCCCTCCATTGGTGACACAATTATGCTCTGGACAAACTTTCGATCTTGAACTAACTTGACCATGGCCTAGGGATGTGATTTTTGCATGCGACATACCATCTCATGCTTTTGCTTGTCACACAATGATAACAACATGATATCACTTTTGGCAAGTTATTTTAAAAATATTGTTTTATGCTTGACAAAATTATGCTCAGGACAAAGTTTTTGAATTTATTGTGACCCTGACCTTGAATCTAGGGATCTATACACGACCCAACTTCTCATGATAGTACCTCAATGCATGAAAATATTGGTTAAGAACATATATTTGACCTTTGACATTGAATATGACATTGATCTTGGACAAAATGACCTGGTTCTTGTGCACGACACAATGTTTCCTAAAGCTTATCACTTCTGGAATGTTTTTGGAAATCCTTCAGTTATGGACAAAGATATGCTCCAGATCAAGTGTTAACGATTGACTTCTTATATTTGACTTTTGACGTTGAATTATTATCTTGACCTTGGGACCTGGTTCTTGTGAGCGACACTCCTTCTCACCATGCAAATTACTTCTGCCAAGGTATTTGAAAATCCATCCAGGCTGGACAAAGATATGCTCCAGACAATGTGTTCAGGATTGATTTCTTGTTTGAACTTTAACCTTGATTTATGAGATTGACCTTACACCTAGGAACCTTGTTCTTGGTTGTGACACTCCATCTCACCATGCTTGTCACTTCTGCTAAGGTATTTGAAAATCCATCCATGCTGGACAAAGATATGCCCGGACAAAGTGTTAAGGATTGATTTCTTATCTTTGACATTTGACCTTTAATTGTGACCTTGACCTTTGAGCTAGGGACCTTGTTTTTGTGGGCAACACTCCATCTGACCATGAGTATAAATTCTGCAAAGTTATTTGAAAATCCATCCATGCTGGACAAAGTTATGCTGTCGATAAAATGTTAAGGGTTGATTTTTTATATTTGAACCTATGACCTTGAATTGTGACCTTGACTTTGGACCTATGGACTTGATTTTTGCGCATTACACTTTGTCTAAATATTCTTGTCATTTCTGCCAAGTTATTTGAAAATCTATCCATACTGGACAAAGCTATAATCCGGAAAAGCTTTTAAAACCCAGAACTTGCAGTTTTCAACATGTTGTTTGCCATCTTGTGTGCCATCTTGTTTCTACGGAAGGCTTAATAATGACAGGGTGTCATCATGCAGATTCATGATTAACAATGTCTTTGCTACATAAAAATGCAAAAACATTTTGTATATAAGCTATTGCACGGTTATCGGGAAATTTGCTGTTTATCTGCTTGACTAGCTGAGTCTTTTTCTGGATCCACCAACAAACCTTTTTCAGTAAAACATGTCCCAGGAATTTGACCTCTTTGGCAGCAAACATACACTTGCTTGGTTTAAACCATAAATTTGGCTTACGAAATCTCATGAAAACCTCAGACAAACAGTGCAAATGTTCTTCAAACGTTTGACTGAAAATCAGGCAATCGTCAAATGTACACCAGGGCATACTTGTAATGGATGCCTCGCAGAACCTCATTGAGAAACAAACTGAATGCCGAACTACTGTTCATGAGACCAAATTGCAACCTATTGAACTCGTAAACACCTTGGTGACTTACAAAACCTGTTCGATCTTTTGTTTCTGGATCTAAAGAAATTTGAAACAAGAAATGTCTTTAAAAAAGACAATCGGCTTTGACATTAATATACCGAGATATCATTTTTACCCTAAATATAAGATACAAGAGGGTCAAGATGGTCGGTTACGTGGCTTCTCGGACCCCAGATTTTTCAGTCTCAACCTATATAAGGAGACTTCTCGGACCCAGGTTTTTTGGGAAAACGTTTCGGATCCCAAAATTAATTTGTGATTAATTCAATCATTATTAATATGTGTACGGTAAATAAACCGATCATACCGCCCCATGTTTTCACCAGTGGTACATGAATAACCTAAGCAGTTTACGTAAACATCATTATTATATAAATGTGCCAGCCAAATTTAACAAATTAACATAACAATGTACGAAAATAATTGCGGGAATGAATGAAAATTATTTTTTATCAGACGCGTATAGTTATTCTTAAGTAATATACCCTACCTACATCTTGGAAGTTATCTATGCATAATACATACACATTTCGAAGTCAATTAATCATTTATAGGCTAAAAAAGTCAATGATTTGTTTCCCAGGCAGCGTCGCAACGTATTTTTATGGCCGCCATGATTTGATTTAATGCCAAAAGAATATTTTTGTTACTATTTTTTGACGATCGCGCCCAGGTTTTAAGGAGCAGTCCAGAAATATGTTAATAAAAATAAAACTTTGTAGAAAGTGTTTCTAATGGGCATGTCACCGAACAAAATAACAAAACTACGCATTTGAAATCCGTGAATTATTAACATTTTGGTAACTTGCTGTCGTCTATTTTCTGTATGCGATAACTGGTGATGACTCTGGAGTAAACCAGTATGTACATTATAGTGTTTCGTTTGTACCAAGCGCTTTTGAACAATGCCTTTCGTAAATAAGAAACATATTCCGGACGAATAAACACCATAAACGTTCATAAGAACTATCACTAAAATTATGATGTATTGATGGACAGCGTCTTAAAATTAAACGAATCCGCATTTTAACATAGCGGAAGAAGAGTAACCCGGTAGATATTTCTGTTTTTAACTTTCTTTCTGTCTGAAATACTGTGTAAATTTTGAAAAAAAAAGTCATATTCGATTGGGAACCTGTATAAATATGTTCTATTTCATAATTTAAACTTTTGTTTCGTAGATGCTTTTGCTCGTATAATATTTCATATTTTACTCCATATTTTTTTAAGAAAATCTGTGTCAATATAAGTCCTATGGAAACAATCGAAAATGCCAGCTGCATTGACAAGTGTTGATTTTCCTTTCCAAAAATTATTGGTGATTTACTGCAAAAATAATTTCTATTTTTGACAGTTATAAAAAATATGAATTACGAAAAGTTAAATTCTATAAATAAATAGAAGTACTTTAATGCTGATGGTGTATCAATTTGAAGGCACTTTGTTAATTATGAACATTCAGCTTGCATAAATGATGGTTTGTGATTAATAAATCTATATTTAGAATTAAAAAAAAAAGGAATGCTTATGTTGTTATTAAAACTTAATATTGTCTTTAATCTGTACTTAATTACTTGTTTTACTAAGCCAATAGAAAAGAGTAGGAGGAAAAATACTTCAATAAAAAAACACTCGCCCTCCCTCCTGATTTTTTTGGAAAAAGTGCCTGAGAAACAATTCATTATTTTTAGCCTTATACCGTGTATCCTAATGAAAAGCAATCTTCAGAGAACATTCAGCGCATTTGAAATAATAATGACTTCCATTTTGATAGCACAAAAATAAAATTTCATAAGACTATGGCGATTGAAAATTATATTCGGTAGGAACATGATGGATCAATGGTTTCTGCGCATAATTGGTTTTGCAAATCATGTATTCATGCAAAAATGAAGTAAAAGTAACACGAATAACATTTGGACGTATTCAGACTTATTTCACCACATTTTATTTATTGAAAGTTATCTTTTTATAGGTTGATTAACATCTACTGGAGTAGTTGATAGAAATGTGTAATTCACATTAATTATTAACAGTACGCAACCACAGTTCAATTTTAAATAAACATGCACAGTCAGTTTAATAACATAAATTCCCCCTTTATTGAAATATTTGCTCTTATGATTCTCTGGATGCTAAATGATGCATACATATTATAACAGCTATACACCGGCAGCTAAAAGAGAACTATTTTTAGAAAGATCGTGTGTTGAACTCGCTAGAATCAATTGTTATTTATAGAGCGTACCGCTAGGCTAAACAAAACAGTGGATTAATTCTGGGAATTAACATAATAATTATTATGTTCATGACATACAGTGAGAAAATATGTTCATACTTATGCTCAGTTCTAGAGTGTATATCGATAATATGTTTATAACTTTATTTTAACCGCTTATTTAAACAATTATGTAAATTTTTAATCCCCAAAAGTATGCAACAGTTATTGGTATACTTTAAACCATTGTTTGAAGGTTGCATTCCCTAAAATTACAAAATTTGCCCAATTTTATTGGCGTTCAATTTTCCCGCTGCATAATTATCGTAAGAAATCTAGGTCAAAAGTGACCTTAGACAGCTACACCGAAAAAGCCTTGTGCCATGTCTAAAACTGAGTAAAAACTTGACTTGGTTTGCCCTAAGGAATCAACAACATCTTGGAAATGTGTGATAGGAAAATTCATAGGCCTAGTAACCTTATTCACACCATGAAAGTTAATTGCAAACCTATATTCATCATTCTTTTTCTTTACAAGAACCACAAGACTTCGCCAAAGCGTATTTGATGCACTGATGATACCTTGTTTTTCTAACTCATTGGTTTGGCATTCAATTTCAAGACTTTGCTCAGGGGTAACGCTATAGGGACGTCGCCTTACTGAAGTGGCGTCTCCAGTTTCAATCTTATGAGGAAAATACTTGGTATGCCCTAATTCAGCTGTATTTGTTGCGAAAACGTCGCGGTTTTTACCAAGAAATACCCACAATTGATGTTTTTGTTCATCATTCAAATTTGAGTTTGTTAGATCTATACCAATAGATTTTGCAATATGAACGTACTCTTCCTCAGACTTGTTTCCATCATTCATGCAAGATTCACTATCTACCTGTTCTACAGACTTAGCTTGACATATTATTTTTCAATATTATTTAAAATGAAATAAATAAGTTAATTTTCATTATCAAATAGCGAACTCATATTTTCATGTGGTTAGCTCCTAAAATAATAGTATGAAATGTTTCTATATTTGAAATAAATAAAAAGAATATCATCATTTCATGTCAAAGCAATGAACTGATGACCAGCCCCATTTTTTAAATCAGTTCTACTTGAATAACACAAATAAGTCAGACTCATCTGCTCATCAATGTCAGTATGTTTATCAATATAAAGTAAAACGAAGCATTTTACAATTGCAACGAAATAAATATATTTCAAGTGTTTTTCATGATTTAATTCTTTTAATATAGAATGCATTTATTCATAGTCTATATAAAAACAATGTCTATTTGTAGATTGAATTGACTCTACACAAGAATTTGGTAGACACATCAGTATTTCACAAGAAAAACAATGATGCAGAGCATCATAAGGCGCGGGGAAACTATGAAAAGTCCATATGTTTAAGATACTTAATTCTGCAATGTCCGTACTATTAACTGATCCTACGGCCTCATATTTTTCATCCGTTATTTTTTTTTAATCTAAATAATGTATACAGTCTTTGTCAGGCAAATCAAAATTTACTAGAAGTTACATTGTTTCCCAGAAAATAATGACGAGAATGAATATGAGCGTTTATCATATATGTTATGGATTAAGCATCTATACTATGTGTGCCAAATAAAAACACACGTCAGGGAACATTCATCGCAATTAAATATAATGATTTGACTTCATTTTGTGATAACAAAAACATAAAGCTATATGTAATAGTGGCGAATTAGATTTATATTCCTTTGGGAAAATACGTCTCAAGGATTTTTGTTTATAACTTAATTATAGTTTTAATGCATTCATAAAACACACCTAAAGTAAAAATACCAAATTTAAATGAAATTAAATTACATATGTCCGAAGCTTCCGCCAGTGTCGTATTTATAGGTAGATGCAAAATCTATTTATAAATCGAATAGCCACTACAGGAGAAGATAAGAGAAAATGCAATTCTAAAAAAGAGTGCCAATGTCACAATGATACGCCCGTCAAAGAAGCTTTTGTGGGGTTTAGATTCAATGACTTTAGAGAAACAATTCAACAACTAATAAGGCGGAGTCATGGTATTCATCTCCAAAGCCTCTCTCTAAGTGGTGAGTTGAGGTATCAAAACTATTCAATATATAGTCGACTCCCACCATCGAAACTTCGAGCCTAACGAAGTCCGAGTTTGTTTACTACCACAGGCGGAAAATCATCTGCTTCAGATTCAAATCTCCAAATGAAGAGTATTCAGATAGCCTAAACCCCGTACTATCAAATACATATGAATTAACAAACACCAAATATTTATTTACCGATTTTATTGACATTATTTTATAACAGATATTTAAACAAATTTTATGCTGCACATTTCTGCTACACAAAAATGCACACTTGAAATTTTCTAAAGTTATTATTGAATATGTGATTTAACCAAATTATTCAAATTGTATTGTTAACACATCTCTTTCAATATGTCTTCTTTGAATCTGCCATATATATAAGGTGACTGTTTTCTTGAGATACATTGTAGGTTAACTTCGTGGCACTTATCTTTGTGACTCTTTGTGAGAAAGTAACTTTGTGAACAGTAAATTAATTATAGTTTTGAACTACACTAAGTGGACTTTCATTTAGTTTATAATCTTTGTGAAAATATTACTGTTGTGAACAATTAAGCATACATTAAAGCAAACATTAATATCTAATGTCTATGTGACTGTGTAGATTAAAAAAATTAAGACTGGTTGATACAAATTATTCACTACTGAGGATTGTAGTTATTGTTGACTGTTTAATCTTACTTTGTGAAAGTAAAACTTAATAATCGAACACTGTGTGAGTTTGCGCTTTCAAACTTCCATAGTACAGATAATGTCGCAACCGCCCTCCAACCTTCAGCGTAATACAAACATTGGTTAAACAAATTCTAAATATTAAAGTACAATAGCAATAAGACGCATAGTGGCTTCGTATTTTTCACTGTAACTTTTTACAGTTCATTTTCGTTTCGTTCCCTTACTTCCTACGGCTGACCCCTTTGGTGTGTAACCCAATTGGAATGTGCATCCCCGAGGCGTGGCTTATTTTTATACCAGGGGCATAATATGAACAATCTTGAAAAACCTCTGTGCCTTGCAGTTTCAGGTAAAGATTTTTAAAGTAACTTTGCTATTTAAGTCTATATAAAGCATGTGACCCCTCAGGGTGCCACCAGATTTGACCCCAGGGGCATCATTTGAACAATCTTTGGAGAGGACCACTATGCAATGTTACGTACCAAATACAGGAAAGCTGTGGGCTTTACCGTTTCAGAGGAGAATATTTTAAAAGTTATTTTGCTATTTAAGTCTATATAAACCACGTGACCCTTGAGGCGTAACCAGATTTGACCCCAGGGGCATAATGTAAACAATATTTGTAGAGGACCACTATACGGATGTTGCATACCAAATATTAAACCTCTAGGCCTTGCGGTTTCAGAGGAGAAGAATTTTTAAGCCATTTTGCTATTTAATTCTATATAAACCATGTGACCCCTGGGGTGTGGTCAGTTTTGACCCATGGGGCAAAATTTGAACAATCTTTGTAGAGGACCCCTTGAGGTTGTTACATACAACATACAAAACTCTGGGCCTGGCGGTTTCAGAGGAGAAGATTTTTAAAGACATTTTGTTATTAAAGTTGATATAAACCATGTGACCCCCGGGGCATGACCAGTTTTGACCCCAGGGGCATAATTTGAACAATCTTTGTAGAGGACTACTATATGATGTTACATACCAAATAAGAAACCGGACTGTAAATCGGCCAATGATGAAAGGATTTTAAAATTACTTGGCACAATGAGATGGTGTGTACATTTCATGAATCATGTCCTTAGGTCAAAGGTCAAGGTCATACCTATGGATCAAAGGTCAAAATTGGCACTTTGTATGTCAGTGCTTAAACTTAACAATCTACATGGCACGAATGTTAATGTCGATGAGACTGCATGAAGTGCACATAAACCAGGTACGTTGGTCAAATGTCAAGGTTACACTTAAGGGTCCAGGCTATTACTTGACCATGAATTGAGGGATTTTTCAAATTACTTGGTACAATTGTTGGCCTAAATGAGGTGGCATGTCATGCGCATGAACCAGGACTGTATGTCAAAGGTCAAAGTCTAACTTTAAGGTCAAAAGTCGAAATTAGCTTTTTGCTAGACCGAATTTATAACTTGGCCATAAATGGATGGGTTTTAGGATCACTTTGCACACGTTTCACAGTTGAGACTTTGTAAATCAGGAACAATGGTTAAAGGTCGATGTTACAATTCAAGGTCAAAGCGGCATCGGGGAGCATCCTTCAGTTCTACTGATATTACTTGATTTTTTTTTTTGTTTTAAGTTAACCTTATTGGGTTGCAAATAATTACTATTACATTATTCCATTATGTTTTTGAGTGGTTACTTATTGGTTCATGATGAAAATTTTTCAAATCACATTAATAATTATGTTTATATATTGCAGTTATTGATGCATCTATGATCATCAATGAAAAGAAGATGTACAATTGCGGGGAACAGATTGTTCTCCAATGTATTATAGCCATGTGTGGCTCGGTGTCCTTGCGAAGAGACAGTGACACTTCTATCGACTGCTTTGTTGGCGAGCTCTGTAAAGTCCATCCACCCATTTACAGTCACAGTTGTGAAAAGGGTGAGGACAGATCTCGACAGTTGTTATAAATATTTTCATAGTCGTTGCAATATATCGTTGTTGCCTTTATGACATCTCTGTTTGAGTAGGTCCGCACTGATCTGGATGTATTGCCAACATGATATTTACATATCGCCACATTAGGATTACAAGGGCCTATCCAGCATGTGTTAAAGAAGCAGATAGGCCCTTGTGATACTAAGGTGGCGATATGGCACAAATGAATCATTATGTTTTAATTAATCGTATTTAATCAGTAAAGGATTAATTGTAAAAATAATATAAGACATGTTAATTTTGTCTGATAAAATGTACACAAAGAATTGCATAGCAATTACACTGCGTTTAAATGCTTTAATAATTCTCTTTAAAGGTATATAACATATACATTATATGAAAGATTTGTGGGAAGAACAGGTATGAAAACGCTTAAATCTTTTATTAATAACTGGGATGTGGAGCATGATTTTATTGATATAATATATATGCAACTGTTGGTTTATACGAATAAGAATACCTAAATATTTATATAACAGATGTGTGGAGGTTCTCCAAGGCCGCCGATCAAACAGATGATGGGGTCCGACATATATGTACGGATTTACGGACTGACGATACAGTCATTTTGACGTCAGAAATTAATGGTAAGTATTAATATATTGACTCAAAATTCAACCACTCTTAACAGCTTTTAACAGCACATTAGCACGTTGACTCCGAATATGATATGGTATAAAGCAATATTAAAAACACATTTTATTACTAAATTTACTGACTATAATGAAATGTTTATGTGCATCATATTAAACTAAAACTATATGATTAACAGTGGTGAATAACAGTAACAGTTGTAGCACACTTTGACCAAAATATGTTAGTTATGTAACGAGACCGCGGGGCGAAATTAAATTATCAACATATTGAAGTCAAAGGATGCTACAAGTGTTTTACACCATATTGACCAACTTTCTACGATGCCGGTCCCAATGGGCAGTTCCTAGACGTCATGTGATGTCTAACATGTTTGGCATGCATGTCATTTCCGAATTTAGTCCTGTCGCAATGTGTCCGCTCGGTGCAATGGTTCAGTGCAGTAAGTAGCTTGCATATACATTAAAACTAAATGTCAATATATTGCACGCTACTTATTGCTCGGTAAGCTTGCATATGAGGGTGGACCCACTGTTTACTGATCTTGTATCACAGTTATTGAATATCCTAAACCAATGAAAACTCTCTGAAATATGGTATAATTATATGTAAGGAATAACAAAATGTTCTGCTTCGTCATGGTTATCTAAATATAAGGTTTAAAAACAAATTCGTGTTTAAAAAAAATTAAGTTCAGATGTAACTGCGTTTCGTTATAAGTGTACACAACTTATACCTCATTAAATCTACTTGTTTGTAAACAAATAACAGATCTTAACAATGCTACATGCAACTTTGATCCACTAAACTGTTGATATCTATATATTTCAGATAATTCCTGTGGTACAAATTCTACAGACCAAGGTACATGTTTGCCATAAAATTGTTTAGAATGAAACCCATTCGGTATAATAATGTCGGAATGCACATACTTTTTGTGTTGCCTTAAAACGCGGCATATAGGGGTTACTTTTGGCGGCGGCGGCGTCCCCTTCAGTTTGCGCAGACAATAACTTGAGAAGTTTTTGTTCTGTTATTATGAAAATTTATTGAAGTGTTAGTAACCATAAAAGGAAGGTTAAGTTTGATTTTCGGCATAATTGCTTTTATCGTACCTGAGTTATGCCCCTTTAAAAAAAATCATTCAAAAAAGGCTTGCGCAGCAAATAACCTGAACTGGTTTTGTTCAATCTGTATGAAACTTCATGGAAGCGTAGTAGGCATAAAAGGAAGGTTAAGTTTGATTTTCGGCATAATTGCTCTTATCGTACTTGAGTTTAACAAAAAAATCCTTCAAATAAGGCTTGTGCATACAATAACTTAAAAAAAAATTGGTTCATCTTTATAAAACTTTATGGAAGTGTTAGTAGGCATTAAAGGTCAAGTTTGGTTTTTGGCTCATATCATAGTTGATTTATGCCCGGTCAGGCGACACATCCGCCTTGCAGAGTTCTAGTTTGATAAACGGGCCGATTTTGTAAAAACATTGGGTCTGTGACAACAAATATGCGACACCAATATCTCAAACTTCAGAAATACGAAAGGGACTATGTCAACGCAAAGGGCCTCTAGAGGGTAATTTTGTTTACAAAATGTCTCAAATTAATCATAGCATATAAAAAAGACTGTAAAGGTTTATAATGGGAAAAGAGCTTTTGCAGTTTGATATAAAAATTGACTTATAATATTGGTTGTGTTTTGTGGCCTTTTTTCATGTTTAAATTTTGACGTCAGAAATGTAAGTAGTTTGTATAACCATAGTTTACACACGTTTGTTTACAAAGCAGAATAGCACTATCTTATGTCATTTCTTAGTATGGCTCCAAAGTCGTGAGTTTGATACCAGCTAATTAATTTTTTCAAACATGTTTGCTGATTTGTTTTATCTTATATCTCACTATGTATTCAATTATTTATTCATTATTTATTGTGCTTGTTTAAGTATAGCACATTTCTTTAATGTCATACAATTATTAAATGTATGTCTGTCACTTGTGTAATTAAGAAAGACCATCATAATGATTCGATAAACAATTCTATTAAAAGAAACTTGCTTTACAAAATACTTTTGTTAGCCTATTGTTGATACGCCCCTTTAGTAATATGTGGCAGGGAACGCAAAATTGAGCCTTTTGGTCAAAATTTCATATTTTCAGTTTTTGTGTCACCTGACTAGGCGACATATAGGAGTTACTTTTGTCGGCGGCGGTGGCGGTGTCCCCTTTCACTAGTCTGGAGCATAACTCTTAGACTATTAAAGCTATCAACATGAAACTTCATAGGTAGATAGATCTCATTAGCCGATGGAATCTTACGATTTATTCATTCGGGACTACTGGCGGGAAATTTTCCCAACATTTGATTGGATGTGGTGCAGTGCACAAGAACTGTTACTCTGCACCTCTTACTATGGAGTTATTGCCCTTTGTTTATTTTCTACTTAATTTTTGTCCGGAGCATAACTCTAAGACTATGAAAGCTATCAACTTGAAACTTCATTATGGTAGTACTCAAGAACCGTTACTCTGCATCACATACTTTTAGAGTTATTGCCCTTTGTTTATTTTCATACTTAATTTTTGTTCTGAGCATAACTTTAAAACTATGAAAGCTATCAACTTGAAACTTCATAGGTAGATAGATCTCATTGAGGGAAAGTGCAATGCACAAGAACCATTACTCTGCATCAAATACTTTTGGAGTTATTGCCCTTTGTTTATTTTCATACTTAATTTTTGTCGGGAGCATAACTCGAAGACTGTGGAAGCTACCAGCTTGAAACTTAATAGGTAGATAGATCTCATTCAGGAGAAGTGCAGTGCACAAGAACCGTTAAAGTGTATCTCATACTTTTGGAGTTACTGCCCTTTGTTTATTTTCATACTTATTTTTTGTCTGGAGCATAACTATAAGACTATGAAAGCTATCCATTTGAAACTTAATAGGTAGATAGATCTCATTGAGGAGAAGTGCAGTGCACAAGAACTGTTACTCTGCACCTCATACTTTCAGAGTTATTGTCCTCTGTAAATGTGTATACTTATTTTTGTGTCGCATTTTTGGTTTTATTTAGTCTTTTCTTTGCAATAAGCCGTAGTGCAGTGCTTTTGAAGATTTCAATAAATCTGTAAAAAAAAATGGAGCATTAACTTTAAGTGCTTCTTCATTTTGATTCACGTAAGCTATCCGGCGTCAGGCGAAACATCTGACTCGCGGAGTTCTAGTTTACATATTATTGTTGTACAAACGTTCCTGAATGTTTGCCTGAAAATTTCAAGTGGATATCTTGATTAATCCCAGAGATATTGTTATTTTTGTATATGTGGTATATAGTTAGCAAAACTAAACATGACGTCATTTCGATGTTAACATGACAAACTGACGTTAACATGACGTTACAGAATTTATAATACATCCTGTTTGTAGAAAATGAATGTTTGGTTGTGTGTACGTTGTCTATTTGCTCTATTTGTGTCCTACCATACTATTTATAAATAATTTTATCAGAACAAATATATAGAGGATATTTGTTTGTTTTCGGTGTGATAATGCGTAATATCGTCACCGGAAAGGGAGACAATTAATATTTTCACTAGCGCTTGCGCGAGTGAAAATATGTATATTGTCTCAGTTTCCGTTGACGATATCAGGGGTTATCACACCGAAAACAAACAAATTTTCTTTTTATTTGAATGCTTTGAATATTCTTTACGTTTGACTTTTATTTTGGGGATTTTCAACACGATATTTACAATATTACGTCCGCACTATTTTCTCTATAATGCGTAGCAATCGGGATTAGTAATAAACATTCCAGGGCCATCTTGGATTACGATTAAATGTGCCATGGATTAGATCTAGTTAAGCAACTTAAATCGCTTTTTTTTTTGACGCAAGGCATTATCATGGCAGCGTGTTTACAGTACAACAGTCTACTATGCTACACAGTATATTCATAGACAACGCAGAATCGGTGTTTCTAAATTTATTTAAGTTTAAATACAATTGGATGCACGTAGTCATTGAATGATGGTCAGCTTTTAAATCAAGAAGTTAACACACACTGCTAGCTTTAAATATATTTATGATAAAAGTACATATTGAAAGTGAAAGTGCGTTCAGTTCTCCGAAATTCAGATTTCTAAAAATAGCGTGTGCATAGGTGTTATTATGTAAATAATAGTTGACACAGTCACGACATTCAAACGCACATGTGTTTTCGCAAGCAATTTAAGCTGATTAAACTCGTAGATGCGCGTTAAAATATAAAACAACAAAAGATGTACTGTAAGGAGTGTTCTGAAATTGAATACTTATACGTATAAAGTGTTTTCTATATTAATTATTCGGACTTAACAACACAATTGGATTAAAAGTTGGTCAAGAATTTAGAGAAAACAAGATGGCGGAGAATTAAACGCTGAACACTACTTACAAGAACACACATTGGATACTAAAATACTTAAGAGTGGTTACTGGATATAAAAACTTAATAAACACAAAACTATATAATTATGTGCTTAATGAACATAAGTTATTACTTAAGGGTACACTGGATTCTTGTTATATTTTGGACTTGGAGAACGGGCAATACAACAATTATGTAAACAAAGGGAGACTATTGTTCATAGAAACAGTAAACAACAAGTGCAAGTGTAATATGCTGGGATGAATAAAGTGCAAAGGTTAAAATAAATACTTTGAAAGCTAAAATTAAATTTGGACCAAGATGACCAGCTCCAATGCCTTGTGGGTAAAACTTGTACCTGCAAGGCATTGTCTGTTCTAGTCTCCTTGGCTCAATACAACTGAGGAAAATCAAAGAGAAAATAAGAAGAAAGACACTTCAATATATCAGAGAGGTATTCTTAACATAATTTATGGTGTTATTAGTCTTCACTACTTTTTTTTTTGGTAATTCTGTATGATAAATGGTGGCAACACCTACAATTAAATATTGTTCAAATCAAATATATAAAAAAGTAGTCCATCACTGTGAGTGATATAGGGATATATCGCACTGATATTTTTCTATATTTCACTACTTTGCATTTAATAAATAATATTAGTTTTCATCGTCACATTTATGACATTTAATAGATACCGTTATATCCATTAGCAGGTTCTAAGATAACAAATGATGGCAAGCTTATATATTTAATGACCACTACCAAATGAGATTACAGCATTCCATCTTATATTTAATTGTATCATAAAACGAACATATGTGTAGACAAATATTATATTTGAAGGGAATACAGTTAATTATACGAATAACACTATTATATTGAACTACTAGACCATGGAATATTTTATCACTATCATGAGTTAACAGTAGTAATCGACCTATTGTTGCACATGTATTTCTTGCAATTAACAATAAAATTGCAACTTCTTACAATGGTGTAATAAACTTTTGGTAGTTTTACTGGCCTTTAATTTCATTATTAATCGAAAAATGCAAAAGATATATATTATGGGTGACACAATAATTCCGCGATGATAACATGCTGTACAAAAGTCTGGTATAAAATTAGCGTTTAAACAATGACAAGAATGTTTCTGAACAAAACTTTTTTAACCTTCAATGTACCATAGCTTTTAAACAACAAAAACAAATGTAGACAACATAATTATTATTAAAGGCTTTTTTATAAATTCCATGCACAAGGCTTCTTAAACCTTTTCCAAAATAAGTGCACCACAGGCTTCACCATGTGGTTGTGTTAACTAGGTTACCTGATAAGGGTAGTTAACAAATGATATCACACTGCTATGACTGCACAAAAACAATATAAAAGTTGCATATGATTGACTTCTGTGGATAAGTCAAAGGACAAAATTAAAATTTCAAAAATTGTGCCAGATAATGGCATTTCTTTTAACAAATATACTTTTAACAAATGATGAATCGAACAATTCCTTAAGGCCCGGTCACACAGCGATTTACGGCTTAATCACGGCCACAACTCGTCAAAAATTGATCTCCCGTGAAGCAGACGATGTTGTTCGCGTTGATGTCGAGTTTAAGACGAGCTAAAGTCGATGTTCAGACGTGGCAGGACGCGGGGAAAATTCGGAACGGCGTTGGACGCGGAAAAAAGTTTTGAACTGCTCAATGAGATGCAATATGCCTGGAGGGTCCCCCACAACACCATAAGTCTGGTGGTGCGTGAAGTCTGTGAGGCCATCGTCCACGAGTATGCTCATGAGATGCTCTCGCCGCCAGACACTGAGGCCCAGTGGCGCCAGTTAGCTGATGATTGGTACCACAGATGGAATTTTCCGCATGTGATTGGGGCTATAGATGGGAAGCATATTGCGTGTAAAGCTCCTGCCAACACTGGGTCCGACTACTTCAACTATAAAGGCTTCTTCAGTGTTATCCTCCTAGCAGTCGTGTCTTCTGACTACAAGTTCCTGTGGATAGACGTAAGCGGCAAGGGGTCCTCCTCTGATGCCCACATCTACAATGAAAGTGAGTTCAAGGAGGGTCTGCAGAACAATGACATCGCGGGCTTCCCAGAGCCGGATCCGCTGCCAGGTGACACACAGGATGTACCCTACTTCCTAGTAGGTGACGATGCGTTCGGACTTCGGACCTACATGATGAAGCCCTACGCTAACAGGGACATGACCAGGGAGCAAAGGATATTTAACTATAGACTGTCGCGGGCCAGACGGGTAGTTGAAAATACGTTCGGGATCCTCGCCAACAGATTTCAAGTTCTTCTGACTACTATGATGCATAAAGCTGATACCGTCAGACTGCTGGTCAAGGCGTGCGTACTCCTTCACAACCTGATGAGAACACGTTACCCGGTGATGCAGAACAGGCTGTTGGACTGGGAGCGTCCAGATGGAGCCCTGGTGCTTGGTGCTTGGCGAGAAGGCAGGAACCTTGAAGACACGATGCCTGATAGAGTACCAGGACCAACAGAGATGTCAGGCTAGCCAAGGCCCAGAGGAACCTCATAATGCAGTGGTGTAACTCGCCCGCTGGAAGGGTGCCGTGGCAAGATGACATGCTCCTCCCCCATTAGCTATGTTTATTGATCATGTTAGTTAGGGAAGCTGGAGCACTGATATGCAAATGTTGATGTAATTATGATGTTTGCTATATGTACTGTTGACATTACATGTTGTATTAAAGTAATAAATTGAAATGTAACCTGTGTTTGGCAGTTTTGACTTTAAATAGTAGATTGAAACTAAATTAAAACTCTAGATTATAGAAGTATTTAATTGTGAATTGGAATAAATAAACTTTTCATATATTACATTTAAATACAAAAAAATAAAGATAGCAAACATAAAAATATAAAGTACATATGAAATGAGCAGTTTGTACATGTACACGTGCAATAAATCTAGAAACATTGTTTACTAGCATTTCACATTACTACTCAAATTTTGTTTTAAAGATGCCGGACCGGTAACTAAAGGTCAAGTTTGTTTACATGTATAATTTTAAACAATGAATTGACAATGCTTTGAATTTCCTTCAACATGTATAAAGCCAAAATGAAAACATTAAGGTTTTTCAAAAACATAGAGAAAATAAACATTTTCGGAAAAAAAGCTGCTAGATTTTATCTCATGTTTGTTTACATTTTGTGTGTGTTTTAATCAGTGGTATGAATAGGTTAACTCATCAAATTATAGGTATAAGCCATCATAGCTCAGTGGTAGTGCTCGTCTCGTAACTCGGAGGTTATGGGTTCGAATCCCACCAATGGCATGGAAATTTATTTTGTTCTTGTATAATGAGACTCAAGAAATGTTTTGATAAACAACATAATCAACGTTTATATTTTGAAATAGGTCTCAATCAATCTTGTTGCATTGTTATTCTATATTAGGTTGCAACATATAGTGGTATATTCATCCTAAAATAGTGATCTCGACTAACCGGTCCAGCATGACTGTTCAAATTACCATGAGTATTATGTTGTTTTTGTTGAGCATGATGTAGGCGCTATAACAATAATTATACTACATGCTTAAGTTCTGTAAAGACGCCAATCATCAGTGGTATTCTGTAGAAATATTATGACGCATAGAACATACTAATCGATTTTAACAAAGTAATCCTTAACAAATTCTGAGTAAAAATAATCTGATAAAGGAAGATTATTATTATTTTATTAGTTTATTATTTCTATGCTGTACTTCAGCTAATAACATCAAAAGCAAACATTAAAATTAGAGTCAAAGCAATTGAGATTTAGCACAAAGTATCATTCACAAACATGTCATCATATGAATTAGAATTATTGAGCCAGATTGACCTGATCCTCGAAGAATATATTCACTTATATATATTATTCACGATATAAAGCTACGGCTGCAGTGGGTTCTCCTGTTCATCGCCTTGCTGCCGACCTTGCGGTTGGTCTAGAGAGGGCACATCAAGTAATGAACTTATCCCAGGGGTGGAGTTGATCGGCGAGATATTTGCAAGAGGTGTGGATTGGCTGAACTCTGGAGTATTGAGAAGAGACGTGTAGGTTTGCTGTTGTGCCTGGAAAATGTTTTGCGGCTGCTCCTGCTGTTGCGGCTGCTGCGGGGGGTAGGTGGGCTGCTGATTACAGAACTGCTTTGTTGTAGGAGAGGTTGTAGTAGCAGTCTGCAGCACGGTGGGGAACGAGGTCTGCTGCACGAAGCTGCCGTACTGCTGGTGCTGGGGGTTGTGCTGCTGGAAGTACTGCTGGCAGCTGGAGGGCTGGCCGAAGGACTGAGTGAACTGCTGCCTGAAGGGCTGGGGGAGAGGCTGGGAAGATGCGCAGGCTATGGGTGCTGACACGGCCTGAGCTGTTCTGGCCCATAAGGTGGATGGCTGTTCACTGTCACCAGGCTGACGGCGCCTGCCCTGGCGCACTATGTCAAAGATCAACTCCTTCATCTCGTTGTACTGCTGCTGGGGAGCTGTCCTCAGGGTGTCAGCAACAAACCGTACGAAGGGCTCACGGTCAGTCTGGGGCCTCTCCTCCACAAGCTTCTCCAGGAGGGCTTGGTTGGCCTGCATAATGGCGCTGAGGTCTCGCATCCAGGTGCCTTCCTCCTCCTGGCACTCTTCCCCCCTCCTCCTCTTGTCACGCTTGCGGCTGGACTTGGACGTGGTCTGAGAAGTATAGGCCTGGTCAACAGCTGCGGACTCTATGTCCTCGAGGACGTGAGCCTGACTGTCATCGTCAGAGTCCACTGAGGGGGGTGGACGCGAGACCGTGGACGTGGCAGCGGCAGAGGCAGTAGGGACCCGGGCCAGAGTGACGAGGGGATCCCCGGTGTCATTTGGGATGGAACCTGAAAGGTTTAAGACGTTTATTTAAGAAATGACCGCCGCGTGTTGCACTTGTATCGAGGTATGAACAACATTGAGGCTGTTTAATTTAAGTGAGACCCGAGGAGGGGTTTCACTAAAAATTAAACTGTTCATACCTCGATACAAGTGCAACATGCGGCCGTTTTTTCTTATATTTATATTCACTAAATAGATCTAAACAACATTATTCTTACTCTTGTCAGTGTATTTAAAAAAAATAAAAGCAGACAGCGATCTGAAGAAATTCAAAACACAGTTGAAATCAATGTAATTAAATGTACTGACCTTTGTAGAAGCCACAGTGTTGCAGGACCCAGGTTTCCCTCTCTGTGAGCATCTTGGTCGCCTGGCCACTGGTCTTCTTCGAGAGCCTCACATACCAGTCCTTTATTCCTTTCCACCACTGCTCTAGGTGCTCCACATTGATCCCCAGCTCTTGGGCCTTCATCTCCCAGGCAGCCCTCTTCTGCTTGTAGCCTTTCTTGCTTCGCATCCAGAGGTAGCAGTTGGCCTTCAGCCACTCTAGAACGTCCTCCTCTATAGCAGCGTCAAGGCTCCAGTCCTTCTTGGGGGCCTTGAAGGCAGCCTTCGCCTTACCCTTGCCATGTCCACGTCCACGGCCCTTGCCTACGAGTACTGGTTCTTCCTCCTCGACTTGGGGAGGAGGAGTAGAAGGCATCACTTCTTCCACAATGAGTGTTTCTCCCTCCTCAAGGGCTTGGGGGGCGACTTCTCCAAGCTCCATGGGTGCCTCAGGGGCAGCAGCAGGGGTGTCAACAGAGGTAGGGGTAATGGTGGCAGCATTCGTGGTGGCAGGAGGATGGAAGCAGGGGTGGCGACAGGGGTAGCACCTGAACATGAAAAATAAATTCATTAAGTGACAATTTATTTAGTGACTTGCTTCTAATTTTCATTTCTAAATAGAAATTCGAAATGTAAATTTGAAAGTAACAAAATTTGCAAATGAAAAGACAGTGAATTGATTAAAATAAAATGTACTGACCATCAACAGCAGCCTCCGCTTCTCCAGGAGCAACAGGGTCAGTATCAGCCTGAGGGCCAGGGTCTGGACTGGCAGCATCAGCAGGAGGAGCATGGACCTCGGCCTGGACATGAACCGTTACCTGGGCCTGTGAGGCTTGAAGAGCCTCGTCCTCAGCTGGGGCCTTGGCCTTGATCTTCGTAAAACTTAGTTGGCCTCTTCTTTGCAGGGGAACCCTTCTTTCTGGGCATTATTAAATTGAGAACAGCGAACGAACTTGGACTGTAGAAGATCGGCAACTGTGAGGACCAGCCGTGCGCGGCCGCTTTTATACCTGGCAAGCTGCGCTTCCGACGAGGCCGAGCCGTGATTGGGCAGTGCTATGGCAGTGGAGTTCCCGTTTTACTATCGTGCTCAACACGTGATCAGCAGTGCTCCAGACGCGATAAGGCCGCGGCTAGCCGTGGTAACTTGCCTCTTTTTTCCCCGCGTTTAAACACGCGCGAACCTATTTCTAACCTTACACGTGGCTGGAAGTGGTTAGCCGTGCTTAGGCAGTGTTTCAGCAGTGGAACAGCCGCCGACGGCCAGACCACGTACAAAGCACGTACAAAGCACAGCCAAGCCAACATTGACAAGAAATTACCACGTACGACCACGTCCACCAGATTTTCAAAACTTTTTGTACGTGATTAAGCCGTAATGCGCTGTGTGACCGGGCCTTTACATGGAACAACACCTGGCTCTTCTGATATAAAGAAAAAACTGTAATATTAGGAAAAAAAGCAAAGACCAGAAAAAATCTGTTTAAAGTAACATTGCCATTAAAAAAAAAAGTTGCCTTTGAGACAAGCTGTGGAATATTGTGTCTATTTCAAGATGACAACAATACAAGACAAGCCACATCTAAAAAGGTCTAGGCATTAAAATAAAATAACTTCATCTTCTGTTTGCCAAAATGCCAATCTGGTGCAAATTTGATATGTCCAGCAAGCAGCATGTTCATAGAGAATGTCCGATGGTGCCGTGAAAAAATTGATTTTAACTATTAAAGTTAAAGATTCATGATATTGCAAACAAACTAGGCATTGCACATATTCAAAAGTACTAAAGTAACTACCTAAGTTTTAAACAGTAATAGCATGACAATATATTTATAAAAATACGAAGATATTTATTTGCTTATTTTTTATGTTTAAATTTTAATTCAATACCACCAAGAGTTATGTAACTTAGGTCAGTCATTACAATGATTTTAGTTAGTGAAAAAAAAATGCAAAAATGCTTTAAAAGTTACTGTATAAACTATGGAAATGAACCTAAAAATAAATAAATACCCGTTTTTATGCACCCACCATCAATGATGGGGGGGTGGGGGGGGCATAAAGAGTTCACCCTGTCCGTGTGTATGGACATATGTACGTGTGAACGTTTGTACGTATGTACATTTGTTCGGATTCTTGTCCTGACAATAACTTTATCCAGCATTGGAGGATTTTCAAATAACTTGGCAGAAATGTTAAGCATAAAGAGTCAGTGTGTCGCGCACCGGAGCCAGGTCCCTAGGTCCAAGGTCAAGGTCACAATTAAAGGTCAAATGTCAAATATAAGAATTTAAGACTTCTATCCCTGTCCGGAGCATTATTTTGTCCAGCATGGAAGGAATTTCAAATAACTTTGCACAAGTGTTGAGCATGGTGAGACAATGTGTCTGGCACAAGAACCAGGTCTCTAGGTCTAAGGTTAAGGTCATATTTAAGGGTCAAATGTCAAATATAAGAATTTAAGCCATAGACCCTGTCCGGAGCATTATTTTGTCCAGCATGGAAGGAATTTACAATAACTTGGCACAAGTGTTAAACATGGTGAGCCAGTGTGTAACGCACAAGAACCAGGCCCCTAGGTCCAATGTCAAGGTCACATTTAAAGGTCAAAGTTCAAATATAAGAATTTAAGCCATAGACCGTATACTGAGCATTATTTTATCCAGTATAGAAGGAATTTTAAATAACTTGACACAAGTGTTGAGCATTGTCAGACGGTGTGTCGTACACAAGAACCAGGTCCCTTTGTCCAAGGTCAAGGTCACACTTAAAGGTAAAATTTAAGCATTCAAGCCATAGACCCTGTACTGAGCATTATCTAGTCCATCATGGAAGGAATTTGGAAAAAAACTAGGCACAAGTGTTGAGCATGGTGAATCGGTGTGTTGCCCACAAGAACCAGGTCCCTAGGTCCAAGGTCAAGGTCACACTTAAAGCTCCAAGGTCAATGTCACACTTAAAGGTTAAAGGTCAAATATAAGAATTTAAGCCAAAGACAATGTCCAGAGCATTATTGTGTTCATCATGGAAGGAATTTCAAATAACTTGACACAATTCTGATCCAGGTCCCTAGGTCAAAAGTCAAGGTTACACTTAAAAGTCAAAGGTCAAATATAAGAATTTAAGCCATAGACACTGTCCGGAACATAATTTTGTCTAGCATTGGAAGGAATTTTAAATAACTTGACACAAGTGTTGAGCATGGTGAGACGGTATGTGGCGTGCAAGAACCATGTCCCTAGATCCCAAGGTCAAGGTCACACTTAAAGGTGAAGGGTCTAATGTAAGAATTTAGGCCATATATACTGTCTGAAGCATAATTTTGTCCAGCAGGGAAGGATATTAAACTTACTTGGCCGAAGTGCTAAGCATGGTGTGTCAGTGTGTTGCGCAGAGCATAATGTTGTCCAGCAGGGAAGGATTTTCAAACAACTTGGCATAACTGATAAGCACTCTGCGGTGGTTTCACATAGTAGTATAATACTTTTAATACATTTATCATACAATGGGAATGATAGAAACATGGTGCCTTTGCCCAATGTCAAGGTCACACGTAAAGGTCAAGTATATGTAAAAACTATATTTGTTAAGATTCATGTCCAGGCAAAAACTAGATCCAATGTCACACTTAAAGGTAAAAGGTCAAGTATAAGAATTAATTCCATCGATTCTTTCTGGAGCATAATTTTGTGCGGCATGAAAATGTTTCAAATAACTTGGCAGAAGTGGTAAGCATTATGTGACGCCATGTGGCGTTCAAGAACCAGATCTGTAGGTGACAGATCAAGGTCATTAATCAAGGTCAAAGGTCAAATAATTTTCCAGAATTTTATTGGCAGAAATGATCACAATCACCTGATGATGTATTGCATGCATGAACCTGACTTGTTAAGTTAGTGAAATACTTCCCTTTATTCATGAGTGTGCAAAGCATAATTCAATATGATAAAATGCATTTTGTTTATTTTGCACAGAATGATTTAAGATAGCAAGAGTAAGTGAAGCATACAAGAACCATAACTCATAATTGCCTTAAAGTTTTAATTACTACAATTTTTGATTTTTTTGTTGTCAGGACTAAAACTATTTTGTGATATCCAAAGTACTTCACAAAGTAAGATAATACATTAGCAGAAAGAAAAATAAAGAAGGACAAGTATCTTTTTGCAAAATAATTTGTATGAATAAAGAAAAAGTGGCGCCATGTACAAATGGCTGCATAGGTGGGGGCATCCGTGTCTGTGGACACATTTCTAGTTAATTATCTAACCCTATCAATATTTACCTGTGCATATTTCCCATAATTATTGTCGTTGTTGTGAACCATAGAAACCACACTTTCAGCCCCTCTGCCTGTGCTATATGCTTCATCTATCAAATAGGACACCTGTCAACCTAGAAAATACAGAAGCAAGAAATGTCTTTAAAAAAGACAATCGGCGTTGAAATTAATATTGAGATGTCATTTAAAGATTACCTAAACAGATGGCCAAGATGATTGGTTACGTGACTTCTCAGATCCCAGATTTTTGGTCCCCACCAATATTAGGGGACTTATTGGACCCCAGATTTTTCGGACACTAACAGAAAACTTATCGGACCCAAAAGTTAATTTGAGAAAAATTTATAAATTAAAAAATTAAATAGAATTATAATTAATATCTATGCCGTGAATAAACCAATCATACAACTCCATGTTTCCACCAGTGATATATGATAACCAAAATAATTTAGGTTAACATAATTGTTATCTGAATTTGTCAAGCCAATTTAACAAATTAGCGATGTAAGAAAATAATTTCGGGAACATTATTATGTATCAGACGAGTCTATATAGCTATTTGTAGTACCGGTAATATGCCATGTTAGCTATCTAATATAATAACGGTTTGAAGTCAAATAAGCATGTACCCTGTGTATTCCAATAAAAAGCAATGGTCAGCGAACATTAAGCGATTTTCGAAATGCTATGACTTTATTTTTTGCTGATGCAAACATAAAAATTCATTAGACTATGATGATTTTTAATTATATCAGTAGAAATATGATATATCAAGGGTTCCTGTGTTTAATTAGTATTGCAAATTGTGTATCCATGCTACGCGAATAACAATTCGACATATTCCGAATCTTCTTTCATAACATTTTATCTATAGAAAATGTAGCAACTTTTTACAGATTGATTAACATCTACTGGAGAAGTTGATAGAAAGATGCAATTGTAAATAATCGTTAATAAATCGTAACCACAATTTTAAATCAAATTAACAGTAAGTTTATAATATAAATTGCACATTTATTTAAATTTTTAGGTTGATGATTCTCTGAACGCCATTATTTATGCATGTACGAGTATATTAACACAGCTATTCAGCCGTTGCTAGCTACGCGCTCTATTTTAGAATGCCGCTATTTTTTGTGGAATGCAATGAACTCGCTAGAATCAATGGCTACATGGAACGGCAACTCTGTGAGTGAGATTTATGCATGGGAACATTGCACAATTGCTATTTATAGAGCGTAACGCTTATATAAATGTAGGCTAAGCAAAATAGTTATTTCGTTACGTTAATGAATATATCATTCTGTTTATCGCATACAATGACAAAATACGTTCACAATTAGCCTCAGTTCTAGAGTATACGCGAGGATATGTTTATAACTTCATTTAAACTGCTTATGTAAACAATTATGTAAATTTTTATTCCCCAAAAGTATACAACAGTTATTGGTATACGTTAAACCATTGTTTGAAGTTTGCATTCCCTATAAGTAGAAAATGTGCCCAATTCTTTTGACATTTTATTTTCCCGCTGCATAATTATCGCAAGAAAATCTGGGTCAAACGTGGCAGCTACGCCGAAAAAATGAAGATTATTTACCAAGATACTAAAGCTGCATAAATGTTAACATAATTTGTTAGGCGCTGGGCGAATATTGAGCTACTTTCTATATGGGCAATACTGAATATCCGCCAGAAATTTAGCCCTACAAACTCTAAATGTATTGCACGGTTACTTAATTGGACTACATAAAAAATGTATAACCAAAATTTATTCAATTTTAATAACATACATGTCTTCCATTACTTCTACGTGGATACATGCCTGAGTGGGGGTGTTCAAACAACTGAGCCTTAAAAACATGGTCTTTTTCATGACTTGTCATCTCATTACACTATTCTTTATAGATTATTAAGTACAACTATCAAAAAACTAAACTGGACCGTTACCTATTGTAGTGATCTGTGCAACAACATGTATCATTTAGATTTTTGTTGGTGGGCTTATTTTTTTAATGCAATCCTCTTCCCTTAAAGGGGCACATTGGCAGTAGATCTAGAATAAGTTTGCAAAACTAATTTTCATTTTCAGAGAATATTAAGGAAGCATTGTTAAATACAATTGCCTGATGTCTATAAGCAGTTGACAAATACATATAATTTTAAAATATAAACAGTGGTCATCAGTAACACTTTTGATATGAATGAAATGTACTTAAGTTCTATTATTAGCATGTGCAACATGATACATTTTGTATACTGTAGGGAAGTTTTCATTGAAATGTAAGATTTTGTAAGCGCGATTTAGAATCCTGCTTTAACCATGTATCCAAACAACATTTTTTGGCTTCACATATATTTTGTCTAAATGATTCCATCAATATATATTATTGCTACAATGATGCATTGTCATTGGAGGTATTAAGGTTTTTGCACCAACTTCATTTTGCAGAACAACCAATTTCTGTTTTAACAATAGGAAGAAAATGTGCTCTTATCCAAGCTTTAGCGCTGGGTGAAGGTCATTATTAGAGTAAAGTCGGAGGCTGAGCATTAATAGACCCTCCTCTTCCATTGACCTTAACCAAAATTTTTTTTTTTTTAATTTATTGAGCCTAATAACATATCATCGTAGGACCTAACCAGACAGAACAGCATTACTGAAAGACACATTGCTATAACTATTCAAATAGTCTTAAAGAAACATCCTTTGTAAAAGCTCCATATGTATAAGCAACTCTGAATAAACGTGCCTTAAAATGGTCAGAGTCAATACCAGAAAATTCTAATATGAACTTCAACCATCTAGCAACGGTGCTAGTAGTCATTTGCTTGAAAGTTATATATTATACAGGGAAAACTATCCCCCATACCATTCCAAGTATACAAGTGCTACCATGCGAAATGGTACTGCTTCTTGGTTCTGACTGACCAAGGTACGCAAATGAACTGTTCAACTGGCCATGAAATTTCCTGGACAAGATAGGATTTCATGATACAACTGCCGCGATATAGTGCAGCCGCCTCCCCAAAGCGTGAAGTTGATATTGTGAGATGGAGCCAATATGACCTAGTGCCTGGATAACCTTATTCAAATGGATAAAATTATTTGAAAAATAAAATGAAACCAAGGTTGCGAAGTACATTTAGGAAACGAAATGACGCCTTTCCACCTTCTTCATCAATATTATGTTTAACACCTATGCAATCATATTGAATGGAGGAAATATATATGGCAAGGGAAATTGAAAGCATTAATTGCGTAAATGCCCGGTTCTGGAAATCAGGACACAATAATAGGCAATTGTTTCTCCAGCTTGGAGACAAATAAATCAATATCAAGGTAAAAACATTGTCTACACATCTGTGAAAAAATGCGCATTTTGGTTCCCATTCAGTAGAATCCAAGACATTTCTAGAGTAAAAATCAGCTTTGTTTTGAACTCGTGGAACATAAATTGCAGACGAAATAATAGCTCTTTCTAAACACCAATCCCAAATTTCGTTAGCAAGAGAATCCATACACGTATCAAAAGAAGTCATTCCTCCAAAATAATATATATAAGAAACAGCTGCTGTTACATTATATGACTGTACTTGAATGAGCTTACTGCAAAAAATACTATACAGTGACTACATTTTCTTGCGTTTTCTCTGAAATGACGTTAGTGCCATAAGGGTCAAAGTCGTATTCCACGCCACATATAATGCTAAACATGCCTTTAAATCCTTAAAACCATTGTAATGTTGATTGTTATGAAATTTTTGCAGTGATGTTTATCATTTGTTAGTAAAAACCAATATTTAACACTTAAACTTGAACCAACTCTCCGAAATTCTCATTTTGACAAATAAGAGTTAAGCATTTAATGTTTTATTTTATATATGGCTGCATGTAGGTTTAGTCGTTTTTCCTATCTTTCTGCCTATCCATTAATGTTTGCTTTTTGTATGTAACAAGTGCTCGTGCTTCAATGTTTCACCAATGTATCAACACAACTTAATGCTTTAATGTGTGCAACCATAATGCTTTACAGTATAACATATAAAATGTTTTGTCTACATATGTTTTCAGATAGTTGTGCCAGACACACGACATATACTGTATTGTATATTGTCGTTCTGGAAATGTCCTCAATTTTAGGACATATTATATCAAAAAGAGGGAGGATATGTACCATGTATTGTTCAACGAGTATGAGTTAATGTATTTTTTAATAAAACAACACCGGTTATTCGATTAAGTCCTAACAAAATTGGAATAGTAATATAAATCAGTATTGAAGACTGAGCATATGTATTGTATTTTTTATGCTCGCTGAAAAAAATTTGCGGAGCATATAGTCGCCGCATTAATCATCCGTCTGTCCATCCGGTTTTCTTCTCCGGGGTATTTCTCAGCAACTATTTGCCAGATTTCAATGACACTTCACGGGAAGCTTCATTACCAAGAGGAGGTGACCACTGAACCAAGACGGTTTTGCTTCAATGTTTTTTTCTCAGAGTAATGGGACTTTGAAGATTTCTGAAATAAGCATTTAGTGCACAATTCCTGTTTAGTCTATTTCTACGTATTTACTGGTCTGAATTCAACGAAACTTTTTAGGAAGCTTTATTAACCAGATGAGGTGTGCACTGAAACAGGATGGTCTGCTTCAGTGATTTTTTTTTAGAGTTATGGGACTTTGAAGATTTCTGAAAAAAGCATTTAGTGCACAATATTTATCCACAACAACTGGCCAGATTTCAATTAAATTTTATGGGAAGCTTTATTACCAAAAGGAGGTGTGCACTGATCCAGGATGTTTCGCTTTAACTATTTTTTTAAGAGTTATGGGACTTATTAGATTTCTGAAATTAAACTATAGTGCACAATTCTTGTCCAGGCTATTTCTCCGCAACTACTGGCCAGAATACAATGAAACTGTGTGTGATGCTTCATTATCAAAATGAGGTGGGCACAGTACAGGATGTTAGGTTTCAGTGATTTTCCTAGGAGTTATGGAACTTCGAAGGTTGCTGAAATTAGCGTATAGTTCGCAATTCTTGTCTGGACTGATTATCAAAAACTACTAGCCAATATTCAATGAAACTTTATGGGAAGCTTCGTTACCAATAGGAGATGTTCACTGTACCAGGATGCTCCACTTCAAAGATTTTTCTTCCAGGTATCGGACTTTGATGATTGCTGAAATGAATACATAGAGCACAATCGTCTGCACTATGCTCTTCTGATCACATTCCCATTACTTGGCAACTTAAAGGTCAATGGTCAAATTTAAGAATTTAAGCCATAGACTCTGTCTGAAGAATAATATTATCCAGCATGGAAGGAATTCCAAATAACTTGACACAAGTGTTAAGCATGGTGAGATGGTGTTTTGTGCGCAAGAACCTGGTTCCTAGGTTCAAGGTCAAGGTCACACTTAAATGTCTAATATCAAATATAAGAATTTAAGCTATAGACCTTGTCCTGAGCATAATACTGTCCATCATGGAAGGAATTTCAAGTGACTTGGCAGTGTTGAGCTTAGTGAGAAAGTGTGTCGCGTACAAGAACCAGATCCCTAGGTCCAAGGTTAAGGTCAAACTTAAAGGTCAAAGATCAAAGATAAGAATTTATCCCTGTCCGGAGCATAATTTTGTCTAGCATTGAAGGAATTTCAAATAACTTGGCACAAGTGTTGAGCATGGCGAGACGGTGTGTCGCGCACACTTAAAAAATAATGGTCACAGGTCAAGGTCACACTTATAGGTCAAATGTCAAATAATATAATTTAAGCCATATTTGGTATGCAACATTGGATATTGGTCCTCAACAAAGATTGTTCAAATCATGCTCGTGGGCTAAAAAGTGGCCACGCCCTGAATGTCACTTTGTTTATATAGACTTGAATAGCAAAATCACTTAAAAGAAACGTATCCTCTGGAACCGCATGGAACAGAGTTACCTTTTTGGTATGAAACATCGTATATTGGTCTTCTACAAAGATTGTTCAAATTATGCTCCTAGAGTAACAAGAAGCAACGCCCCGGGTCACACGGTATCTATAGACTCATCTGGAAAGAAGTAATATAAATTACATAAATGAGGAAACAACGTATTTTTCAAGAATACGGGAAATTTAAACACAACTAAAAAAGTGAGCTTACAGTCCATGACTATGTGTTTCATTTGAAGTCTTTCAATCGGGCAATTTCTGTGAAGCATAACTCCATACTTGCTGTCACGTACACAGTGTGCAAGTTTTTGTTGTGGCTGTCCTGCTAGCATAAGGGTTGACTAACTCGCTTCTATCTAATCAGATTTCGATTTGTGCATGGCATATGTTCGCTACGGCCACACCAGTATTCAAAATATTTAAGTAACTCATAAATATAATTATGATGGTTCAATTTTCAGTTTTAATTCATAATTCATCACAAACTCTACTGTGTCTCAAAAGGACTCCATAATTTGATTTTACTCATTTCTATGTTCTAAGAAATGACATAACCGCAGTGCGTCCTACAAGTGTTATCATTTTGTATAATGACATTTCAGAGATACCCGAGACGTCTGCAACTCCATCAAATGCGACAACGCACACTCCACGTGCTCGCGTGTGGATTATTATGCTTACTGTTACTCTGATCATATTATATATTCTTTGTTAAAACTTTATGATTACATGTATTTTAGTTTGTAGAAAACTGTCTTCTTTAATCAAATAACATATTTTACTTCTTGCCATAATATTCCTCGTGTATTAATGTATGAGTAGTTTAGACCTTGTGTTATATCCTTTATTTAATCATGGCCCTGTATAAACAACGACCACCAGAGAATTTTAAAAACCTTCAGCAACATTTATTTTAACACAATTGTAGTGATAATATAAATTCAAAAATATTGAAGATTACCCAATAAAATACTTTAAACATGGTAGAGATATGCATTTTAGTTATATAACGTACATGCATATAACATTTTTAGTTTTTCTTACATTTTTTTTTTAATCTTCCAGTTAAATATAGTTAATTAATAGAAATTGAACTTTTCAATCAAATTGGCACAATTCAAAATAACAATTTTACAATCTAGTAAACTGTGAAAGAAAAATAATACAAATCTCCAGCTGATCTATTTCTTATAAAATAGTGCTATTATCAACACAAGTTTGTTCACACTAACCATGACAGTAGTAAAATACAATAATTGTAGTAAAGGATATGAAATCGATATAATTTAAATTGAATTACATGACATGTTATTGTTTCATTCCTTTGCAGTTTCAAAAGTTTCAGTCAGGAGAACCAATTAACTAAAACTCTTAAGGAAATTTTGCCTACGTGGTTAATGATGAAGTAACTTGCGATTTGTATTTATGTCTTTTTATTGAATTGTTTTAACTGATATTAGCATTTAAATATAATTCTTTCAAATTACAAATCAGCGTAGATCGATTACATATGTAGTTTTATTGCTTATTTGTACAGCCTGTTGTCATCTAAAACTCTGAATTGCACTGCGATATTTTACTCGATAGTATTTAAATATTTTTGTCACACTTTGTCACAGTTTAAATGTAGTTCTCTTTCAGATTTGGTCACGTAGTATTAAATGCAATGTTTTTAAAATATAGGTATACTCTAAATGTACCCTTGTGAACTGGTTCTTTGACAATTTAATGACAGGGAAAGTGCTGATTCAGTATCACTTATTTTTACATAGAGTTAAGATTACAAACCAAAATCAATAATTCCCTAAAGCTTACTTGGTAGCTAGTCAGACTTTTGATACAGATGTTGTGATTTATAGTCCTGGCAGGGACCACATTTCCTTTTTGTAATGCTTTCTTTGATAGAGGGTATATGGGGGTATATGGGTTTGTTGGTACAATTACTTAAGTAATTGAAGTAATGTTACGACATTTCAAATGGAAAATCTGCTAATAAGTCCATTTAATATGGATGCAAGTATTTAGATATATTTTTATGCTGGGTACATACCTAATATAATTGTTCAACTTCAAAAATTGTCAGACATCAAAACTGCAAAGATCTTAAATTATTTGTGTAAATGTTGAAGACAGTTAGTTATTATTTAACAAATTTTAGATTCTTCTTGTTTTGTGTGGATGTTTTATTTAAATTATTATTACTCCCAAATGTTGTTACTTACTGCAAAAGTTTTATTTGTGAAAAAAGAGCCTTTCAATATTGTGTATTTATATTATAATCATCATAGTGTTGATAATATTATATATGTCATTATTCATTTGGTAAAGTTGTTTATACTGTTTTGTGTTGTTTGTTATTGTGTTAACCTACTGCAACATTTAAAGGTTACATCAACGGTATTTTACATATTATACAGACACATTTAAAGTCAAGACAAAATCCGATTTTTTGGGAAAACGTTTATCTCTATTGACCATAAAATGAAGTTCTTATGAACCTATATAATTTACAAAGTCAAACAAAATTCGTCAGACTTTGGTTGCAAACCACTAAATGTTGACAGAGTTATGGCCCCTATTTAACTTAATATTTTTCCAGATACATGTTTCCGGATGATAACTCATGAAAGGATTAACATATTTAAATAATTTTTACTACGCAGACTTTAACATCATAAAATACAGGTCAAGTTCGACTTTGGTTACAAACCACCAAATGTGGACACAGTTATGGCACCTTATCTATATAAAATCCCTACAAACAAGGTTCCCACTCTATCTCTCCTAAAATGCGCCACATATTTAAAGTTTGTTAGGTACATAGGTGTAACATCATAAAATAAAACATTATCTTTGGGTCCATTTCCTTTAAATGGATGCCATAGTTTTGTGACTGGGCCATTTTGTGAGGGTATTTCGTCACTCTTGTAACAATTTAAGTTTAACTTTATTATTTTAGCATTAATTACAAAAACTCGTAATAAAGGCATTGTGATCTTTCATTGTGTTGGCAGTATAACTGTACTGAATAAATACAAATTTTACTATAACATGGGACTACACTTGCCAATAGATACATTATTTTTATTCATACGGTCATTATTTCAAAAGATATATTGTCTCACTATTTTGGACATAAGATCTACATATTTGCATGTAAGAATTGTATTAGAGAGCATCCGGTCTTTGCCTTCTGTCTACAATTACTTTTCCTTGTTTAAAGTGCATCATTTGTGACGTTAACTTTTCACCTGCTCAAAAAGCATAGTTCTCTGCCAGCATGACCCATCTCATGACAGAGTAGAACTAACAGTCTAGTTAGTACAAGGGGCATTTAATAGCTTCTTTAAGGTCATACATGGTAACATGTGTTTAATGGCATTATTCTAATTGATTTATTTTGTTTTGTTAAAAACATAGACGGTGTGCCTTTTTTCCTAATATTGCATATAAGGAAATGTATTGTCGCTTCTGACACTTAATATGTAAATGGAGCGATACCAGCACAAATGTGCCTCTTGTAATGTAATATTGTTATTCATTTACAGTTGATTTAATAATTTAAACTGTATCCTTAAGCCAGTATTCAAAATTCGTGTTTTATTATTCAGTCTGGCAACTGAATTTGGAACAATGGGGTGAAACAATCCTTAATTTAACATTTTGGTCAGTATAAGGTTATGTTTTTTTTTAAACGGCTGCAATGGGAGAATGGAGACCGTATCGGACAATATATGCACTATATAAATTAACCTTATACTACATATCAGTAAAATTCACATTCCATTCAGAGAAAAGTCAGGGAATTATATTCTAGAATGTGACTGAACACTTCAGTAACGAATAGCAATATCTATGTAGTCTCAATTGGTATGTGTTGTACTTGGTCTGTTGTTAATAAGCACTGAGATTATGAAATGAAATAAATTGACAAAAAAAATTGGTTTTTGACTTTCATGTACATGACACGGGTATAAGTTTGAACGCATTTAAACTTGCAAGTGTATCCCTCTGAAAATGTAATTAGAGCAAACATATGCAAATATTTGGATGAATTATGTAATTAATTTGTATTTAGTTACGATAAGTATATGTGTATAGTGCAAAAACATTGACCTGATCCTAACCTTTATGCAAGAATATTCATGATCTGAATACGAAGTCGAATTTATATTTCGGAGTCTGTTCATGTATATTCGTAAATGTTTGTATAACTTATTTTAGATTCAAATGTACATACGATTGAATATAGTGTAGGTTACCGCTAGCATTTAGCCAGGACCGATGGTGCAGTGGTATGCGTGTCTAGCTATCATAGTCAGTATGCCGGTCGTTAAAACCAAAAAAGTAGTAAGCACAAATTGTTTTTGCATAAAATGATTCTATACCATGTCCCTACTTAGAAACTGTATGATGCAACTTTGTCATCACAGAGCATTTTGAAATATTTAATATGGCCGACAAGATGGCCGCCACAAATTAAAAATTGGCATATATCCTTCAATATGTAGCGTAACTACAATATTATGAATGTATGTAATGTATGTGTTGTTAGAAAATGTATTGACAAACATGCAACTGATTTTTACATGAATAAAAGGATTAATAATGTTTTGAATGGCCGACAAAATGGCCGCCAAATCAGAAGAGTGCGTGTTTAGTTGGTTTGATCATTTTAAATACACCATTTTTTGCCACAATACTATTAAAACATATGCTTAAATTTATTTATTGAACAAGAGCTGTTTGTAAAAGAGTTTTGCCCCCTCTAGGTTTAAATATCAAGTTTGATACAGAGGGCGTAAACTACGTAAACTGCTAATAGAATCTAATTATATATAAATCGAGATCCAGGGTTGATTTGGTTATTCATCGAACTGGATTAAGATATTGCAACCTATAACTGTTCATCGAATTTGATAGATTTGGCTAAATGCCAATTTTAGATATTTCAAGGGCCACAGTTCCGAAGTTAATTAGGCGATTTGCTTGATTATCGATTATGACCAAGAGAGTATGCCCAGAAGCAATTTTATGAAGTTTGGGGATGATCAGTTTAAAACTGATGGACTTATAAAACAGAAATACCCGACAGACCGACTTACATTAGCAAACCAATATACCCCGTCACCTTCGATATGGGCATAATTATTTAAATATGGATAATAAAGTAGATTCTGTATTCTAAATAATTTACCTTTTAACTTAAATACAGCGTGCAAGTATGCAAGTATTAAATGGTGTATTATATGCAAGAAAGTACACAAAATCTTACAAAAACCATCACAACCAATTCAATTTTCGTTTTCACATTCAGTATCACTAGAACTATCATCATCGCTTAATTGTTGACTTGCGTTTTTGTCTTCCTGCTTTAACAGTTGATTGTGTCATAACAGTTGCAAAATATTGTGGCGAGCCAGGTAACAACCACAACGGTAAATTACACATGGTTGCTCTGATGCACAGCCGTAGGTAGATAAGCTGCGTGACAAAATTGAGGCTGGGGACTTGTCATCAAGATTTGCTGTTGGGATGAAAATCTTTGACATTGGATTCTTGCTCCATCTAAAGCTGATAGGATCTATGTTTTGTGGAGCTGGGTCAAATGCTGTCCTCCAAATGCATGTCTGAATAACGCAGACTTTTCAACAGTCTGTACAAAACCTAGTAGTTGAAATAATAGAAAACTAGGAAATCAAATCTAAAAACTAGGAATTTGTTAATGAATCATGTTATATTTGTATTTATGTATTAAAAGCTGCAAACCATAATTATTGCAAGGCACACGAATCATTATGTAATTGGTTCCGTGTTTCTGTCATCGTGTTTAGCATACAGGAAACCTAGGCTTGAAGTTTAGGCAGAAATATGCCAGAACATTGAGACTAGAGATTTAAAGATGTTATTTTCTTTTAACTAATAACCAATGACAAAGAACATAATTGAAGAGGTTCATGATAATTCATTTCACCGTTGTATTTAGAATTTTAGTTTTAAAATATATATCGGACCTCCTCTCTTAATTCAATTTATTTGGAAGTATTCGTTTTACTAATATCATTGTTTGGTAAGCAATGGTATGTCAAAATATCATATCCGACAATTAATCAAGCAGGTGAGTTATAAACGACGTTTATATCAAAACTATATTCAGAAGTGCACAATACCAACAAACACATCAAACAGGAAGTCTACAGGCTTTGTAAACAGTTTGACCAAAATGCTTCCAGCTGTTGCTGAGAAATAACCCTGATAATCGTTATGTTTTTTACTGTATGTAACGTTCCTCGTAGGCCTATAATCCCAAAACAATATGTTTTAAGCGAACTGTTCTCACAGTATGCTTATAGATATCTTGGTAAAGACACTTCTCTCTTGCTGATGTCTCTGGAGTTTTAAAATTCTTACATTCATAGAAAATGCCATTGTTTTAATGCAACTTGGTGATGATGATTTGTATAATGACCTCTTTCAATTTAACACATATATAATGGAGAACATATGTCAATAAGTACCATATAACACAGCCGCTTTAATGTTGGAATACTAGATGCATTTTACAAAACCAGAAAAAACTAGGAGCCCTTCTAAAACCATGAAATGTACATATCCGAAGAAGCTAGTGATTATCAAAATGTGGCCAAGGGAAACCGGATCCCCATGGGTCTGTCTTTGCGATCTCAAAAAAACAACATGTCTGTCAGCTGGACATTGATGGCTGTGTTTGTCAGAACAGTATGTTAAGGCGGTAGTGGTGTCGAAGGATTCAGTTTATGAATGATTGCTGTCTTCTGACTTCTTAAGTGTGGCCGTGTGCTAATTTAAATGTTGTATTGGAGTTGTTGGTCCAAGACATACCGCCAGTAGTTGTCCATGACATTTGGTACAAAACCATTTGAAGGCCAGAATATACACCTACCAGAGGATGCCACATCGATCAATTATTACTTCATCTGATATATCAGTTCTTCCGACTGAATATGTGATATGATTTTTTTTAATTAATTGTATGTGTTGATACCAGCGCCATTACTGTTAAGTAACAACATACCTCCAGATTAAGCACCTTTAAGCATTTCCAAGTGCAGATAAAATAGTAATTGGTACTAGCCTTGAAAAAATGCTAGGAATTGTAAAGTACCATTTGAAGGCCAGAATATACACCAACTAGAGGATGCCACATCGATCATGTATTACTACATCTGATTTTCATGTTCTTCTGACTGAATTTGTGTAATTTTTGAAGTCAATTGTATGTGTTAACGCCAGCGCCATTACTTTTAAGTCACAACATACATACAGATTTAGCACCTTTAAGGATTTCGGTGCAGATAAAATAGTAATGGGTACTTGCGTTAAAAATGCTAGAAATTGTCATGCTATAGTTGTTATAATGCTGGAAAGACTCTTCTGAACATAACTCTTGAAAGTTGATTACAAAATTACTATTAACGGAGATAACCATTGAGTTTATGTTTTTACAAAAACTGCTATTCAAAGACGTAAATATTGATATCACATGGACTCGTGTTATTACTTTCATTCTATTATTCATAAATAACATACACACACTAATTATGTTCTCAAAATCTATAAACATTTTACAAATACTTTTTTTAGAATAATACATTTCGGAAGCCATTTTGTCGGGCATTTTGGATTTTTCAACTGGTGTTTTGCTTACAATGTTTGAAAAAATGTGTTTCATGGTGTTGAAAACAACAAACACAATGCATATGCTCAACAGTTTTTTTTTTATGTTTTCATGTGATTTAAAGGACATATGTCGAATTTAAAATTTCGGCCGGCATCTTGGAAGCCATCTTGAATATATCAAAATGCTCAATGACGAAAAAGTTGCATCATTTGGTCTCATAAGGGACATGTTAAAGAACAATTTTATGCAAAAATATTTTGTGCGTACTATTTTTTTGGGTCAGGTCACTATTTGGCATTTGGCATACCGACTATCACCTAATGGACTAGGGTTCGAATCCTGGGATAAGCATTAAATTTACATCGTTTTTTTAACGAAAATAAAAAACATATTCACGCACGGAGCACGAGAATATCATGGAAATGATGTTCGTGTTTGAAATTAACACATTGAGATCTATATAGCTGATTTCAGTTTGGGCTTTCAAAGCAATAATGACAGACACGAGAAAGGCATTAGGTTCCAAAGCAAAAGAAAATGTTTTTAACGCATCCGAATGGTTTAAAACTATGACATTATCAATTTTAATTTTATTTTCAGAACTGGTTGTTGCGACACACTGTGACTTTCACAGACGGCATGCTGAGACCCCAGCTTCTAAATCTTGCGTGTCTGCATAGACCGGAACCAACATATTATACTGTTGACGAGCTCATACGTCAGCACGGGCATAAGGTTCTGCGACTCTCCCCATTCCGTCCGGATTTTAATGCCATTGAGTTGAAATGGAGCCAAGAATTACAACATTCCGTTAAGACAAGAAGAAACTTTAACATTAAAATAAAAAATACTAAATACATATGACTGTATATCTCATCTATTAGATTTGTTATTTTTTAATTTCAAAAATGTCTAGTATGAATTAAATATTTTTAGGTACGATGACGTTCTAAAGATCAACACCGAAGCGTTTGAAAGCATCAGCGCTGAAAGATGTTGTGGAGCATACGCGCACGTCGATGGCTTTATTGAAAAGGCCAAGTCGGATTACTTCTACGTCGACGAGGCGATGGACAAACTAGTCATCGATCTGGCGGACGACAACTCCGATGCTGATGATGATGCTGACGACTTGTAACAATGCTATTATTATATGTGATATTTTGTTTGTTATTTTGATATGTAATATTGTTTGGTTTAATAAAAAAATATTAAGGAAATGAAAAAAAATAAGAATAAAGAAAATAACATGAAGAAAATCATACATTTTTGTGTAACCTGATTGAGTTTCGAACCACAAACCCACTTGTAAAAGTTTCACTATACAACACTAAATGTTTGGGTTTACTTACTGCGCCTGTGGAACTGATCGATAAACGCTCGCTTAATTTAACACCGCAAAGCAAATAAAGTAAAGCTAACTCGGACCAATAGTGGACCACGTGACCGAACCGAGTCTAATAATAGATAGTTAATTTACCGGAAAATTTATGCAAATAGAGGTCAGCAGGATCAGGTCAATGTTTTCGCACTTTATTTGCAAATGGATGTCTATTGTAAATATTCGGAATAGCATAGGAATTGTTGGAAGCTCAACATCAATATTATTCGTTAAAAGTAATGTTGTATATTTTAATGTTTACAAAAGATATAACATGCATATTGTGTCTAGTCCAGCATGTGTCACAGCGGTGCTGATTTAACAAGTGCTGTTTTGCAAGGTTATGTGTTATTTTGTTAGTTATTGATTCAACCATTTGTGTGAGATGTTATAGATTGTGTCAAATAATAATGAAGATAATATGCTGAGTGTTATACTTCCACAAATATTTAGTTTCAATGAATCATGTATTACTTGCTAATAGCATGTTTTTTCAAACTAATATAACGTGATCATGAAAAATTATGTTTTCACAAACACCAGTCATATTTTATTTGATTTATTGTTTTATACCATCGATGTATTCAAACTTCACGTGTTTAACTGTTAATGTTTTATTACACAAAAGAGACATGGTATAACTTGTGAAGAGCTTGTTTTAATTGGAAATTCAGCTTTTATTAATATTTAGGGATGTGGTTAAATATTAGTGACGAACACCTGGATAGAACTATTGTTGTATTTGACAGAAATATGTCAGTGTTAATAAACTTTAAATGTTGTATACGTGCACATATTTAAATGTTTTCATTCTATATTTAGAAATGCTTTATGGTTAAAGCTTTACTTCGATGGTATGCAGTATGTAAAATGTAATTGTTATTCAGATTACTTTGGTTCTGCAGTGGGTTTGAAGCAATGTTAGGCTATATTTACACAATAATGTTGAGTCAGGATTGCTTCTTAATGATATTGTTATTATAAATGTGTTGGTTGATCATGATATGGCTATTTGTGCTATGTAGTACAGAAATCAAAGTGAATGAACACTAATTAAGATACTGTTTAACATATTGTAATAAGTGGTGCGGACAAGTAATCATTGGTAAAACAAATTAAGGGTATTTAGCAATCGTAGGAATTTATCGCCATGCATTGGATACAATATGGCAAACTTACTGAGGTGATAAAGGATTATAAATACATTGGAACTATGTTTAATACTACGGGGAAATGTAGTCAAAACCAAACGTATCTAGCTGGTAAATCTATCAAGGCATTAAATGTTTCACTAAATAATTGTAAAAAGTATAAATTGAAACCTAAATTATTATCTCGGTTACTTTATGATTTGTTGGGTTGGTTTAATTTAAGGATATGCTTCTGAGGTTTCGGGTGTTGGTCAAAATCAAAGGAAATAGTATAAAAGAGAATCTTAAATTGTGTAAACAAATCTTTAAACTTAAAGCAAACACTTCTTCGTTGGAGTTTTTGGGGAGCTAGAGGTTGCTACCTTTTGTATATTTCAAGATATCTTAAACTAATACAATATTGGTGTTTGGTAATGCGGAAACTTTATATCGAAAAAGTGTACAACCTATCTATTACAGATTGTATCGAAGGGTAAATAAATCGGGTTTGAAATGTCAGAAAATTGTTAAATGAATACGGTTTGTCAGATGCTTTTGAAAATTTGACAATGTTGGTGTAACTTAATTTCTTCTGTCTTCCAATTTAACAGCAACGAGTTATTGATATTATAATAATATTAATGAATTGTCGTTGGAGCTTCAACGAAATTATGTGCATGGCAACAATAAATACATTAACAAAAAATTGAACATGAGGAATATCTTGTCATTTGCCTAATAGTTTTTTCTAAATAAGCTTAGACTGTCTAAACACACTTCGAATGCAAAGAGATCTTTATAGAAGAAAACGAATTAAAACAACTTGCTTAAAATGTCACACAATCATATTGAAAACGAATACCATTTATATATATATTTACCATACCTCTGATGACTTAAGAAAGAAATATATATCTACCTATTACTATAGAAAAAGCAATGTTCCAATTTGTTTATTTGCAGGCTATATATCACTAACAGGAATATGTTACCTGACACTGCTATGTTTATTAAACATTACTTGGCTCGTAGAAGTTCCATGTTAACTACTTTATAATTGATTGGTTCACCCACTAGATACGTCACATGTTTTCCTTATCTGAAAAGCACACTTTACAGCACTGCTAGTCTGACGCACAATTCGTGATAAAATGGCTAGCAAATATTATCAAAAGTGAAAATCAATTTCTTTATTGATGATAAAACAAAAGGAATTAAAACAATCGGTCGAAAAAAAATGCCGCCGTCTACTGTGATTGAATTAGAAGAGGCATGTGGCCGTAAATAGCGGCACCGTAATCATTATTAGAAATGAAAATGCGTAATATTTATTAGACATAGGTGTCTTTGCGTTTCAAGAGCCATATAAAACCTTTTGCGTTTTGCTGAAACACTGGCCGAATCGCACTTCGTTAGATAACGTCATTAGCTGATTAAGTTTTGAAAAACAAAACGATCTATTGATCGTTGTTGGAGTTTTGTTTAGGTCCATGTTTTTTGAAAACTGTTTGACCTACAGCTTTTAAACTTAGTAAATGTAATCAGCATGATCAGATAGGTGTGAAGCTCTAGAACAATAAGTAAATCATATATTTTTATTGCATCATGAACCTTTTCCTGTAGATCCGTTTTTCTTGAAAACTATTTGACGTTTAGCTTTGGCGTATTTAATTATGATGATGGGGTTAATTTGTAGGACATTACCTTGGCCATGTACACTGGTTGAATTATGGCCCTTGCTGACTAAGAAAATGTATGTGTTTTGGGTAGGTATTTCGTTTATGTTAGTTTTTAGTGAAAATAATATAAATCCATCTATATACTTAAAGGGACCTGTTCACAAATTGACAAATATCCAACTTGTAAATAGCGTTTCGTTAACGAGTAATCATCAGTTGAAACTGATAAAATGAAAAGCTTTTGTAACGCTAAACGAAGGAATAATTATGAATGTGTCAGATGCTTTCGTTAAAATTTTTAACACCACCTGGATTTTTTTATATAAAGCAAAAAATGAAGACTCAAATCTAGAAATCGGAATGGCCGACTGGTCACGGGGATAGCCATTTGATCCGAAGGCCTGAGGTTCGAACCCTGCCGGTAGCGACCTTTTTTCTTTTCTTTTTTTCCGTTGTGTGAACTATTAAACTTGAGCTCTTAGTTCCGATGCTTAAATCTGTTAAGACATTTATGTCATACTTCAAAACATACAAAAATCTATGAACAAGTCCCTTCAAAAGTTCCTATACTTACCAAGTGTGATAAGATGCATGTGAATGGCAAAAACAATAACAATTGATTTTTGATCCATTAATAATCATCCCAGCTTCGAGCTTTTGGCTAGAATATTCGAGGTGAGCTTTCCTACTCGACCCGGCGATGGCGTCGGCGTCCGCGTCTAATATTGGTTTAAGTTTACTAGTATATTCAAAATTCTTGTAACTTCAAAACTACATATGTTATTCTCTTGACACTTGGAATATATCTTTGTCATCAACTCCAGAATAAGATGCAACATTCCCCATAACTCAGTTTTCTATCTTGACAGAGTTATGCTCCTTTTTCTCGTAGATTTTCTGGTTCAGGTTTATTTTCAAAAGTCTTGTAACTTAAAATCCACGTAAGTTATTTACTTAAAACTTTAAAAAATACAGTGTACCAAAATTCTAAAATCAAGTACAACATGACCAGTTACTCTCTTGTGTATTTTGAAAGAGTTATGCTCCATTTTCACTTAATTTTTTTTTATTAAAAAATATAACAACTTGAAAACTGCGTAAGTTATTCACTTAAAACTTAAAATGTATGTTTCTCATCAACTCCAACATCAAGTGCAAAATTCCCCATATTTCGACAGAGTAATGCTCCTCGTCTGCATATATTTTCCGGTTAAAGTTACGATTCACAAGCAGTATGACTTCAAAACTACACAAGTTATTCACTTGAAATTTTGAATGTACCTTTGTCATCAACAATAACATTAAGTGCAACATTTCTTATACAACTGTTTTGTTTTTGACAGAGTTATGCTCCGTTTTCACATATATGTTCTGGTTAAAATTTATATGCAAAAGTTTAACAACTTCAAAACTTGATAGGTAATTCACTTCAGACTTCTTCAGTATGAAGAGGTAAGTGTTTAGAACAAGAACTTTAATCCTCTTATAGGTTTTGATTGATACATGACAATTTTCCAACTCAGAAAATTCATTATTCTTCTGAAGGTGTTGCGATAAGATTGACTGTCCTTGAAAGTTATATATAACTTTCCGATTTGGAATACTTATTCAGTCTTTTCTAAATAATTGACTCTTGTCATCCATTTTGGTTATTAAAAACACTTTCCTTGAGTTTTTCATTATGGTGTACGTCCTTAGTATGTATTGGAATTACGGCCTTTGGAATGTATTGATGGTATTTATTAGCTGGATTATTAAACAAAAATATGGGCTTAAAGATTGGTGAAACCGAGCGGGCGTACGGGCGAACGAATGTTGTAAATATTTTGAATTAAAGGTTCGTATTCCTGTCATATTTTCAATATGTCTCCGTCAAAATTAATTGATGAACAAATGTTCTTTGGATGATCTTCTACCAAACCTGCGTAGTTGGTTCCGTTTCACTGCACAAGAGAGGTGCCGGAGCTAAATAGACACATATCTAGGCACATTTTTCATCTAAACCTGTGGCTAAATTAAAAAACAATTATGTTTAAATGTTGGTTTGGTGGTACTCTATCAACCATATTCAAATAGTTTCTGTTCACTGCACCAAATGGCCGCTAGAGCTAAAATAGAATTTAACGTGAACGTTTCTTAGTCCTGTAATATTTGCAAAAGTGACTGGCCCATCTTGATGAAAATGTACACAAATATACCAAACCTGCGCAGATGGCCCCGCTTCACTGCACTAGATGGTCGACAGTGTTAAAAATATAAAACTGTCTCAACACCATTTTCTTCTAAAACTGTTGATAGATTTTAAAATAATTTAACACAAATATGCCTTTAGTCTTCCTCTACTCATTGAAGTGGTTCTAGTTCACCGCACTGAATGGCTGCTAGAGCTGCAAACAGAATTTTGCATTAAAGTTTTGTATTTATGTTCTATTTTCAAAAGTTATTTGTCATGTTGATAAAACTTCAGACAAATGTTTTCCCGGTACAAGATTGCCGTTATATTTAGAAATTAAAAAAATCTCTGAGTAACGTTGTGTTTTAAAACTCTAGCTTGAATTTTCAAATAATTTGACAGCAATGATCTTGCATACATTTAGTATCTACATGAAAATTCTACCTTTCTTCATCATAATACGTTTACCTTCAGAAACATAAAAATCCGGCTTTAATGCGGTTTCCGAATTCTGTCCATGTCGTCAAGTATGCACTGAGCTCCAGGGATTCATCGCAGAACTTGTTCGGTAGTTTGTTGCCATAGTACTGGAGTAGACGACACGCCAAATAACATCCGGTTGTAGCGAGAAAGACCACGGCGTGTGTTTATTGTCAATAAATCTGTGCTTTCGTTGTCGCATTTGAACTGTAGGATAGCCTGTCATAGATCCAGTTTGTTGTATTTTTGTCCAGAAGACAAATTAACGAGGATGTCCTCCAGTCGCGGAAGAGGGTATTTGTTGACATTGATTTCTTGAATACCTTAAAGACTCCACAAATGCGAACATAACCGTTAGCTTTGACAACGGGTACAATGGGTGTTGCCCATTTACTAGCGTTCACTTTTGTCAAAATTCCCTGACTTTCAAGGTTGTCAAGTTCCTTATTGGCGTTGAAGTGAGCAAGGCACTCTCCTGGTTTTCCTTCAACGTAAGCCTAGCCATATCAAGTCTTTCACATTCCCGATTCCATCACTAAAGTCAGACACACATTTCTTTAGCATGGATTGTTGACTCACGTATGTAAACACATTGTTGAGGAATACGATTTTATCCAAGACTAATCGTATTTCACTAAACCAGTCTCTACCAAACAGACACGGACCGTCATCTTCCACAACAGTTCAGTTGCTTGGATTGACCGTTGTAGGAGACTGAAACCATTACAGTCCATTCCTGCTCGAATTACTCGCCGTAATAGGTCTTGAGAATCGACTGCGGTCTGCCCATCTTCAAGCTTCCAAACAGCTTCCGAAATTCAGCGCTTGACATTAACGTGACCGCAGACCTGGTGTCGACTACCATTGTTACGCTCACGTCGTTCATTTTCGGTTTTATTGTGATTCTTCCTTTATCAACCTTTGTAACAGAAGTGATTATAAGCACATCATCCACGTCTCTATTGTCATCAATTGCCAAGGCATAGACATTATTTGATCGTGGACATAAACGCTTAATGTGTCCTTTGGCATTACAAAGATGACACGATGCATTTTTATACAGCAATTTACTGAATTGTGGTTTGATCTGCCACAATGTACACATGCTTGACCAGAGCTGGGCTTGCGGCTCTGTTTCTGTTTCGTCGGCTGTTTGACGTCAGTCTTTCTGACGCGATGGACGTTGCTTCCGCCGTTTGATGTCTGCAACTCCGAGTTGACTTTTGTTGCTGTTTTAATTGCTACTGCTATCCCAACTGCTTTATGGAGTTTCAATTCGTATATTGACAAAAGCTTTCTTTGTGTTGCTTCGTCATTTATAACGCACACAAGCTGTCCAGGAAAGCGTCATTTAATGTTGGACAGAAATCGCAATATTCGGACAACTTCCGCAGTTCGGAAACATGTCACGCTCTTGCTTGTGGCTTGATTCCGTCTATGGAAACGAAAGCGTTCTGCTGTAAGCAGAGGTTTCGGGCACATATTCTTTTTTAGGAGGAGGAGGGCACACACTGTGTCGTACGTTTCCTCCGATGGCTTCTTTGGAGCGGTAAGGTTGCGATGTAGTCCGTATGTTTTCTTTCCGAAAAGCGTCAACAGCGCCGCCACCTTCCTCTCATTAGTAATGTTATTGACTAAAACATACTGTTCCAGTCACGTCAACGACTCAACATTACTATCGTATGCGTTACTAATTAGTCCAGACATGGTGTTATAATAGTAGCATTTTACACACATTTACTATGAAGTGGATAAAATCCTGAAATAGGTATCAAGCTTTAGTTCAAAAATCCTCGTCGACCAAATTGTTGTGTATGTGGGTTAAGATAAACAGAGATTACGCAGTACGTTTGATGGCTATTTTAATACTGAATCGTATAACTAGTGGCGAGCATGAAGCAGTACATACAGTGCGTGGATATGATACACTTGCTTGAATATAACCAAACACATTAGCATGATAAACACATAACAATATTTGTCTTGCATTTCGTTCAACAGACACCCACCATAATACTTTATAGAGAAAATTATGTGAGTGTTGGATAAAGATCAAGTTTATTATGCTAGGCAGAAAAACATAGTAGCACGAGGATAACGTGGCGTAGTTCGCATTTAAAGTATATTCAGATGTTGCAAGACTTGTGTCGCAAAATGCGTGTCTTTACAAAAGACAAATCGATTTAATGGAAATGCGTACTACCTTACAGATGGACCACTGAGTAGCAGCACGATTATTTATAGGTACTATTTCTTTAATAGCTAATACCTTTCATCTTATTATGTGTACAGCATTGTACGTTAAGCAATAATTTGACGAGGACATTTCTATATTATAATAAATGCAGTTTTCCGTTCACCCCATAAATTCAACCTTGTTGAAAGTAAATATGCCCCTAGAGACGTTCATGTAAATATAATCTAATTTATACCGCTTTCTGTAATAAACCTTACGAACATGAATTTATTTTTGACAAAACACTAAAGTGAGTTATGTGTAACACGAAGTATGATCAATGTGCATTTCTTTTTATATGATGTAAATGTGTATAATTAAAATAGGATACTTCGTCACATTTCTCGCACTTTTTACAAATGAAAGTAACGACTTTGTCTTCAGACAATCACAGGAAGTCATCTTTGTATGATCGTTTTGTGAATCATGATTTCCAATGACAATAATTTATTTAAATTACAGACTAGTTTCTGTATAAACAATGTGGTTTCCGAACCGTTTTCTTCCGGAATAATTATTGGCAGTAAGTTGTTTAATAATTGAAGATCCATTATTGTAGTGCAATTATAATATATTGTTTTGTATTAGATGAAGATAAACTTTCATTTATTGATGTATTGTGCCTTAGTTAAAACTTGAACATGTTTACTTTTATATGGATTGTTTTCTTATGCTGTAAAGGTAATAAGTTTTGTTTTACGAGTATTCTCCATTTATTTCAGATGTATGCTGAAACCGAACTTTTGTACGAAAGCAATTCTATTTTCTGTCGGTAACATTAGTGTTTCATATAGCTCATGACTATGCCTTATGAAAACAGATTATTTTTCTAAAACTGGAACACGGTGGATCTGTGAAATGATGTTTGGAGGAGCTGCCGAGACACGCAGCAATTCCGTGACATTGCATGTAGAAGGTACGATGGTATCATTTACATATAAAATTTATTTGTTGATGAAGTTTAAATGTGTTGATAAAATGTGATATACCCAGGAATATTGGAGAACAGTTTCAAAATTGATATTTTAATTTACACAATCGATTAACAGCATTGTTATTCTCTACAACGAGTCTGGACGAAAACAACTATAATTAAAAGGAATGCTCTTAATTTTATTGAAGATATAAATCTGCCAATACATGCATACTTTAGATAAAGATTTAGACTGTGGTATAATAAAAGCGTTGATAGCTGAAAAAAAAACGCATTATTATATTTAAGCTGAATGGTTTTATTCATCATAGTTTCCGTTTTGACTTTGGCAAGTTGGGGTATTTGCACTTTATTATTTATGCTGCAAATAAGAGAAACTGATTGCTTTATATCAGGTTTATTGGCTCATCACCAAAGCAAAAAAAACAACAATTAACAAACACAATGACAAACTTATACTCTTGACTTGGATCATTTACATAATAAGTCACGTTATATCATTTTGATAAATTTCTAAACGGCGTGACTTTTGTATTTCATGACCATTCAAACACACATTATGTGGTAAATGCAAACATGTTTATAAAACACGTTAATGTTTTCAATTAAATGGTTGTGGAATGAGCTGTTCTCTGTCGTCGTGTACAAAATACAGAATGTGGAGAACCCAACACCACGCCGCCACTTTCGGATTTTGGATTGAACAAGAAAAACAAAGGCTTTAACGTTTCCACTACAGTGCCACCAGGTGATGTTATGCTTTGTCATGTACGCTTGATGTGTTTTATTGTGTATCATGTGCTGGAAGTGTATTTTTATCTTTGTGCATACAAACATTTTTAGAGATGTCAGACCTGGAATAAATTGATGACAGTGATACAATTTTAAGTGATAACCCTGTATTTATTACCTCTTTATTATACAAGCATCATTTAGAAACATTTAAGCATAATATTGATACTATGGTATCACATGGCCTCTTAAAATGAGTATAACAGACTCGTATATCAATTATGTGGCCGTGTCTACAAGTATTTCTGTTTCTCGGTCTGAAGTTGTTGTTTTGTGTTTGTTAATAAGCTGCCATACTTGCCGGAACAGCTGTTGGGTGTGTCACTGTAGGGGTTGGAATAGGCGCTGGTATCATGGTTATTTCGATGCGTCTGAAACATGGTACGAAGTTCACTGCTTATCTCAAATTTGCAGTTTCATAGAATCGCAAATGTTTATCTTGATTGTTAATACACATGCAATGTATGTAAACATTTATGTTGCTCGTCCAGTTGGTAAACACATAACAGTACATATGAGGCGTGTCGTGGCATATAATGCATGTGCGTAAGACTGACCCGGGACGACACTTTCCGCTTTTATGGTCTTTTCAGTTTCAAGGATGTCTCTTCTAAACATAATTCAACTGAAGGCGGAAAGTTTCGTCCCGAAATAGCCTGTGCCGACACTTAACGCACATGATTTAAGCCCGGTTATCCCACGACACGCCTCATATGATGCTTGAAGTAATATTTTACCATCGGATGCAAAAGATCGCCTGTTACGAGAAATAAAAATGTATTTCCGTATTTGGAAAAGGTAAAAAAAACAGAGGACAGTCTGCTGACAAGCATGAATACACCGAGGTGACTGGGCCAGAGCAAGAAACGAGTAAGAAAGAATGTATATATTTCTTAGCATAATAATCTATATGCAAGACGCACGAACCTACTACTACAGGCTTTTCGTAGTTAAGAATTGTTATCGTTATACTGTCTTGATAAACTAGCATTTAAAAGTTATTTTTGAAACAATCATGATCAAATTTATTAAATTATTGATAATGTTGCTGCAAAAGCGTCCATTTGATTCATGAATCATTCTGCGCACGTGCTCTTTGTTCCTTTATCTAAAAGTATTGTCATCATGCGTATAATGCCGTTTATTGGCAGGTCTGAATCAACCTGGACAACATTCGTGGTAGTTTTTCATTAATAACCCAAATAATGTCAATGTTAAATTATATCTTACGTTTTAAACATAAATCGCCAGTTAACTTCTAACAAATTCATGTGTTTCTTGCAGAATTTCCTTCCTAATGTAATTAATTAGAGCGTGTGTACTGAATTGCGGAATACGGATATATGTTGCAACTACAAAAGTGTAATCGAGAAAAGAACTGTGATTTATTGATTATTATGTTGTCCCGATGATTACCAGTGGAATATATTGTATTTATTTTAATAATTCCTGTTTTGAATAAACTTTTCTGATGTTTGTGTGGAAACCAACAAACATGTCCTTTCTTTTATTGCAGTTTTTATTTGACGCCTACTTACGGGAGAGTAGTCCAAAATACAGTTGCCATGTATGAAAGTATCCAGACGGATTGAAAATGATTACAGCTTATGAAGTCATACACCAAAACATTAAAATACTTTCTGTATCGAATCAAAGGATCACCTTTTTTATCAACACAGATAATGTATTTTGGATCATATCAAACTTCTGTTCAGCATTAAACAATCAAAGATTGTGCCAATATATATATGCCTGTGTATACGAATTACATTTACATACTAATACATTTATATGATAAGACTTGTATATATCACTTTTCAGATTTCATTGCGATGGTATTTCTTTTTTCTGTGAACATCGTCTTACGATCATTTCAAGTTATCAGCGAATGCCTTTGTGAAATGCAGTACTTGGAAGAAATGGGACTTTACTATAGACTGATTGGCCTTTTTTGCTGAATACAATAAATGTCAATTTAATTTATGTACATTGTGTGTGTCTTTTCTACTTTTTATTTTACTTATAACAACGTGGTTTTCCATTAAATTAATCAAAATGTCTTTTTGGAATATGTGACCCTTGGCAGATCCAACTAGACATGTAGTTCTATATCGAGAGCAACAGCTCTTGTTATCCATATTTCATGATATCCGTATAAGACATAATAAACATATTATCCGCTAATAATTTTCAGAATATTAATATTTTCATTACAATTCTGATAACACAGTGGACACTAATTACTATTATTTTCAAAGCAAATGTTCCACGTGTACCTTTTAAGCATGAAAATGCACCCCCACCCCACCCGCCTTTAAACTCTTCAACGAATAGCAACCATATATGTTTAAGGTCAGCCTCTAAAACATTAGATTATGCACTTCAGTCAGGTTGAAATCAATCCTGCTTGTTACTTTAAATGGCAAATACCTTTGTCAACACCTGAAAACTGAATGATTACAAAACGTTATACAGCTCCGTGAACTGGTGTATTGCTTCATAGTATTGTAAAGAACTTTCTGGTTAGAATTGTGCAATGGTGGGAATTTGGACATTCAGAGCAAAATCAAGCATCGTTAATTCCAACGAAAAGGCATTTGACATAACTTACGAGTCTTTCGACAAGGCATTACCGTTTTCAGTAGCGGAGGCTTCAAATCATATTCTGTCTCTTTCTATGAGTATAAGTGCATGGTGCGACAACATTCTAAACGATCATTTAATACAGTGCACGCCACGCAAAACCGATTTTATCGCGATGCGCAGAGCGCTCGCTCGCGATGTCACGAATCTTTGCTAATTCTCGCGACGAAAATACGCGCGTATTCGCGAACTTTCGTGGCGAAGGAATTTGTCCCGCCACGAATCGCGATGAGACAGTAATTAGTAAAAATGAACACCTGAAATCAATATTTTCACTCAGAGGTCAATTAAAAATTAGTTTTAAAAGAACTTTTCGGAATCGTTATATAAATGTAATACTCTGAATTATCTTATTTACAGTATCATTTAATCATTCATGTTAGACAACACAATCACGACATTTTTGTGGAAAGAATAATAAAGTAATATTATAGTGTATCGGTTCATAAATTACACAAATTGTAAAAAGAAAGAATAATAAGAAAATTATTTAATACAACAATACGTATTTTATTTTGTTTATAATACACGTTAAATGAATAGTCATTTATCGTGCCTTAAAGATTATCAATAACAGAAACAGTTAAATTAAACGCACATAAATGAGAAATTATACAGTGTTAAATGACAAACAAAATATGAAAGTTACAATATATGAGGTGGTTTCTCACTCTGCGTGTTCACGACCACTGTTGATCAAGTAAGGAGAGCTATTGCAGATCAGTCCACGGGTTGGATATTGACACCGATCAGCACATGAAGATTTTATCTAAATCTTATTCATCAGAAACCTGCGTTTTGAACGTGAATAACGAAATATCAAATGTATAACCGGATTGTCGCCTTAATAGTCGGATAACCGGATATTCAATGACATCCTTTAAAACAACTTACAGTATTTTGATATAAAGATTGAATAAACTATTAATATGTACTTTCATCCTATGTAGACTATATGTAACTACATCAGGGTTGTGAACATTCACTAACACTCGAATATTATATGACTTTATTCGATAATAGATGTTTATTAATTTTAGCAACAATCTGTGTTTCACACGGTGACCTCTATATGCGCGTGGCGCGCGCCGTATACATGCCGGTATAATATCAACGATGCGCTATTGCTTTGTATAATTGTATCTCTTGGTCAATACAAATTTTGAGACTCAGGTGAAGGTAATATAGAAGACAATCTTATTACTGTAGGCATGTCACCGTCTACTGAATGTAAAACGTCATGTAACTGACATTGTTGTACAATTCTGATTTGTGTTTGAGTTTATTTTGGTGATATGCATCAACTATCAAAATAATATTTAAATAATATTATTAAGACTACTTTTTGGAAAAAAAAATGATGTTTTTTGAGCAATTTCCTAAATAAATGTAAGTAAAAACAACTATTTTAATTAGTGAAAAATTGTCATAAGAGCATTTACATTACAATTTTTGAAAAACAAAATAAGAGAGGAGACGTACTGTATATGCTCATACTTGAATTTTGACATTGAAATTTACAGAGCCTGAAAAAACATTACTGCATTTTTTTTAAAGGGAAGTAACCCAACTTTAGCAAAAAATAAATTAAATGCAAGAAATCGTGTAAGTGCAACAATGCATATCTTTATATGTATTGCTTTTTTTGTAGTCTCAATCATATATTTGCTATTACATTCAAATACAAATCAAACTACTATTATGCATAATGCATTAAAAAACTGAAGAAATACATGACAAACAGCATAATGTTTTTCCAATGTAATTTCCTGTTTAAACGTAACAGCACATATATGACATTAGACTTTAAATATTAAGTTACAAACTACATTAAGAGCAGGTACATGACTTTGTACATGAACTATTTAATCGTTGAAATTAACGTGATTATTCCATTTTTGAACTATTCATTTTTTTAAAACAAGATATCTCAATTTGAGGTTTTGCTATGTGTTTCATATGTCATTATAATACTTATCAGAAAGTTGGTACACTGAAAAATATTTATCATTTTAATAAATCAGTTTTTTGCCTCTCCTAAAAAATTTACAAAATGCCACTTAGACGAATTGTACCCTTAACAACATGCTTTGCTGAGTCATTTTAAAAGGTTGTACGACTTAAAGATCACATTAGCAACGATAATGTTGACTTTCATTGCGAGCAACAACCATGTTTTCAATACAACTAATTTGTGCAAACCAAGTTTAACCTACGACAAACGTTATTCAACAATACTGAATGAATATAATAACACTCATGTTTGTAGAAATTGCCCGAAATAGCATTGAAAGTGTCATATACCTATTAAATAATCTTTAGCAATTGCATTGGCAAGTATTGTCCGTGTTTACGAAAAAAAGACGTATTACATGCAAAACTTTCAGGACGTCACGTACCTTTCGCAAAATAGTTACGTTTTAATTTCAAATGATTGATAGGTTTTAATTTCAAATTATTAATAGTTCATACTATAAAAAGTTGGATTAAAAATTAATTATCACCATTCAATTATGCATGCGTCCCGCAGGTCTGTGCGTTATGTATTACTATATAATTTTCATTTCCGATATAATTTAATTGCTGTAAAGGCACAATATCACTGAGCCATTATATGTCATTGATGTGATTGTACATTATTTTCAGTATCACGACTCTTAACAATACAATGGAATGCAATACAAAATAATGTCCGCACTTTGTTGCACATGTTTTCTATATTCAAACTTGAATAGAAAATTCAGTAAAAATCTACACGCGTGAAAATGCATCATTGGATATGGGGAATTTTGAGTAGTATAACAGGTATATGACACTTTGGATTACATGTGTATATAAATGTACATTTATAGATTTATAAAATGTTATTGTATGATTTATTTCAATGGTTAATGGACGAGCACGACAATGTTCTACTTTTGGTACCTTTTGGAAAGATCAAGTTTCTTTTGATCCGTGTGAATATTCGAAGTTGTAACATCGGACAATGAGAATTTGAACACATATTAAATCTGAATTCATATTATAGGTATGCATGCATAAACGGAGACGGAGATATATATATTACACATATTATATATCCTTAAATATATTACATTAACTTTTTTACCAAAGTTGTGATCATTACAACAATCATTGCAATTGTCAACAACGCCGCCCAATCATCGTGATTAACAGTACTTGTATGAAACAATTATACAAACGGTAACATGGTTTGGAGCACTCTAGCTTTTGAAACGCCAACAAAACATTTCCATTAATTCTGACTAGGCAATGCCCCCAAACATGTTTGCGTTATTTGTGCACATTTTCTCGCTTAATCTGCAATAAAACGTTTTCATATTTCAGCTGTAACTCTGTCCTTGCCTATAATTTCTCCAAACGGTACCGTCAACGTTTCTCGTGGAGAAAACCTCACGTTGACTTGCTCCTACGACGGGAAGGCTTACGACCAGGAGACGGTTTGCAAATGGAGCGAAATACCTCACGGAGTTGACTTTCCCATATCGCGGTTGTATTTGGAGTACAATCGTTCAACATGCAGAAAGACTTTTGGTGACGGGACTAAGTATGGATACGGTTGTCATGGGAACAACACATTTTCAGTGATTATCTTGAACATACAGCAGGGTAACAACGGCACTCGGTGGATATGTGAGATAATGGTCGGGAAGGACAATATATCTCTCGGCAAACCCGTGACCTTGAATGTGAAAGGTAAGGACTTCAGTAAACTGTGAAGTTATTATAGGCGATACATTTTCTTTTTTTAATGTTACTTTTTATTGCGCCTTAATCAAACTATGCGTAAAACAGTACAACATATGCCAAGTATCTCCTTCTATTCGAGCATTCAACTTTAAATGTGTGGGTCTTTTATGGCTTTAGACCGGTTTAAACCCCAACGCATTTTAAACCGGTTTAAACCCCCAATGCTTTCCATTGACCGTTCCATGACGGTGACCACATTATTAATCATTTTTTTGTTTTGTGTTGTGTTGTGTGTATTGTCCTGTATTTTATAGGCAAGTGGTCACTCGCCTCAAATAAAGGATCAGTGGATGGTAATAAGGATTTCTCTCCTGATGATGTCTCTTGAGTTTCATTATTCCTATATTTACTGCATAAAATACAATTGTGCACTTTTATTAATGACCAAATAACTGTCTTTTTATTTAAGATATGCAATACGTAATGATATATACTATGGAATGTTTTGTTTTATCATATTCATCATTATCTGTCGTAATTGCCGATTAATGCATCGAGTTTCTGTGGAGGCGAAGCTTTTTATGAGAGCATCACTGCCAACTAAATCTTCATTATTTACATATTAACACAGAATGAACATTTCAACTGGAGGTTATTTACTATGTTATTACAAGCCATGTTGCTTTATAGGACTGGTTTAAGGAATGTCTGGCCTCGACATAGGGTATTCCACTCTGCGTATTGGTCCATCATACAATTTATTATCATTACCTGCAATATTTTCCCGTAGCTAACTGAACAATGGCTTGGTGCAATGTTTTAATTTAACTCTACCTCTGCAGCAGTGTATTGATCTAAGGTGATAATAGTCGCCACATTGTGACCACAGCATTGGCCAATACACAGGAGTACAATAACCCATAGGAGTCAATAAAAAAGGATTAAACTAGGCCTATAAGATATAGCCTAATATTATGATATCGATATGATATTTATCATAATGAAATACATGTTTGTTTATATTTAATCTAGATGATAACAAGTGCAATTCACATTTTTGTTAATGTTGACTAATTGATGTTCTATCTAAATCACAATTGAGGTTTTGGTCACCTTGAGTACTCAAGGTATGTGCGTTTAAGCTTAGTTACGGTGTTTGTCAGATAGTCAGACGTCCAACTCCTCACAGTGATCTCATCTCTTTGCGGGTTAATCACTGCCAGAACAAATATCATGTGGCTTTAAAATAGATATCGCTTTACATTATCTACAAGTAAAGAATATAGTATATAGTTTGTAGAAACGGTAAATATTTTCAGATAATAGATATATAAAGAAAAAAATATAAGTGTTTCAGATTTAACATGAACGTCTACTGGAAATACGCAGAATATTTCTCCAAACTGATACTTTCTATTATTTGTATGCACACATGAATTTTTTTAAGTTTGATGTAAAAAACACAAGTCTATTGTTACAAATGCATATATTTTAACTAAAACATATAAACCATTTTTGACTGAAAACTATACATTGTTAAATATTCTTACATCTTCATCAATATTTAGATCAGCAACTTGTGGTGGTAGTGGTCAAAGCAGCGCAGAAAGCGAGTCCAGTGTGAGGAATTTGGTGAGACGTACTAAATGTATAGTATTGATTAATGTACGTGTTTAATAGTTGTCTTCATAGTTGCATGTCATAGTGGGGTAAAACTTAGGTATATTCATTCGGTTTGTTCACTATTTTTATTCATTTGTTAATTCGGCCCAACATTGGTCTATTTCGTGTGCAAATATGAGTATATATTTGTAGATAACGGATGACAAATTACATGCTTATTCATGTTTTTTTATTTTTAGTACATAAACGTATACACGTGCATCATTTATCATCCGCTTTCGCCAATATTTCCACTGTACATAACATAACATATTAGAATGTATTACAGAGTGGTTGTTTCTTCTAACTATTCATTCAAACCGTTGCACGCTTTTCTAGATTTCGTTGTACAGTTACGATATTCCCTTTCCACCGATAAAGTTTGTAAAATGTATTGTCTCAGTACCCAGTCACATTCCGCAACAACATGGCAAAAGGGGTTTCAAGGACTAGAAAATCGCAATATTAATTGTTTATGATGTTGTCTAAATAAATATTACATTATGATAACAACCTCCTGTTTACATGTATACTCCGCTAACAATGTTCCACTATTTTGGAAGTTTAAACGGTAAAAGGTTGAAAACGCATATTGAACTGCATAATACATTAAGGTAGGCAATTCATTTTTTGTTTGCACTTACTTGTACCCAAAATGGAATGACATTGCAAAAATGCATTTTTCTAACACAGATACACAAATGAAACAAACTAGATCGACAAATGACTGCGCATGAACAATTCAGATCGACAATGAAATGAACTTTAAAGGGACATGATAACAGTTTGACGAATTGACCATTTTCCAACTTTTTGTTACAGATTCCAAAAACACGTGTATATAAAGGAGCAAACTACGGACACACATGTAGAAATATACCGTAAATACCGTTTCGTTCATGAGTAATCATCAGTTGAAATTGATAAAATCACAAAGCGTATGTAATGCTAAACGATGGAATAATTTGTAGCGTTTCCGTTGTTTTCGTTAAAATTGTTGACAACACGTAAGGAATGCACAAATAAATATACACATTGGAATGGTCGAGTGGTTAAGGCGTAAGACTTGTGATCTGGAGGTCTGGGGTTCGAACCATGGTACTTTTATCCGTTTCTTGTTATTGTAACTGAGTATTTTTAGTTCCGATGCTTAAATGGGTCAAATTAAAACATTTAATTGCATACTTAAACAAAATGCAAAAACAATAAATAATCTGTGAACAAGTCCCTTTAAGGTACGAATTGCGGAACTAGAATGCAAGAACACAATTATAAAAATGTATTATGTAGATACATATTGAGTAAAAATCAATTCATTATCAGACAATGATAACTTGCGAAAGTGAAGCAACGAATGGCGACACGTTTAACTTGTAGACACCCAGTTTTGTTGACATAAAGAATGACAAATAAAACAAACTATTAATAACTAGTCACCTCCTTACCAGATATATGAGAAAGTGATCACACAAGACATTTGTAAACTAACATGAACGCTTGAAAATCTTCTTATTTTGTCTCAATATGGAAATAATGTGTCATTTCTTTCATTGTAGTTTTAAAGGAAATGTGTGTACGAAAAGGGCCTCAAGGAGCCAGTGTATTGTTTTTTTTTATCTTAAATTAAGATATAAATACGGGCAAAATAAAAGGTTGAAAAAAAAGTATCTAAAATGGGAAAAGTTATTACACATTCTGAGATACATATCAGTTTATAAAATAAGCCTGTTTGTTTGGCAATTTTCTTGTTTACATGTTGACATCAGAATTGTACGTATATTTGTGTACAACCATATTTTACACATGTGTCTTGACAACACTAGCGTAGCTGTTTACTTTCATTTGTCTGTAAGTCATGAATTTGACACCCGGTTTAGGTTTGAATTTGTTCAAGCTCTTTTGCTTTGCATGTTTATATCTTGAACATCTCATAATGTGTTATATATGTATACTTCTTTTATTGCTTATGTCATTTCAATAATCACATATACTTTTATATTGTTATAGAAAAACAACTTTTTGTATAATTACACTGCAAATACTACTTCAGATAAGAAATGACATCATTTTGTATGATTATACTACCTTTAATAGTTGTACATTATTTGTTCAGTTTTAAATATCGAAGCTAATGTTAAAAGCTGATGTAGGAAACAGAACGTTCTATATAACCGAAGGCACAATAAATAACTGTATTGCCAAGAAATTCAAGTGGGTAATGACAAAACGAGGCACGCATTTTGGCAAATTCGATTAAAATTTTGTCATAATATTATGCATATGTATAGAACAATTACCCAGCATGGAATAAATTGGATAAGACAAGTGTATAAATATACGTTGTGATAAGTACAAAACGAAAATGGTTCGTAAAGTTTTCAATTTATCAAACTATAGTGTTTCTAGATTTGTGATACTTGCATTTGTAATGAAAACACACAGAGTACAGACGTTTGTTTAGAAATTGGAATATAAACTTGGAGTATTTGTTGTATCTCCCGCTTGACACTTTTCAGTATGATTTTTCTGGCAAATATGCAATTTCTATACAAGCTCATATACAGGAAAACAACACCGTAGACAAAAATATGTACTGTGCGACTAGCCATATTTGATTATAGACGGTTACATTCGTATGGCTTATTGCAGTTTAACTTTATTGAATTGTTCTGTTATTTAAACAATGTAAAAATGTAATTATATAAAGACGTTTCCATACATTTACAACATTCATATTTAGTACGCCTTAATACGGATTTTATTATATTTCGCCATGATTTACTTTGAGGTCATTTTATAAACTGTTTAACGGGTTGTTTGGAAATACGTGTTGGATGGTTGTTACAGAAAACTATATAAATCGCCCATCTAACAATACCAGAATTATACAATTGAACAAACACATTTGAAGGAAATCACATATAATGTTGAACATTGTCAATTATATAAAGAACAGTGTCACAGTCTTTTAATTTGTTGTGGTTATTTGTTAAGCGGATTTTCAGTGCATCTCCCATAGGTTACATAGTTTCCACCTTTGCTGTTTCAAGCTTTATTGTGAATGGAAATGGATTTTGGTCGTTTTAACAGCATGTGCATCAAATCTATTATACAATTTATTAAAACACGATGACCTATAAAAAATTATACTTAGCCTAATAATCTCGACGAATTCTATTTTCATATAAAAAGAACATACTTCTAAAATCACGTTATTTTTCGCTAAATTCTCTTTAACAAACATGTACAATACATTTTTATTTGATGCGTTATGAGTGTGCAATCTCAGGTTCAAAACTACGTGTAGTTCCTAAAATTAAGTGGCACTGGACAATTATTGTTATTTCGATCATGATAGAGATGTCTTAGTTACCAACTTAGGCTAATGGTTAATGTTTTTTTGAAATAATTGTAATGACTTGAAAATGCTGTGTTATTTACTAGCAGCTAAGAACTGCATTTTTTTTATTTATCCAGTGATAGATAATCCGCTTCCAACTCATATAGTTTTTCCAATATAGGTTTGGTTGCTTGTTTCATCAAATTGTCCTGTTCAGTTTAGTATGTTTAATAAATAAGTTGCTTAAATGTGTAAAGGGAGACTACCCCAAAAATATATTCGGCTGATTGGTAGGAATAGGCTTTCCTTGTCTTACTGTTGTTGAATGTTTTGCTACTCATTTCAAATCGAGGCAAAACGGAGGAATATTTTTTTATTATTATTTGTATACGTGTGTTCAATTCACTTCTGTAACAGGATGTTGGTCTAATATCCTGCTGTATTTTGTGTTCGGAAGTTATATATTTTTACAAAATGGCTGACAAGTGCCATGCACATTGAGTACGTTGTAATGTACATACCAGAACAAAATAGAATGTCTCGAAGAATGGTTGTTTGTATCTCTCAACTATCCATTTAAACCGGTAACACTGTTTTGTGTTAATTTCCATGTTACCTTTTCACTGATAAAATACGTGAATTGTATTGCCTCCTTTCCTAATTACATTGCACAACATTCAAATAAATGCGAATGTTTGACCTGTTTTTAAGTTTATTTATTGCTCAATATGACAAGGAATGTGCCGAAGTTTTTCTCTTTTTACTAATTGTGTATAGATAAAATATCTTTATTTTGTACACTGAACAAACATATTGGACGGCTACCAGTCTAATATTAAAATTATGATAAACTGAGAACAATGGGATGACGTCACAGCTATGTTTTATTTAAAGTTACTTCTTTTGCAAAGCGTTTTAAAATATAAACACAGTGGACCAACATTACAAATTACTCATATAAATGTGGCCTATCTGATATTTGTGCAAAGGAAGTGTGCAAGGTGTATCGCTATTGTAGATACCGCCTGTGAATAGACATCCAAGTATACAAATCTGTTATGCTTGTAGTACAGGTTGATAACGATTGTCTGTCGTAAGTGAAAACGTGGTCTGACTAGTGATCAATATATAACGATTCATGTGTACTGGTAATATTGTATGTACAAACGTAAAAATCTATAATATAATGTAAATTACAAAAGCTCTGACACCGAAGTTAGCTTTACACTGGTGGTAATCTGTTTTGTTTTGTTTTCGTAAAGGAACATGTTCACAAATTTGTAAATTCACCACGTTTGTCACAGAAGACAAACGACAGTAATAAAAACGAAAAACGATGATGAATTGTATAGAAATAATGAATAATAGTCAGTTTCAATAGATAAAAATAGAAACTTCGATTCTTTTTTATACATTATACATCCACTGTAGATTAATGAGTTGTAAGTCTGATGATTTTATTGTATTTAAACCGTTCATAGGTTTTAGTAGTGCATCTTGAACACGTGTCTTTTATATTACCGTATGAATTGCAGTATTGTGTTGTGTCGTTGTAATAGAATGGGCGGTCCATGGAATTACAATCGTTGTCGTCCAAACATCTTGTCTCAGTACCATCTGAATTAAAACCACAATAGCTTTTCACATATCATATATTAATCAAACAAAAACCAAAGATAAACAAACACAAATTTAAAACAATTAATATTTTACATAGTTTTGAGGGACTCGTGTTCAACTGGTGGTGATGACTGTGCGAGCATACAAGGGGATGCTATCTGCAGTGCTACAAAAACGTAATGCAGCTGTTACGACACACGGAAAGTGGTCGGAGGAAAATGGAGACGATATGTGAGTAATTATATCTTCCAGTAACTACCATATACGAACGGTTAATGCCGCCGTGAGATATGCAAGTTGAATTGTTGCAGTACAACAGGAGAATGCCCAATCAAAGGTACAATCCACTTTTAGTTAGTTCTATTTTATGTATTCGGCATTTTCGCGGAATTTCATATATACTTTGTATTAATATATTATGTATTAGTAATACATTAATTAATATAATGCACTAGGCGTATATTCCGGCATGGTTTCACATTATATGAGTTGGTGATACTTGTTATGTAGACGAAGCATGCGCCTTTGTGAATAATGCAAAATGTGATTTTGACAGCACGTGCTTATGTGATGACACCAGAAAAGTTGTCGGAAACGCATGTGTTCTCATGTAAGTAATACGGATATGACATAATACATCGAAGCGTGAACATGTTCTTCTGCAACTACACGTATAAACAACTGATTAAATGTGCAGGTTATCTTCGTAAACTCTAGCACGGAAAATAACTCGCATAAGCATATTCGATGCTTTTTTTACAATTCATAAAATACCATATCATTGTTGTATATGCACACGTTAATTATGTTGTATATTCACGAACACATACCTATGTTAAAACTAGATTAAATGAAACTAGTGCCGATTTATTGTGGTATGTTTGTATGTTCTGCCAAAACGATCCAAGCATTACATAAAGTAATTCACTGGATCAAAAGTGTATGTTTAATGCGTTAACTAATTACACAGGGCCAGATGCCTGTGAACCGTACGCAAAACAATGTCAGAGTATTTCCGGTGACATATTTTGTGACACTAATACGAAAAAGTATCCCTGTGCAAGCACGCAGAGAGCTTCAAATAGCGCCTCTGTGCAGAGTCGTATGTATTTGTATAATGAATAGATTCTTGAATTATTGTTCTTGACCTAAGGTAATATAGATAAGGTAATTAAAACAGAACATTATAAAAATAAGAAAATAAAAGAAAATAAATTTACTAACTGTGTTGCTCGGTTTGTTAAAGTGTCTTTAAATTTCCTTTTAAAATCAGCATACATAACGAACAAAAATATTCATAGGAGCATATTGTGAAAGATATTTTATAGTAGCATGCACTTGGGCAAAAACGATGCAAACATATCAGTTCAATAAAAGTGTATTAATTGTATGCAAATGCAAACAAACATTCAGTGTGGTTTGCTTTTATTATATGAAAGTTATATTGATGAATGTATTGTGTTGACTTTACATACACAATCTTAATGCTTAGGATATTTATGATATTAATTTTTGCTTATGGTTATACATTTTTTCGTACTGTCGCACTTTCATTATACTTGTCATGCGTACCATTGTATGTTGATATATGTCTGCTTTCACAGTCTGCAAAGACGACAATAAATGTGCTAACATATCCAATGTGAAATGCATCAACAAAGCATGTAAATATTTAGTAACATCGGAGCTGAACAAGAAGAATGGAATCTGCGAAAGCAGAGGTCAGTGAATGCGTAATATAGTTATTGTTCATTTAAGCATGCTACTGTGTTCATGAACGTGTACCTGCAATGTACTGTTCTTCAGGAATTTAAACTGTGTTAATATCTGCCCCAGTTGTGTTTAAAGTAATCTTTAAATTATATGCAATACAGGCCTGGGATGCTTCTGTACCGCCGTCGCCGTATGTGGCCTTGTTAACGGCGCAAAATGTGACATCGCAAAACCACGTGTTAGCGTTTGTGGCAAAAAGTTCGAAATGACTGGAGATCAGTGTATGTTTAAACGTATGTGTTTACATGATATATTTCTAATTGATTACAATTAATTTATATATTTATTTAAGATTGTAAATTTAAGTTAAATTTTAATTCATGAGTATGCCCATTGTTTATTACTTTGATCCACTTGCATATGTTACAAATATTTGAATTTTTATAACCAGGAGCTCTGTATCTCAATAGAGTTGATATATTGGTTGCTGAAATTATTAAAGACAACGAGCACTTTTCGATGTGACTACAGTATAGATCACGACGTCTACTACAGAATCAGATGGTATATTTACTAGGAACTACAAATAAAAATATATAAATGATTGGTTTATGTGTTCATACGTATGCCTTTCGAATGAAATAATATTCATGAAAATATCTAAAGTTAACTAAAAAAATGTTTATAAATTCTACCACTTTCTTGAAAACTCGTAAATAGAACGACATAAGCATTTCGAATAAACACAACCATTATAAAATATCTTAACCTGCGTTATATACACCAAGGTATGTTCATGGTGAAGAGATTCACACTACCATCAATGTAGCCTGTCCGAAGCCTTCAAGGGTTCAGTGCTAACGGACGTAGAGCTACACAAGTTAAACTAGGGCGTTTTTCAATTCGATTGTAAGGTAAAAGAAGGAACAGGAATAGTAATCACACATATACACATAGCATTTACATCAGGATGAAACGCTTTAAACTTTAACATTTTTACGGTGATGTCATTTCTTCCATTTCTTTCACAAGTTCTTTTAGTTAAATATGTTAATGATGATGTTGAAAAGTTCATCTAATCACAACGTGTATTGACACGTTTAATGTAATATTCTAAGTGGGCTTTATGAATTACGTAAATATAATAAAAGCGATGAATCTAAACAACATTTATTTACATTATTGTTTTCAGTTACTATGTGGTGTTACTGCCTTTAACGAGAGCGGGAAAGAACTAAAGACTGTAGATAGCACCGAATTCACACTGATGGCCATGAGCGTATTAGATTTGAAGCTTTGCGTACACAATACTACATAAACATTTATCCACATACCAATAAGTTGACAATAACAGTTGGGATAAGTGTAAGATACACTGCAAAACGATAAGCGAATATTAGGAACGCACAGGTGTTCTGTCCAATTTAACAACATTGCAAACTGCAAAACACAAACACGTTATGGAATCGTTGCAGGTTTCATCGACATCTCTTACATTTCCACGTGGACAAAGTGCTTTTCTAACAATCACACTACATGTCCCATTTGCTTACGTATCCCATTGAGGAGACTGTCGCCTTCAACATGATCAGTCTGACTCCTATTATTGCAAGGACTCGACCATTTCTGTGCTGCATAGTGATACATGTGGCGGCCGAGTACAAGGGTCAACCGGATCTGATGTTAAAACTTTCGCTTTAACGCAGCTTGAAACAACAATAACAATAGAAACAAGGAACAACGACAAACATAAGGGGGAAAACCGACTTCCAGTTGATTTCTTCAAACATATTTCGGGTAATTCTGGAAGTGTTTGGCCATGGGCTGTGTATCATGATGAATTTTCATTTTCATGGGAGTAACTCAGATTTAATTCGTATTTTAGTAATTTTTTTTTTGTATTTGCGTCTTTCGATTATGTAAATAAAGTTTAAAGAAATCTCACTTTAGAAACATGTATGAGTGTTTTGTTTTGTTTTGTATTGTTAACCGATGGCTTAATGGCTTATAGTTTGGCACAACACGTACAGGGTCTTGTTGAAACCATTCGATATTATGTAAGCTTAAAGCGTAATTTATAATGTATCCAGAGATGAGCCGAGTGCTGTTCTCAAGCATGAGAAATATCGGGTCGAAGACAATGATAAGCTTCGCCTCAAGACAATGACGAAGTCATGGAGAAATAATGTCCTGCATCTACGCAACAAGGTAACATACCATTACGCTTTGGATGTTTTGGATGTATTTGTGTTGAGTCAGAACCACATAATTTTTAAGAGATATTTTTAAACAAGTATTTTATTATTTAAATGTATTTGTTTTAACTTGTTTTTAATTTTAAAGGTATTATGCGACTAAATGTTCGTCTTGTATTAAATCCTATTGCTCCACGGCGAGAAAATCTGCCTACGCCTGCGGCAATGAACCCCGACGAAGCACGTACGTTTTGTGCAGATGCATTAAAGAGTTGTGCAAGCGTGCAAGCGGCTAAGGATCAGAACAATACGGATTTCGATAAGACATTGGAGGACATGGTGCTAGGGAATTATACTATGTAAAGAAAACTTAAATGTGTAACATAGCATTTGATTTTTATTTCAAATGTATACTTATTAGTTATGCGTCTTCCATTGATTTTTATACGACGATATTCAAACAAAGAACATTTAGCAGATAAGTAAATTATAAAACAAAAATATTTATGTCTTGAAACGTCCCGATTAAAACGCTGCTCACGTAACAGTCATCACGTTACATTTATACGTAAGTTTCGTTAATATGTGGGGTAATGGATAGCGACATTAACGCAACATGGTTTTTCTTTATTTTGGTTAAGAAAATTGATATTTGAGTACAAGCGCAATCACGTTTTGTTGGTTCTAAGAATGTTTGGCATTTCTTCATAATTCATATTTCACAACAGGTTTCATCCCTTAGATTCTTTTTGTTTAATGGAAATATTAAAGATTTTGCTATGATGTACAATATTGTGAAATGCCATTCATGTTAATGGTGTAGCATGATTCTTTTACGCGTAATTAAAAAAAAGAAACTAGCTTTATGTGCATAACCACAACTAGCTAAGGGCCATATGCATCAGATTGTACAGAAGTATGGGGAGTACTATTATGTTTCAGGCGACCTTGAATTCACAGTGGGTGACTGCACATTGTGATGCACTGATACATGCACTGCAATTCGAAATTAAGAGAAACGAATCCATAGCTGAAAGGTTTCCGTTGATCGTGAAAACTGTTAATCATAACTCGTGTTCTTCCAACTGAAGTAGTAACGGAATTTGCATAGAAGGTATGTACATTTCACCAAGACAGTTTAAGTTCGTGTGTGTGCAAGCAATGTTTTAATACAGGTATACATGCATGTTTGTTACGTTACGTGTACTTTCAGGAACATGCCAGTGTTTTTTGACTGTTACGGAACCGACAGTTGTCTTGTACAGCTTTCAGTACCTCCAGGTTTGCAGGAGATTGGTAGCAATGGCATATGAAATGCAGGGAAAGGAGATATGAATTACTGCATCCCAATAGTTGGAAACGGCTTTGTGCAGACCGCCATGTGTAACGTAACCATGTTGGGGGTACGTGTTTTGAATGTTTTCATATCACACAATTTAGCAGTCTAAACATTTTAAAACAGCAGTCCAGAAATATTTTAATGAAAACAAAAAAAGCAGAAATCGTTTCAATGGACATCATACCAATAAAAATACAAAGAAACTTTCGTGATCGCCTTTTGTCCGTCGTGAATCGTGAATCGTGAGTCGTGAATAGTGAATCATGGATCGTGAGTCGTCGATATTTACCATGTGGACACTCTAGAGGCCACATTTATTAACCAATCTTGTTGAAACTTGGTCAGAACATTTGTCCCAATGATATCTCGGCCGATTTCAAAACTGGCTAGTGTGGGGTCAAAAACTAGGTCACTAGGTAAATTGAAGAAAAATCTTGTGAACACTCTAGAAGTCACAGTTTTGCCAAATCAACATGAGACTTGCTGAGAACATTTGTTCTAATTATATCTTGGCCGAGTTCGAAAATGGTTCCGATCCATTGAAAAACATGGCCGCCAGGAGGCGGGGCAGTTTTCCTAATATGGCTATAGAAAAAGCTTGTAAACGCTTTAGAAGTTAAAATTTGTTCCCAATCAACATAAAACTTGCTCAGAACCTTTGTTCTTATGATATCTTGGCCGAGTTCGAAAATAGTTCCGCTCCGTTGTAAAACATTGCCGCCAGGGGGCGGGGCAGTTTTTCTTATGTGGCTATAGAAAAAGCTTGTGAACACTCTAGAAGTCACATTTTTTGCCTAATCATTATGAAACTTGCTCAGAACATTTGTTCTTATGATATCTTGGTCAAGTTCGAAAATGGTTCCGGTCTGTTGAAAAACATGGCCGCCAGGGAGGGATCTGTTTGTTTGGTGGTTAGTTACTTTAAGAAAAAGTTTAGAACCAAGTATTGCAGATTCAGGGTAGACTGGAAATGGGTCAGTTAACAATTGTTAAACATTACAGTGCCATTTATCGCATTCTGTATTTAGGAAGTGTCTATGCATTTTTATATATAATGGGAAGGTATTGCAATATGACAGATTACGGTATGTTGTACATTTCCTAACTCATTAAATGCACAACACGAGGGGCAATACGGTTTCTTGATCGGGGTTAACGCCGCCGGAGTGCGTTTTAATCATTCTTGTTTATATTGGTTATAACACTATTAAGTTTCCTTGATTCACAATAGAACTTGTTTTCAATTTTAACTACTAAGTGGTTTTTGTTACGCTTCTGTACAATAGTCAGTGATCATAATAGTCACATGACAACTATTTATAATTAAGTATTTCCGCTTATGATTTGCTTGTAGGTGAATCACAAATGATTATTATAAAATCATTATTCGCGTTTTGCGGGCTATTTAAAGGCACATTTACCCCTTTGAACTAACGCTTTTTACGAAAATAATAAATTTCTTATTGTGTTCAGAACTGAATTCTATCGCCTACCCATCGTATCACATGCCTAACACTATTGTTAAACATGTGTATACGTAGTTTTCATTTTCTTTACAGGAATACATTGTGTTATATTAAATTAAAATGTGAACTCTTGTTAAAGAGAAACCGGCTGTTCTAATCAGCACCAAGCCAGCCGAAGTAAATAGCTTATGGAAGACTGAAAACTCCGGCAACTACATTGCACATTCTGCCGTATCTAACCTATCCACTCATACTGCAAGTACGTATCATCGAAAATAGTTATGACGTTGTAAATGACCAAACTTAGTCGAAATATGTAACTTAGCATATTTTTTCCTACAAGTTAGGGTGTAAGCAATTGTTTTAGTTTGTAGAAACAATTGTATTTGACGGTTTGCACACACATAAAACTACAACTTGATTGTGTTTGCAAGTACGAATGGCAAAAATTAAAATGATAAGTTGTTCTTCGTCATTCTGTTTGAAGGTCATGTTAACTACATATTACGAAACTGTCTGCTGATAATAAGATACTAATGTATTAAACATGGTAAGAGATCATATAAATGTATATACTCGTACATATTCAGGGTTTACTGGAAGTTGTATTGATATCGTTCGAAAACTATCAAGCATTATTTTAAAATCAAATTGATTGTATAAAAAGTTCGTGAACAGTTTAATACACAGAGAAGAAATAGAACATGTTAATCCACATAGTTTATGTCCGTTCATTATTTTCTGTAATATAATATTTTTGGTAATATTCGTAATCATTTATATGACTCGCTGCATAATACCGTGAGTGCTGTTAGTGAGAAACTTGGTCAGGTGATTAACGTTACTAACAGTCAATCCGACTTTCTTAAAATCCTGGCCTATAAGTCAATAGACATGGAGGCACGATCTAGAAGGAACAATTTGATATTTCGAGGATTTATTGAAAATTACAATGAAAACTGCGCAAACATCTTAATTGACTTTCTACATGAAAAACTGGACATTAGCCCGAATATGTTGTCTATAGAGAGAGCGCACAGATTAGGGGCCAGAAATCGTATTCAACAACATCAGAAAAGGCCCATAATAGCCAAATTTCGGGATTTCAGGAACGTAGAATTAATATTGAGTAGAGCTACAGCGCTAAGGGGCACACCATTCTCAATTGACATTGACCTCCCGAAGGAAATCCAGAGTGCCCGATCACGTATTTGGCCACTATACAAGCAGACGAGGGTAGGCAACCCACGCGCTAAAGTTCAGATTGCCTACCCCGCAAAACTGTTGGTCAATGGAAAACTTATCAGAGACGAACTTCCAGATTGGGGTAGACTAATGGCTCAAAACAGACTTGCAAACCTCGACCATATTAACGTGAGATCATCTGATAAATTGTTTGCAAACTCGACTTACCAGCAACACACTGCTCCAGATACCCCTCCACAGCAAGAACGCATGGACGTACAGGGCGGCAACCCAGTAACTGACCAACACTACACGGAATCACAGTATATACCATCCACAACACAGTTATGTGATCCAAACCTACGTCCGGTTACCCCATGTTCAACTCCGGCATACAGGGATTTAGAGGTCAGTGTTTGCTCATCGCCCCTTTCCCATACGAATCCTCAGCCGTGTGTGCAAAACGAGACTGCTCTTGATCTAAGCCATACCACAAAGCAATCGGAGCGAAAAAATCTAACTATGTGCCCTGTTGAACCACATATCACGGAACTTCCGGTACTCCAGAGCACTTGTTATGTTCCGCCATCTTCAATGAAAATGGTACTTCCGGTAACACAAGATACAGTGTCCGTCCATACATCTACACATTCTGCCGGTACAACAATGACAGAGATCTGTTCTATCAGCACAGACCAGTCTTGCCACGAACATAGTACAAATAATACAAATAATATTGAGCCAACCACTTTTAAAACGCCAAATCTACCATCTGACAAACAAATTTTTATGTATGTTAGGCAGAATCAAGATCTTATGTGCAATAACACTGAAAACACTGAAAATCATAACATTAAACCCCGTGGTAGACCTGCCGCACGAAGTTCAGGTGCCTCGATAAGAGCAGAGCGACGATCGCTTTCATCGAAACCATACAACCGCGACAACAGCACTACACGCCGTAATAACACCGATGATATTAATTTACCCACAACGACGGGGAAAACCGGGAAAGTGAACATTGGGTTTACCCCACCGTCTATAAATAGAACGGTGAATTAGAAACACGTGGAGAAGGCAACGCTTCGTTGTGTTGTGTTAAATGTGCAGGGTTTGATAACTAGGAGAACCAATAAACTGTGTTCTTCGGAATTGAAAACTGTTTTTGAAAATAATGATATTGTTCTCCTTACAGAAACTTGGACAAATCCTTTATCAGATTTGCACGTTGACAATTTTGAGCATTATGTTTTAAACAGAACGGAGAATAAGAAATCTAGTAAACGTTCGTCTGGTGGAATAATTATTTATATACGAATTTCATTTGTATGTGATGACACATTAGTTTTTAAAAGCCTTGACGATATTATTTGTATAAAAATTTCGAAGGAAACATTAGATATTGATAACGATTTATATGTATGCTTATGCTATGTGATACCAGATGACAGTAGTCGTCAAACAATGGTTGATAATAATGTATTTGATCGATTGATAACGTTTATTACTGAAATCGATGCTAAGTGCGAGAGCAACTGTTATTTTTTGCTTGCTGGTGATTTCAATTCACGCACATCCGACTCGCCAGACTATGTAGTAGACGATACAGATAATACACACTTAGATTTTTTACCCGACGATTACATTGCTGATGTAGAAATGAAACGTTATACACAGGATAAAGGCCGAATTAACAAAAATGGTCAACAATTATTGGATTTTTGCAAACTATCAGGATTACGGATTGTAAATGGGCGAGTGGGTGATGATAAATATATTGGTAAATGCACATTTGTTGGCAGTAGGGATTCAAGTTTAGTGGATTATGTTATTTGCTCACCACCATTGTTACACACTTTTTATTATTTTCGTGTCGAAGATCCAAATATTTTAAGTGATCACTGTGTAATCAATTTTGGGCTTGAACTAAGCGGACAAGCACCGGATTTCATTCATCATTGGCATCCTTAAGTCTCGGAAGACAATGGATTGGCGCCCCTTGGATATGTTTTAGTTGGTCATGCAGCGTCTGCTGTGGCTGTACAGACCCACACGGGAGTGACAGTCTCTGTTGCACTTGGTGCAATTGTAGGTTGAGTCTGCTGCAGGATGCAGTTGCTTGCTCTTTCTCTGAGCTCGCTTGTCATCTGCAAGCTGGCGGAGTTTCGCCTCGCCAGCTTTCAGTCCAGTGGTTACAGTGTGTCTCCAGCTGGATCTGTCCTGAGCAAGCTCTTCCCAGGTGTTCAGGTCAATGTCGAGTGCTTTCAGGTCACGCTTGCAGACATCCTTGAAGCGGAGATGTGGCCGTCCCGTTGTTCTCTTGCCGGAGGCAAGCTCTGCGTAGAGGATGTCTTTGGGGATCCGGCCATCGTCCATTCGACGCACATGGCCCAGCCATCGAAGGCGACGCTGACGGAGGAGAGTGACCATGCTGGGGATCTTGGCTCGCATCAGCACCTCGTTGTTTGTCACACGATCGTTCCATGTAATCCCGAGTATGCGACGGAGGCAGCGCATGTGGAAGGCACTCAGCCTCCTCTCCTGCGAGGAGTACAGAGACCAGGTTTCGCTGGCATACAAGAGAGTGCTTAGCACGCAGGCACGATACACACTGATCTTGGTGTTTATCGACAGCATGCTGTTGTTCCACACTCTTTGCGACAACCTGGCCAAGGTTGTGGATGCCTTGCCGATCCTCTTGTTGATCTCTGCTTCCAGTGAGAGATTGTCGGTGATAGTGGAGCCAAGGTATGTGAACTGGCTGGCGACCTCTAGTTCATAGTCGTTGATGGTGATACAAGGTGGTTCAGCATCTTGGGCCATCACATTTGTCTTCTTCAGGCTGATTGTCAGGCTGAGCTCGTCGCATGCCTTTGCGAAGCGGTCCATCAGGCTCTGTAGCTCTTCTTCTGTGTGGGTGGCCAGAGCAGCGTCATCTGCAAACAGCATGTCTCTGATGGTTACCTCCCGGACCTTGCTCTTTGCTTTTAGGCGAGCCAGGTTGAACAGTCGGCCGTCTGACCGAGTGTGGAGGTAAACACCTTCGGTCGATGATCCGAAGGCGTGCTTCAGCAGGACGGCAAAGAAGATGCCAAAGAGAGTGGGAGCGAGGACACAGCCCTGTTTGACGCCACTGCGGATGTCGAAGGCATCTGACGTCAAGCCGTCATATTGAACTGTGCCTTTCATGTCGTCATGGAACGACTTGATCATGCTCAGGAGTCTCGGTGGGCAGCCAATCTTTGCTAGTACTGTGAAGAGCCCATCCCTGCTGACAAGGTCGAACGCCTTGGTCAGGTCTATGAAGGCCAGAAAGAGGGGCTTGTGCTGCTCTCTGCACTTCTCTTGCAGTTGCCTGATGGTGAAGACCATGTCAATGGTTGATCTTCCCGAGCGGAACCCGCATTGTGACTCTGGGTATACTCTGTCAGCAAGCTTCTGCAGTCTGTTCAGGACGACACGTGCGAAGACTTTGCCTACGATGCTCAGGAGAGATATTCCTCTGTAGTTGTTACAGTCGCTTCTATCACCCTTGTTCTTGTACAAGGTAACGATGTTGGCGTCTCTCATGTCCTGAGGTACTGCTCCTTCCTCCCAGCACTGACAGAGGAGGTCGTACAGATGTTTCCTCAGTGTACTGTCACCGCACTTGATGACTTCTGGTGGTATGCCATCCTTCCCAGGCGCTTTCCCTGAGGACAGGCTCTCAATGGCCTTCTTCAGTTCTGCCACAGTGGGTTTCTCGTCCAGTTCAGCCATGAGAGGGAGGCTTACAATGGCAGCAAGGGCATCGTCTGTAACTTGGTTCTGTCTGGAGTATAGTTCGGAATAGTGTTCCACCCATCTCTCCATCTGCTTGCCCTTGTCCTGGATGGTCTCACCCGTGGCAGACTTCAGTGGCGCTGTAACCTTCTTAGGGGGGCCCATGGCTTTCTTGATGCCTTCGTACATGCCCCTGATGTTTCCAGTATCAGCCGCTGACTGGATGCTCTGGCAGAGCTGGAGCCAGTAGTCGTTAGCACATTGCCTTGCTAGTCTCTGTACGTTGCTCTTGGCAGATCTGTACACCTGCAGAGTCCTCTGGCTGGGGGATCGCTTGTATTCCAGGTGAGCTCTGCGGCGTTCTTCTACGGCTGGAGTGAGTATGGAGGAGTTGGCCTCAAACCAGTCGTCGTTCTTTGTCTGCTTTTTTCCAAAGACCCTCATGGCAGTGCTGTGTACTGACTCTCTGATGCGGTCCCATCTCTCTGTGGCTGAGCCACCAGGAGGATCTGAGTCAAGCACCTCGGAGAGAGCTTGGGTGAATTCCGCTACCTTGTCAGGATGTGCGGTCTTGCACACATCTATGCGGGGTTTGCCCTGGGGCCTGGAGCGATGGATCTTCTTAGGCAAAAGTCTCATCTTGCAGTACACCAGCGAGTGATCAGTATCGCAGTCAGCGCTGTGAAAGGTGCGGGTAAGGAGGACGCACTTCAACGCAGACCGTCTGGTGATGATCAGGTCTAGCTGGTGCCAGTGTTTGGAGCGAGGGTGTCTCCAAGACACTTTGTGCTGATGCTTTGTCTGGAAGAAGGAGTTGGTGATGCTGAGGTCATGGTATGAGCACAACTCCAGGAGTCGTTGCCCATTTTCATTCATCTTTCCAACACCAAACTTTCCAAGACAGGAGGGCCAAGAGTCGTGGTCAGCGCCCACTCTGGCGTTGAAGTCACCCAGCAATATCAGGTTCTCTTCCTTGGGGATCTTGTCGATAAGAGAGTCTAGCTGGCTGTAGAACTCATCCTTGGTATCCCTGGTGGCGCCGAGTGTTGGTGCATAGACACTGATCAGGTTGACGGGCCCAGTGGTGGTGTGGAGGCGGAGTGATAGCAGTCTTTCTGTTCCTTGTTGAGAGGGTTCTATCATTCCCAGTAGAGAGTTCCGGACAGCAAATCCAACACCATACTCTCTGGTTTCCTCCGCACTCTTCCCTTGCCAGAAGAACGTAAAGTTCTTTTCTCTGAGAGTTCCAGAGTCGGCAAGCCGCGTCTCCTGCAGTGCGGCGATGTCAACCTGCAGTCTCAGAAGTTCATCGTTGATGACTGAGGACTTTCGGGCATCGCTGATGGCCTGGAGGTCGTCAGACAGTCCTGGTGTCATTGTTCTGACATTCCATGTGCCCAGCTTGAGGGGAGAAGTTTTCATTGTTTTCATTGTTGAATTTCTTGTGTTGTTGCCTGGTGCAGCAATCGCAGTCCACTTGTTGGATACTTCCGTACCCTAAGCCCTACGCACCCAGTAAGGCAGGTGGACTGTGGCGGGACAACACCTATTTGGCTGGGGGCTGCCCAGCTTGAGGCGGGCGGTAGTTGTCCAATGAGACGTGGTGATCTCTCCCACCGACGAAAGCAACCCCTGGCGCCAGCTCTACGCCAATCAAGCGGAAGGCTTATAACCGGTAACTGTTGCTTCCCGTGTTGTTTCGACGCTTTGCAGCGACGCTGGAGTGTCCTCTCCAGGGCGCTAGCCTGGGCAAGGTGGTATGGAGAATCAGCTGTTGCCCATGCAGCAGATCCCCCCTCTCCACGCAGCTGACGGATCCAATGGAAAGGTAAAACCGATACATCTTGGCACCAGCGGCGTCGCAGGAGTTGCCGGCATGACTATGAAGACAAGGTCAGACCGCCTTAGGGACTCCGGCTCCGGATTTGATGTCAGGGTTGACTCCCTTAGCCTTTAGTTATCCAAAACCTTCCCGCAAGGCAGCGGGAGACTCGTGGAGGGCGGGGACGTCTCTCTACCCGTGCAGGTCCATGTAGACCTGCCCACTGCCCACACTGCACACTGCACCGGATTTAGGTGAAAACATATTAGACGATAATCATATCAGCATTGATTATCTATACAAGTGGGACTGTAAGAAAAAAACTAGTTTTATCGAAAGTATTTCTTCACCCAGAGTGCGCAACCAACTGGAACATATTTGTGGTACAATATCGCATGCTGCTAGTCCCGAAGAGATAAGTTCATGTATTGGCGAATTTAAATTGTGTATGGATAATGTTATGTCGCCACTGCTTAAAAGGAAACTCAAAGTCAGAAATACGCAGTCAGATAAAAAGTTCACTGAACATAATAAATGGTTTAATGAAGAGTGCTTTATGAAAAGGGACGCTTTTTACCATATGCTTAACAATTACCGTGCAAATAAATCTGATGTAAATCGAATAAATATGGTCAATGCAAGAAGCCAATATAAAACTTGTATACGCAAATGTAGATATAATTACGATAAAAGCAAAACAGCTGACTTAACGAATGCTCGATGTCGTAACGCCAAATTATACTGGGATATGTTAAAGCGTTGTGCAAATATAAAACCCTCCACAGTTTCTCTGACTGATTTTGAGAAATATTTCAAAGCAGTAAATAATCCACAATCTGATTTCTTTATGCCAGACGAAGAGGTATTACATTTTATCGACCGATATGAATGTGACGAGTTTACATGTATGTTCGACGAACTAAACGTTTATATTACTAGTGAGGAAATTTTAAAAGGTATACGTAACTTGAAAACTAATAAATGTGGTGGACCAGACGATCACTTAAATGAATGTTTTATATATGGTAACACCGAATTAATACCTTTCTTAGAATCATTGTTTAATAAACTTTTCGAAACCGGCTATTTTCCAAATGAATGGTCCGAGGGATATGTTGTCCCTTTACTTAAGAAAGGAAATGTAAATGATGTAAACAATTACAGGGGTATAACTTTATTGAGTACACTGGTGAAATTATTCACACGAATCTTGAATTCTCGCCTTTCAAATTGGTCCGAAAAATATAATGTATACATTGAGGCACAGTCTGGATTTAGACCCAAAATGGGCACAGTAGATAATATATTTGTGTTGCATGGTCTCATTTCTCATATTATAAAATACTGGTAAACATCTACACTGTGCATTTATTGATTTTTCGAAAGCATTTGATTATGTAACACGCGATAACTTGTGGCTGAAGCTAATAAAATTAGGAATACGAGGTAAGATACTAAATATTATACGTTCTATGTATGACTCAACAAAATCACGTGTTAAACACTGCAATATGTTAAGTGATAGCTTTCCATGTATGCTCGGAGTAAGGCAGGGTGAATGCTTAAGCCCGTTTCTGTTTGCCATGTTTTTAAATGACATTGAGGACATTTATGTTCACAGTGGACTATCAGGTATTGACCTCTGCACGTTCAAAATGTTTTTAGTTTTATATGCTGATGATATAGTTATTTTTGCTAATAGTAGTGACGAATTACAAACAAGTCTTAATCTACTTGAACAGTATTGTAACCAATGGAAACTTCTTGTTAATACGACTAAAACAAAGATTATGATTTTTCGAAAAGGGGGAAGAAACAGTCACAATCTAATATTCAAATATAAAAATAATCCCATAGAAATTGTATATAAATTTACATACCTAGGCATCGTTTTTACTACGGGTGGTTCCTTCAATGAAGCACAAAACACTCTTTCAGGGCAAGCGCTCAAGGCCATATACAAAATGAATAAATATTTATACAAATTTACAGATGTAACTGTCAAACATAGATTAGACTTATTTGAAAAACTTATTGTTCCCATACTTAACTATGGTTCTGAAATTTGGGGCTTTAATAAAGGCCTAGCTGTTGAGCGTATACATTTGCAATTTTGCAAGAATGTTCTTTGTGTGAAAACAAGTACACAAAATGACTTTGTTTATGGCGAATTAGGTAGGCTCACTATGCAAACTATGAGACATTATAACATTATTAAATATTGGATAAAATTATTACAGTGTAATGAAAACAAATATGTTAAAAAAGTTTACACAATGTTAAAGACCGACTTTGAAAATAATCCGAATACGAAAAATTGGTGTTCTCAAATAAAAATGCTCCTCTGCACCTTAGGCTTCCATGAAGTGTGGATAATGCAAAGTGTTGGAAACGTTAAATTGTTTTTATCCATTGTAAATCAGCGTCTTAAAGACACATTTGTACAAAACTGGTCATGTCGATTGAGTGAGTCGAGTAGAGCATTGTTTTATAATAATATCAAGTCTTTTGAATTCCAAGAATATCTGAGCTTAGTTAACTGTAAAAAATTTCGAATGAGTATTACGAAATTGCGTGTATCATCTCACAGATTACATATAGAAACAGGCCGATGGAATAGACCTGAAGCCACACCAATTGAAAACAGAAAATGCTTTGTATGCAAAACGTTAGAAGACGAATATCACTTTATTATGGAATGCGATTTATATAAAGATTTACGTGTTAAATACATACCTAAATATTATCACACCAGACCAAATATGCAAAAATTCATACAATTACTACAAACAAAAAACAGACAGTTACTAAAAAATATAGGAGTCTATGTATTTTACTCATTTAAGTTAAGAAAACAGTGCTTATATGATAACGCTACCCACGAAAATAATATTGTATTAACAAATTAATAAATAAATTCATAAATGCTATATATATATTGTTTAGAGTTTTATATTGCGATATTAGGGTTTTACTCTATTGATGTGTCTATATATTGCGAAGTTGTCATGCTGTTTATGTGTATTATTACATGTGCATGTTTCCATTTATTATGTTATATTCGCTTTTTCTTACCCTATTTAAAGAACAATGATTGCGTCTTCTCCATTGTCATTTATATATTTTAGTAATTGTAGTGGTTAAGTGTTTAAAATTTTGTAAAACTATGTGTTTCCAAATGCAGTCTTAGGCATGTTTATGTGTAACAGTTTATACTCTGTCCTGCCATATTGCCTTTTGAAAATATGTTGTCCTCATGGGTCTTTGGACCTATTGGAACTTATGTAAATAAACTATCTAAAACTATCTATATCGTGGTTGTGTCTTAGTTTTTGTATGCGATCTCAATTAATCTCAGGTGTTTGTGTTGTGTTTATTAATAATTAATAATAATTAATATTTTCGAAATGACATCTTGTTATAGATCACAACAGTTACCACATAATGATACATTTCATGATGCTAAAGACTCTTGCAATTACTCTAGTGCAGCGTTTGTATTTATATTAAATCTTTGGCTGAAGGGAGGGCCTTTAAATAACGTTATGAATACATGTACATAAATAATGCACTTGTTTTGTTTAATTTCTGATTGCAACATTTATTTTTATATTTTCATTGTAAAAGGCAACCTACAGTCTTTCAGTTCACCTGAGAACACAGAGACCATCATGCTGGAAGGTAAACATAATTTTTCTATAACAATTGAATACAGTCATCGGATATCCCGGAATTCCACTTTATACACGTGGGCTAGATTCGACTACTACTATTAGCAAGTCTTATGATATAATATGTGTTTAATGGTTAACTGATTTCACATCATAATTATTGAATACTCATTACATAAATTAACTTTATGAGTATGATTTTAACACTTTGCAAATTGCATGAATAAACCAATGAACACAACCAACTTTGATTTATTACTTAATTAATTTTACTTAATTATACAGTTTTAAAGTAAATGATTTAATTATCATAGTTTAACACACATAAATAATGAATTTGCAAGATAAAAATGCACATACACATGCGTTCACTTTATTTCCGATGTAATAAATCTGTCCAGGTCATCTGCAACACCGGGATATGAAAAGCTGGCGCAGAGAAGCGAGGTCCTGTTTGAAACCATAGAGGAGAAATGAAACACGTGCGAAGAGCGTTTTCACAGCCTGTGACAGACCAACATTGTAATAAGATGCTATTTTTTATTTTTAACACGACAGTAGAACTCCACATTTGTGTCATGTATGTCATTTATTTCAGTATGTAAGGAGGCTTATAGTTCAACGCTGGGTAAATAAACTTTCTTTCACATTGTGTACTTATTTGGAAAATGCGTGTAACTAAGCACTTGCAAATAATGTATAGTCCTGTTAAAAACAACATAACTTTTTAAAAACGAAGCTTTAACAGAAAGAACTCTAATATATATAACACAGGCTATATTGTAAATATCAAAGATAAATAAATGAACACATAGATGAGTAAATGACCTAATAAATGGGTAATTAATAAAACAATAAAACATTTTAATAACAACACACTAACACAGGAATCAAAATTAAAATTGAGTTACGTCCCTTGCACTGTTAAATCTCTAAGCATAATATGAAACCATGTTACATAGTTAGACTCGCAAGGCAGCGAACTCGTGATGTCAAGAAACTTTGTGAATTGCTGAGTTGTATCCCTTTTCCAACTCATGATTTGCCTCGTCTAATATTGATTGCACGTAAGTCGTGTGGACATTTCGAAATGAAGGTATATATTGAATTATGCGAAAATATTTCAGATATCAATACAATAACGATATTACTATGATACCGACGAATGTTTGCTTTGCGTAAAATTTACTTTAGCAGTTTACATTCACAATTGTTTTAAACATCAGTGAGAAAGTCTGACGATACAGTTCAAGCAATCAATTAATGTTTCATCAAAAGCAGCATAAACGTTTGACTATTATCAGCATAAACCTAATCCAATTTATGCTAAATGACATACTTTTATGAACGTATATGTAATTACATATTCAACAAACGATAAATTATAATTTGGTAAAACAAATATTGTGTTCATAAAATTCAAATAAATCGTGTGTTTTGTATAAAAGATGTGGTAAACCAAACTCATGCCATAATAAATTGTTCAGAAATCAACACAGTTTTATCATGTATTTGTCATTAAATCGATCACAACAAACTTAAGATGGTTATTAAAGAAGCGATTGTATAAATATAAAATGGTTTATCATAATTATACACGTAGGCATAAACGTTCTCTGTTTTGCACTATGAGCTCGGTATTTATAATGGTTTTATGAGTGGCCAATACTGAAATGAATACAAATTAAAGTCAAAAGAAAAAGATTTCAGGCTAACAGGACATTTCGTCTATAATAACATACGATTCATTAGACCGGAAGGGCTTTCACGGGACATATCACACTCATTTATTTAAATGTGTCCTCATAATCGACAGCACATCAATGCAATGTGTGTCTTTGTGTGAGTCCTACGAGTCTCGGATCAAGAATATACATGTCACTGATACACCATCGCCATCATTTAACATAACTGTATCCGGATGTGTGTGACGGGTGAAGCTTTTATTTTGGAAAATCGTCTGTCGTCTTCGGATGTTCTGGGTAGAAATCTTCAGACTACCTCGTCGTCTCGTGTTGGGTGAGATTTTTCTGGCTCAAATAGGTCCCGCACATAGCAAACTGTTGTACGTTCACGATATTATTGCAGCGGTAAATCTTGCCACACAAGCTTTTCGTCTTGTTGCTGTCGGTGAGTACAAAATAATATGTTAACGAATTTTGAATCTGTGTGTATATGATTATAATTCACTACATAAAATATACCGTTTTATCAAATGTTTAGCATAAGTAACATGCCATTTATTCATTAAATTTCTGTGTTACTGGATATAAGTAGTCAATATGCATAATTTAATTGGATATCGAGAATTAAAAATCATAACGTACTATTATTTTCAACGGCAGTTGGTACCTTCTGGTTTTCAACTCAAGTATTAACAACTTAAATTGCTTTTTGTGAGAACAAGGTAAAGAAAGTTAATGAATGTTATTTCAAATTCAAGCAATCTGAAACAGTGATCACTAGAACTAGAACAAGCTTTTTATCATAAACACAAATAACAAATCACACTGTTCGCAATTTCGAAAACACAAATGTGTCAAAAACAGCTCAATCACAATCACCGTATATTTGATTTGTATCATGTGAAGATTTACTTTTGTGGTCTTTATGATAGCTATGTTGACTTCAAATTTAATCAGACATTGATGTGGTTTACCAGACTGTACACAATATGAGCCCTGTTGTAATAGAAAGGCATAGGTCATCTTAGGTTAACATCCCGAATAGCGCGGTGTGTAACAGATATTGTAGTTGTTTGCTATTCAACCAATAATGTGCCTCAGTAATAAAGGTAAATTTAGATATCAATTATCCATAAACATGGGCAATACCTACTCAGCCTTCTTGCAGCGTTTCAGGAAAGCCTCGGTAAAAGGTGATGTATTCTTCTGTATGGGAATCTACTCGTAAATCTACTCAGGTCACTCGGTACATAGCTCTCTGGATACTACACACACTGAAATCAACTCATACACGTATATATTATAACGTTTAAGGTATGTAGTTTACATCTTGTTTATGACTTTGGTTTTAAATAACATGTTAAATTACAATGTTCGATCGGACGCGGTAATACATATGTTTTTTTGCGAGGCTGAGAGTTGCGAGATGTCCAGCATTGTGATATCAGATCGGACAATGTCGGACAAACAATACATTTCAGATATAGTTTTCATTTACTATAATGCATTTACTAGGTTTGACTTCGCACACTTTGCGATATTTTAACCCGATGAAAACAATATTAAACATGAAAGACTTTTCAAGAGCATGTTCATATATAAGCAACACTAGAAGTTAAACCATTTGCTACATGTTGAAGTCATGTAAAAAGGTTATGCATGCAGTAGCCAGCCACCTCGTTGTACTGAGTTGCTAAACTTGAATTTTACAAACACACTCATTCCTAGTTCTTGTCGTCATTTTGGCAGGTACACATACACAATTATTTTTTATTAAAAAATCTAGTATTTGTTTTATCTGAGCAGTCTTACTAGAAGCGATTGTATACAAATGTTAAAGTTTGTTTCGTTGAAAATCGGGAAATGCCGAAAAATCGCTATTTTGGGTTGAGAAATGGTGAGTCAGTAGTGAAGGTAATTTTTGAACGTACGAACAAAGCCTATCTACAGCCATTGTTTAATATCCACATACGTATGGATTATAAAAATAAGTTTGATTTGTTTCAAGGTTGCGATTGTCAGATTCTAGACAGCAATTCGAACACAGATACCAACAAATTGTGTCATGATGTTCGTTCCAAAATTCAATATATCGAAACCAATTAGATAAATCGTTAGTTAACGGGTAGTACTCCGTGTATGCCTTTTAATCATTTTTGCACACGTATTAGAAAAATAAATAGTTCAAAACGAAAGGTGAACTTAAGAGGTGCGAAAAAAAGATCACAGAAAATGCCTACATTTCTGATATGGCTAACGCAACCTGAACTCGCATAACGCAGGGAGGGATTTGACCTCAGGTATCGTCGATGTACAAGAAACGGTGTCAGAGAACCAAAAACGCAGTAATAGTTTACGACGCTGTTGCAAATATGTAATGAAATATCCATTATTAAATTAAACGTGTTGACCCTTTTATTTACAGATATTAATTTTATACTTTTGAGGTAGATTGCTAAGCAACTATTCACACCTTACGTGTTTACCGCTCAATGCTGCATCAATGATAACGCCATGGTATTTAGCCTCTGTGAGACAGGACGAACAGAATTTGCATTTTTCATAGACAGTTTAGTTACATGATCGATATATTGATTATGTTACAGAATCCGACTTTTAACGATGTGTGATTTAAAAAACGTACATGTATGGCGGTTATCTCTTCTGCTGTATTGAAATATCTTCCCCTTCATAGTCGTGACCCTGGCTTGATCCGACACTGGAAAAATTAAACATCATAAATTAAATTAAGAAATGAATGCATAGTAAGTGGAGAATTTAGTTAAAGGTATTGGATCGTGCATGATAAATAATATATCACCTTGATGTAGTAAAATGGTATGATGTACACTAATGGTATAAAAAATATTAACATACTTAAAAAACGCATGTTGCATTTTATAATGTGTAAAACATATTTTGTTGTATGTAAGTTATATCTTTACGTTTGATTGTATGTACTCATTCATTTTACAGGGAATAGTACATTTTAAGAAACTATTATTAGACGTCGCTAACTATGGCTGGTCAGTATTGGAATAATACATTTTAACAAACTATGATTAGACGTCGCTAACTATGGCTGGTCAGTATTGGAATGTTATGTAGTCAATACGTTCATTTTTTCAACTGGATATTAATTATGTCATGTTAGAAGAGAAGACAGTGATGAAAATGACCATGCATATTAGTGAGTCTTCGTCAGTACCTTATATTTTACTTAAATGTAAGACAAACAAATATTTAAAGATTGCCCAATTCGAGTAGTATATGATTTCATCAAGAGCACATTTCAATATTTATATTATCATATAGATTTAACATCAATATACACGTTTTACAAACTGTAATAAAATTTGAAAACATCTGCTTAATGAAAGGAGAACACCTGACATTGACCTTATCTTGCCAAGTCGTTTTTATATTAATACGATGAATGGAACGTGGTATCAATAAAAAATGACAGAAAGTTTTCATAGCAGCGGCTGTAAAATTTACGACCAACCATCATTTGACTCAGTATGGCCATGCTCCTGGTAAATATTTGTACTTGGTGTAAATTTACGATTACTTCAGAATGTGTGGGGGTAAATGTACATTCTGTGTACGATAAATCGGGTAAACTTTCATCCAACAATGCATTACCAAATGAGCAGAAAACCAAAGAAGTATAGTAATAACCTTTTCAATGTTATTTGAATACAATAATGTCACAAGTATGAGAGCAGTTAACTTGCGTAAGACAGACAAAAACTGTTTGGACAAGGAGAGACACCCTTAAACATGACTAGAATTTTGAATGTGTACTTGAATCTAAGGACAAAAAGTGTATTTCTGAGATTTATGTTGTTAAGGGTTTGAAGCATGCGCTCCTGGGTCGACCGGAGATAGAGGCACTTTCCTGAATTAAGGTCAAGATTTTCCAAAATATTTCTTCCGTCGATGATACCTCGTATGACCAGATTCGAGACAAATTTCTTAATCTATTTAACGGGCTATGTGAAACTGATAGGCAGTACAGGATGGGCGACTGTATTCTGTCGCAACGCCGCTGCGAATCCCTGTACCGTTAATGGGGATAAGTGAAGTCAATTAGATGAATGGAGACATGTGTAATCAATATTCCCACAAACTGGAGGAAATATCGCAGCCGTTGATGGATACGGAAAGTAATTTATTGCTCGCGGAATCAGACGCGTTTGTTCAAATGGTAATTAGCGGCCTACCGGCGAGTTGTAACCGACTTGAATAAATTTAGTCGCACTATGAGCAGGATGCGGATGTTCTCAATTAGTAAAGTTCTGTAAACACAGGTGGCCTGCGAAATCCGCACTGAAAGGTCAAATTCAACGGTACTGGGAATACCGTGGGGTTATTACATAACAGAAGGGTCTGTTACTGAAGGGAACACGTCTAATTATCCCCGAAATACTACAATCGGAAATGATGGATAGCGTACACCAAGGTCACCAGAGCATCACATAATGTAGGGAGCGTGCGAAACAATCCATCTGGTAGATGGGAATTTGTACAGCACTAGGGAATTCTGTACGAACTTGTCAAAGGTGTATCGAAAACGCATACGATCAAGCGGTTCCGCTAATACCACAAGAATGTCCGGAACGTCCATTTCAGCAAATTGCAACGGACCTGTTTGACTTCAAAGGACGTCCGTATATCAATGTGGTGGATTATTTTTCGCGATATATCGAGATTGTACACATGTCAAACTCCATTTCCGATACAGTTATAAGTTATATGAAGTCAATAGTTGCGAGACATGGTGTCCCGGAAGTAGTTATGTCCCACAACGGGCCATGTTATAGTTCGGGTATCTTCAAACAATTCAGTTAAGAGTACGGATTCGAGCATCGGACAAGTAGCCCGAAAATGCATCACAGCAACGGACTAGCAGAGCGTTCTGTTAGAACAATAACTGACATGTTAAAAGAGGCCGACGATCCCTATTTAGCGGTACTAGCATACAATACTACACCATCGCACAATGGTTACAGTCCCGCAGAACTACTTATGGGTAGGAAACTGAAATCGGCAGTCCCTGTTTAGCCGGACTCTTTGCATCCCAAATGGCCGAACTTAAAATCAGTCAGGCAGTTCGTAGGTCAAAATAAAATAAAGCAGAAACGGGTTTTCGACTGGCGGCATAAAGCTAAACTGAAACAATAAATAAAACAGTACTCCTGAGACATATTTGTATAAGGCGTAAATTTACGATTACTTATGAAAATTTGGGAGTCAGTGTACACTCACTTCAGAATGTGTGGGGGTAAATATATACTCTTTATATTGTATTTTTGTCTCGATCAGTCACAGATTACACCTTAGTATGTAATTGCCAAAGTAGTTAGACTAGAAACATTTGACAGCATACATATTTTTCGGACACTATCTTAAAGCCTCGTAGAAGGCACAACACTCAAAATTAACCCACCAAAAAGAACAAGAAAACAACAAACGAGTCATAACAAAAATAAGTGATGAGTTTTATGGAAGTATGTGATGTACACACACTATATTAGGAATTAAAGTTGCAATCTCCAGTACAAGGTATTTATATATTTATTTTTTAGTTTTACCGATAAATGTTCTATGGTGATCTTAACTCACACGGTGCCAAAGTGATTGGACCTACCGCGTCGTCCTTGATACTAGTAACCGTGTTGGGGGCCATACACGGGGACAAACGGAGTGGTATTCACTTCACGACGCTGATGCAACGAATTTGTTTAAAACAATTATAACTCATTTTTAACTAAGTTATAGCAAGTACTTTTAGAGCTGGTATTTTCAAACATTTGAGGTCGATTGTCAAACAGATTTTCACATGGAAACATTCTCTACTGACGTCCTTTATGGTTGGGTTCGTTTGTGCATGATAAGGCCATGATCATCTACGCCCGTGAAATGGATACACGTTCCAGTTATCATGCGCGGTCATATTTCTACACAGACATTTAAACTGCAAATATATTGACAAGGCTGAAACACCCATTATACCACATATTCCGATGGCCACGCTGTATATCATTGTCTTAACATCTTATTGTCCAGGTGTTTTGCAGTACCTTGCTGTATGGATCGTGCCTGAAATATAACAATGTGTTGTACATTCCGTAAATTTACACTGCATTGAAATAAAACTTTTAACCTACTAGAATTTCTTAAATTACGATAAAAACATTTGCAATTTTAGTGGGGAATTGAATTGGATGCTTGATTTGTGCCATGTTAAAATTTGCCAGATTTCTGGCATATTGATTTCCAGAAATATTAGTTTCTGATCAATTATATTCATTGTTTCCTTTTATCAGCTAGAGATTGAACAACATTAGTTAAAAGACGTGCGTTTTTCACGCGGTGGTTTCGAATAAATAACAGTTTACTTTCCATGCACATAATGTATTCACACAAGTGATGTTTGAATATACTTTTATCAGACAGGTAATTAATACAGGCGGTCAATATAATAATCCCTGACTGGCGATCTATTATATCAATTTCGTAATTTAAAGCCACGGAATTATCACTCAAATAAATAGAAAGGACTAATAAAGTTTTTCTTTGTTGGATTTTTACATTTGAACATTTAAACAAAACACGCTATTTATTGCTACATTTAACAACTACTGACTGCAAAAGACAGTTCCGAATTCTTAATTACTTAATTTTCAAACATGTACAATGTTCATTAACGTTGAGCCTCTTCATATGTGAGAAGCAGTTAAGCAAAGTTGTGTTCAAAAGCCCGTCTAGCTATTTGAGAATCAACCAGAGTATACATTCGCAAAAGAAAACAACCCCAAAACAATCTGCATGTTTCCCAACTAAAACACGAGCGTTTGGACTTCGTGTCTAGATCTTTAACTGTATCTAGAAACCGCATGTTGTTTAGTAATACTAAAAATGAAACAGTTTCAATGTATGACAACGTATCGTACTACTCGTGTCTGCAGACACTGGACAGCTATTTTGTAGAAACTACACGTATATGTATTTTATTGGAAACAGGTATGTCGGCCTTAAAAATAGCACCAAACAGAGACATGTTAATATGTAAGCGCATGAAACACGTTAAGAAATAATAACAGGCATTGTATCATATTACTACAAGTAAATCTAGAGAATACCATCGTACCAACGATATTTTTAGATAACGTTTACCTGATCGCTATTTATATATATATGATCACGAGTGACAGTAAATCAAATGCCACAAATTTGTTTCAACATTTATTGCAAAATATGATGTTTGCCTTGTTAATTCTGGGCCAAGTGTGAGGTTCGTGCGCACATAAACCGATTTAAACCCCCAATGCTTTGCATTGACTGTTCCAAGGCGGTGACCCCAGTGTTTTTGTGATGTCCTGTGTATTGTTTCTGGCAATTGGTCACTTGCCATAAATAAAAAACCTAGATCTGCCAACAAGAGTTGTCTCATGCTGTCGCAGCTGGAGTTTCGCTTAATTTGTTTTGTAATATATATACATTAATAGAAATAAAACACTCGTAAAAAGTTTGTTTTATCAATAAAAAGTATCGATTACATGATGGACTACTTTCTTCTCGTCGAAGTGAAAGCAGAATAATACAGTCCGGTTTTTGTGCGTTTAAATAATGCACTTTCTTTAAATAACAACGCTGTCAACAATGGAAAGACCACCTTAAAAAAATCCATTTTTACGCGAATTGTATCACATATTCTTCAATAAAAATACCGAAAATGAAGAGTAAATAGAATATTATGTGAGTGTTAGATAAGGATCAAGTTTATCATGCTCGGAACAGGGTTTCTGTATCTTAGGCTCGCATTATATAGTTGATCTTTATATACCACTAACATAATATGCTCTGTGAATCATTTGAAAATAGTTTCAGTTTAAAAACAAGTCACAACATATGTGGTAACCTAGTACATTAAAAGGCATTAAAATGGTAGGACTGCCTACATAATTAATATATATTGTTCACACAGTTGCCGAATAGAGCATGTTTTTTGTTATTGAAAAAGGCAACTGACAGTCGTTCAGTCAACCTGCGAACACAGAGACATTTACACTAGAAGAAATTACATGTAGCCCAAACAACGGAAGGTGCGATTTAATGTACACTATGCGAACAGTTTGTCAGTTTACTATTGAATGCAGTAATTGTATGTTCGGATATTCCACTTTATAAATTTGAATATGATCGACCTTTGTTGAAATTTCTATTAGACATCACCAAACTGCTTGTTTATGTTCATATCCCATGTGCCATTTAAAATCTTCATAAATGTGGTACCTTTAACTGGAATACTTTTGTTACAGTCAGAAACAATACAAAATGGCTAATCTGTGACAATTCGATTACAAGTAAGTGTGGTGAAGTAAGTGTCCTTTGTGTCGTATAGGGCAACTCAGGCAATCAAAGACTTACGATATTTGGTATTTGCCGATTAATATCATTTCGATTATTAAGTACTTTTACCTCAATAGATTCGATGGCAGAGACTATGCGACAAAGTTTTCATTGTAACGTTTCGACAGTTTGTGAACGTTGCACATCCCATTAATGTTAAATTGTTTCAAAATTTATGAAAATGGTTAGTTGATACGAACACATTCTGCATAATACCCGTCCTCTTATTACTAGAGTGTGAATTGAAAATGGTTAGTTGATACGAACACATTCTGCATAATACCCGTCCTCTTATTACTAGAGTGTGAATTGAAAATGGTTAGTTGATACGAACACATTCTGCATAATACCCGTCCTCTTATTACTAGAGTGTGAATTGAAAATGGTTAGTTGATACGAACACATTCTGCATAATACCCGTCCTCTTATTACTAGAGTGTGGATTGAAAATGGTTAGTTGATACGAACACATTCTGCATAATACCCGTCCTCTTATTACTAGAGTGTGAATTGAAAATGGTTGGTTGATACGAACACATTCTGCATAATACCCGTCCTCTTATTACTAGAGTGTGAATTGAAAATGGTTAGTTGATACGAACACATTCTGCATAATACCCGTCCTCTTATTACTAGAGTGTGAATTGAAAATGGTTAGTTGATACGAACATATTCTGCATAATACCCGTCCTCTTATTACTAGAGTGTGAATTGAAAATGGTTGGTTGATACGAACACATTCTGCATAATACCCGTCCTCTTATTACTAGAGTGTGAATTGAAAATGGTTAGTTGATACGAACACATTCTGCATAATACCCGTCCTCTTATTACTAGAGTGTGAATTGAAAATGGTTAGTTGATACGAACACATTCTGCATAATACCCGTCCTCTTATTACTAGAGTGTGAATTGAAAATGGTTAGTTGATACGAACACATTCTGCATAATACCCGTCCTCTTATTACTAGAGTGTGAATTGAAAATGGTTAGTTGATACGAACACATTCTGCATAATACCCGTCCTCTTATTACTAGAGTGTGAATTGAAAATGGTTAGTTGATACGAACACATTCTGCATAATACCCGTCCTCTTATTACTATAGTGTGAATTGAAAATGGTTAGTTGATACGAACACATTCTGCATAATACCCGTCCTCTTATTACTAGAGTGTGAATTGAAAATGGTTAGTTGATACGAACACATTCTGCATAATACCCGTCCTCTTATTACTAGAGTGTGAATTGAAAATGGTTAGTTGATACGAACACATTCTGCATAATACCCGTCCTCTTATTACTAGAGTGTGAATTGAAAATGGTTAGTTGATACGAACCCATTCTGCATAATACCAGTCCTCTTATTACTAGAGTGAAATGGTTAGTTGATACGAACACATTCTGCATAATACCCGTCCTCTTATTACTAGAGTGTGAATTGATAATGGTTAGTTGATACGAACACATTCTGCATAATACCCGTCCTCTTATTACTAGAGTGTGAATTGAAAATGGTTAGTTGATACGAACACATTCTGCATAATACCAGTCCTCTTATTACTAGAGTGTGAATTGAAAATGGTTAGTTGATACGAACACATTCTGCATAATACCCGTCCTCTTGTTACTAGAGTGTGAATTGAAAATGGTTAGTTGATACGAACACATTCTGCATAATACCCGTCCTCTTATTACTAGAGTGTGAATTGAAAATGGTTAGTTGATACGAACACATTCTGCATAATACCCGTCCTCTTATTACTAGAGTGTGAATTGAAAATGGTTAGTTGATACGAACACATTCTGCATAATACCCGTCCTCTTATTACTAGAGTGTGAATTGAAAATGGTTAGTTGATACGAACACATTCTGCATAATACCCGTCCTCTTATTACTAGAGTGTGAATTGAAAATGGTTAGTTGATACGAACACATTCTGCATAATACCCGTCCTCTTATTACTAGAGTGTGAATTGAAAATGGTTAGTTGATACGAACACATTCTGCATAATACCCGTCCTCTTATTACTAGAGTGTGGATTGAAAATGGTTAGTTGATACGAACACATTCTGCATAATACCCGTCCTCTTATTACTAGAGTGTGAATTGAAAATGGTTGGTTGATACGAACACATTCTGCATAATACCCGTCCTCTTATTACTAGAGTGTGAATTGAAAATGGTTAGTTGATACGAACACATTCTGCATAATACCCGTCCTCTTATTACTAGAGTGTGAATTGAAAATGGTTAGTTGATACGAACATATTCTGCATAATACCCGTCCTCTTATTACTAGAGTGTGAATTGAAAATGGTTGGTTGATACGAACACATTCTGCATAATACCCGTCCTCTTATTACTAGAGTGTGAATTGAAAATGGTTAGTTGATACGAACACATTCTGCATAATACCCGTCCTCTTATTACTAGAGTGTGAATTGAAAATGGTTAGTTGATACGAACACATTCTGCATAATACCCGTCCTCTTATTACTAGAGTGTGAATTGAAAATGGTTAGTTGATACGAACACATTCTGCATAATACCCGTCCTCTTATTACTAGAGTGTGAATTGAAAATGGTTAGTTGATACGAACACATTCTGCATAATACCCGTCCTCTTATTACTAGAGTGTGAATTGAAAATGGTTAGTTGATACGAACACATTCTGCATAATACCCGTCCTCTTATTACTATAGTGTGAATTGAAAATGGTTAGTTGATACGAACACATTCTGCATAATACCCGTCCTCTTATTACTAGAGTGTGAATTGAAAATGGTTAGTTGATACGAACACATTCTGCATAATACCCGTCCTCTTATTACTAGAGTGTGAATTGAAAATGGTTAGTTGATACGAACACATTCTGCATAATACCCGTCCTCTTATTACTAGAGTGTGAATTGAAAATGGTTAGTTGATACGAACCCATTCTGCATAATACCAGTCCTCTTATTACTA
>CM051030.1:14970700-15200700 GCA_027627225.1 Congeria kusceri | reverse complement strand
TGTAGAAACAACATGTGTGTGTCTTTTAGTAGAAACAAGTATGTCGGCTTGACAAAGAGCACCTAACAGTGACACAAGAACCATGAAACAATCAGGCATATTAAGTTTGTTCTAAAACAAACAAGTATCTCAAGAGTGCTCTTAGTATCTGATTTCATTAAGAGCAAATTTAAATATTTTTGACTGAATATCATTGTAATTTAAATACTACTGTTAAAGACCAACAATAACATTGCAAATAAATTGTTTAATTTTGTGACTTAAATATATTGTCTTCCTTCTTTCAATAATTGTACCAACATGGAAGGAACGTTGTGATTATCGTTCGTTCGTTCGTTCGTTCGAAATTAATCGTAAATACTTCGATATCCAATAGTAAATATAATCTTCCCTAACGGGCGTTCAATAAAACTAACTTTGTAAATTTAAAACATCGGAGTTATAAATCAACGAAATAAAAAATGACTACTGATGTTTTTCTTTGCTGGATTTGAACTTTTGGACATTTCAACAAACAATCTTCGACAGGTACCGTATTTAAACCCCAATATTTACAAACCAAGGCCATCGACCTATGTGTTTTAAGACTGTTTTAGTTTAATATTTGTGCAAATCTGTCGTAGGAAAAAATATCAAAATATTGTTGCGAATGTCTTTAATTGTCAGTCATATCAAAGTAATAATCAAATAATCATCGAAAAGGGCCTCAAGGGGGCCATTTTCTTTAAAATATCTTAAATTTATATATTAATACTGGCATATAATAACGGTTAAAACAGGCTATATATAATGAGAAAAGAGTGTAAGCATTCTGAGATAACAATCAATTAATATTATGGGATTCGTTTGTCTGGCCCTTTTCATGTTTAAGTTTTGACGTCAGAGTTGTTAGCATTATGTATAACCATAGTTTACAAGAGAATCCTCACCAAGCGTGATAGCGCAGTTGGTTAGTGCGCTTGCTTCTGTCATGTCTTCGTATGGCACCTAAGTCTTGAGTTCGATACACACTTGGGGTTTTAATTTGTTCAGGATTTTTTGCTAATTTGTTTTTATCAAATATCTTATTGTGTTTTATATTATATTTATTTATTTAATACATATGTCTTAGAAGAGCGTATTTCTATCAAATAATATAATTTATAGTGCAATAGGAAGCCATGTTTTCGTTGACAAAGTCCCTTTAATTACATCCAGAGAACAACTCAATATTTTTGACTAAATAGCCATATATTATTACGTTAAAATGCCTACAATACCAGTGGCAAACACATTGATTCAATTATTGGCTAAAAAGCTATTTAAGCTTAGTTCATTTAATAATAATAGTGAAATAGTGCAATTGTGCAATAGCTCAATCGTTCAGAATAGAATAGAATAGAATAAAATAGAATTAAAAAAGGAATGAATAAATAAATGAGTGAATGAATTAATGAATACGTGCATGAATGAATTAATGAATGATTAAATGAATGAATGAATGAATGAATGAATAAATAAATAAATAAATAAATAAATAAATAAATAAATAAATGAATGAATGAATGAATGAATGAATGAATGAATGAATGAATGAATGAATGAATGAATGAATGAATGAATGAATGAATGAATAAAAACTTTAATAGAGCAAACTACATACAAGTATAAGTCAAAACATTTAAAAATAAAATTTGACAAACACGGAAATGTATCAGTTTCAATACTAAAAGCAGTAAGTTTAGCCATTGGTTACTCGATAGACGTCCAAAACCACGCCCACCCAATATCAATGACCAATGTTCAGGCTCAGAAAAGCTCTGCGCATTAAATACTATTGGTCGCTGGCTGGCGTGATACACGATATCTGCATACCGACTAGGTCCGCACATTATATTCAGACTGCGGAAGAACAAGTTGTGAATAGGACGAATATTCGAGGCAGTTTTGTTACGCATTATAAGAGCTTAAGAAGATATGTAAGTTGTTTTAATATAATTTATTAATACGAATTGTTAACTCTATTGTAATTATATTATTTTCTGTATGTTTGAGTTTATGTAAACCTTGCGGCTTAATTATAGCAATGTAAACTCAGCTTACAATCAGGATATATTGAGTTAAGTGATTTATTAGTCGAAGCAAATATTTCGGAAATGTTTTATGTTTAGTCTTTCTGCAAACAACTGCTCCAGATTTTAGGATATATCATGGATGACAACATAATCAAAATCATCTACGTGCAGTTTGTAGTTTGTATTTCAAAGTGTACGCTACGTTATTCTGACGTGTCAGGTACTCTATATCAAATGTGCGTGTAATGTGTAATTAATGATGATAATGCCCATATTACGTTGTAAATGCAGGACTTAATTTATACATCCGAAACTTTTACACTATCGCGCGGGGCTTGTTTGAAGACGGTGGATGAAACATGATCTATTTTATATAACGTAGTGATAACAACAAGGACGAGTAGTCTGACATTTACAAACAACGTTTACTCTATTGTGCGGTGCTTGTTTGAAGACGGTGGATGAAACATGGTATCTATAACGTAGTGATAACAACAAGGACGAGCAGTCTGAAATTAAACAAATCTTAAAATGCCTTTGATTGACGGCATAGGATTCCGTGCTTCATGTGTAAAAACAATGGTTCGGATTGCAGCACATATGAATCTTAATATGGATCTTATCACAACATTTCTTCACATGTTCATCTGTAATGTTATCGAGAATAGTACAACGAGTTTACACGAGTGCGAGTATATTTGGGGGGAAAATGTTGTAATGTATTATTAAGATGGCTATAACTTTGCCTCATCTGGTTTGTGTGTAACTGCAAGATTATTTCTGCAGTAGAACTGTTATAAAATTAATCTAGTAGTCATACCTATTATTGATTCAGTGTTTGTTTAATGTAATAAACCACCGCAATTACTAGTATATATTATGTAAAACAATCGTAAATAGTGTTAAACAAGTGTAGGTCTGATACTTGTGATTCTTCTTGGTATTTCGTGTATAACCATACCATAATAAGGCGATACCGGACACGGGCATCGATCAAAATATTGTTTGTATTTGTTATACTATTTATTCAAAGCAAAATACTAACCATAGAATTAATATTTTGGGATAAGTGTTCTAAAAGTAACGGTTTCCTTTAGGTTAAGCTAACATAAATTTTATTTTGTTTCAATTTTGTAAATATGTTCACATTAATGTAAGAAGATTTCGTCCTGTGCTACCCCACATCGATTTTAAGAGTTACTGATTTCTTTTGCATGCATCTATGAATACAAGAATACAAGCGATTGGCATTTTTCTGACCGAAGGGTTATTTATTGTTCTGGCGCTTGGAACAGCACCCAGCGATGTTTAGTTATCGTCAGGGTATCGGGCGGTGCCCTTACAAAACGGGTGGGGGGGGGGTTTCGCCGACTTGCATTGACTCGATATCTTCTTCAATACATTGTAGTTGCAATCAGCTACAAGCCTGCTCGGCGACCGTACGATAAACATATTCACCACTCGAGCGCCGTCCGTTTAACGGCCACTCAATCGCCATGTCAGGCAGCGAAAACCGTCCGGCGCACGCTGGAGTTTGTGACCACGCAACGCAAAAAAATGCATAAAGCTCGCCGCGCCTGATTCTAAAAGATGCTGTTCGATAAAATCGGTCGGCTCCCGTTCTATTTGTGACGAATAGGCATTATACTTACAGTGGAGTCACCTTTTTTTGCGGTGGTCTAATTTTCGCGCTTTTCGCGCTCCCGCCATTTCGCGAATTTATGACCACCGCGAATTTTTACCGATTTCGTAGTGGAGCAACACCTTGGGAGCTTACACCTTCGTTCAAATGTACGTCGGTAATATTTCGTAAATATACGCAGATAGGCTTATATGTCACGATGCAAATGTTTTTAATAAAAGTTTTGAATGTTTTATTAATCGGCTTCATTCTGATTGATGAATATTTTTCTTGTTAATTGTGGGCGTTTTCGTACATTTAAATGAGGTCATGCACTGTATATTAAAATATAGAGACCTTATTGTATTCCTTGTAATTAATTTCAAATCGCGAATAATCAATTCGACATCCGAAACGCCTTACCAAATATTACTGTTCCCGTGTTGTAAACACAAATTCTATTTTACAATTAAACTCCACATTTATTTCATGTTAATCCTTCGTTCTGCTAAAACAAACGCTCGAAAATTATACCGACACGTACAACGTTACGGCATCCGCATAGAAAGCGGAGTACATTGACTACTATAAAAGCACGTAGTTCAGAGTAATATACAGGTATTAGCAATAATGCTAATTCCATAAGATATCGTATTATAAATGAGATTGTAAATCTAGTCAATGAGTAAGGGTCGTTTAACAATTACGGTAAATAATCATTAACACTTGACAGCACTCGATGTAACAACTTGTTGCTTTACATTGTCAACAACGGACGTTCTTTCAGAAGCGTGTTTCTCGGATTTCAAGTATCGCGTTTCGACTGTATCTTCTTTTTAACATTCGCGCGTTCTTCACAATTGTACCGCTCCGATAACACTGTCATTTGTAACACCGCTCCGATAACACTGTCATTTGTAACACCGCTCCGATAACACTGTCATTTGTAACACCGCTCCGATAACACTGTCATTTGTAACACCGCTCCGATAACACTGTCATTTGTAACACCGCTCCGATAACACTGTCATTTGTAACACCGCTCCGAAAACACTGTCATTTGTAACCTATTCCCCAATTGTGCAGTATTTTAACTTTGAAACATACTTTATTCCAATATAATAAATAGCGAATATAGAGTGTTCATCGGATTTCCAATAACATTTTATTTTCTGTGTTTTTCACAAAGCGTTTATGTAAAAAATATCGGTACAAAAGTCATCAATCCGGGCGAAAATTCAAAGTTGTGACATTGCGACGATCGACAACGCGACAATACGTGTTGCGATAACGCGAATTTTAGGTTTCATTTTCTGAAGGTTTCAAACTGTGATAAGATTGTTATAAGACTGCAGGCACGACTTGAAAAACAATGATAAGTCGATAATTATCGTACTGCTTATTTTGTGTGCATACTCATTCTCAGGGCGAACATGCGAAATCTATTTCGCATTGTCGCATCATCGCGGTCGTTGATAGAAATACATACAAACCGACAAACACGGTTTACTGTCCGTATACATGTACTTGAACTATTTTAAATCATGCTTTCTTCACATCCTGTGTGCAATCGATTCAATAGGGTTTTGTTTAAAGTAACTTTAAAATTGCTATGTCGTGGTATCAGTGTTCATCGAATACGCGATACATTTTGCAAGCTAAAAGGGTATGTTTCCAATTGTTTAACGGATTTATATGCACATGCTATAAATATATTCAAACTCATTCTATAAGTATAGTTATCTCCAAAACCACTTAAGACAGAATGTGTTCTTTTTATTGTATTTTATAGTCAATGTATGCTCAATATCCAAACCCTAAATGTGTTGCAATGTAAAACAATTAATGCATATCTGCATCTATATTTACATGAAACTGTATTGTTTTTATTAGGTCTAAGTATATTTGATTAAAATAAATGCATTCAGGGTGCCCCGTGTCAACTGACGGTAACTTTGTACATGTACAGAGATTGAAACTGTTTATACGAGTAGCTGTTTGGTTTGGTATGGGTTGTTGCTTGTAATTGTAGACGGAGAATTAAGAGCGTCTAACAAATACGCTAAATAACAATTTTAAGTTCTGATGAATAGGAATTAAACCACTCATCTAAATATAAAATTATTTCCATTGCAAATTGACTAACAATATTTTCCGTAAAGACAATACGAACTATATTTTACAATTTCAGTATGTTTATTAGAGATGAGATTTAACAACGGTAAATGTTTCTGTATCCAACTCCGCGCCTGTCATGTTAGAATAATCACCAACCTGACTGCAGTTGATGAAACCACTTGTGCTTTGAAAAGTCATCAAGTTAATTCAGGAGCGTGATTTCTCGTCTTTCATGTTTGTCGTGCGTGGAGACAACTGGCAACTATCTCACACTACCTCAGTTAAGGCCTAGTTTAAGGAATGTCTGGTCTCTCCCCATGGGGTATACCACTCTTTCTTTAATACTGCGCCATATACTCACTATTTGCAATATTTTCTCTTAGTTGACTGAGCACTGTTGTGTGCACTGTTACAATTTATGTTAAATATTTTGCAGTTGAAGTTTTTTCTCCATTTTCACACTGCAGTAAGACGTACACATTTTTTTTTGTTATATTATAATCAGATTTATCGTTCAAATTTCGTGTATGTATAAACATTCAAAATCTTATGGTGAAGATTCAAAATAGATTTCGCAATATCACTTCGTCGCGAATATATAGCATCGATATTGACCCACACTCGCCAGTTTATATCTATTATTCGCACTTCAATCGTCAGACGACCTAAAGATGGCCGTCTGGACTTTAAGAATCGGCCGTCTGTCTGACGAATTCCCCATGTCTAAATCAGTTTCATACATTAAAATAATCGGTGTTCTAACACTCTGTGTCTTTAAGTCTATTTAAGAGGATAGTACATTGTCGATTTGTGATTGTGTGTACAATTCATGTTAAAAGACAATTTTACTGCTTTGCATCAACGTGATAGCTATTATGCTGCGACGACAAAAAAAAGAACACATACAGTCAATAATTTCAAATGCGTTATGTGTGCGGGTACATGAAGCAGGGATATGTAACTTGTTTGAAACATATGGTTAAATAAAAAAAATGTAACATCAATACAATTATTCCGATATAAATCTGTGTCTACTAATTCATTCAGATCTTTTTTAATTCATGGAAAAATGCTCTTTTGCGACAATACGATCGGTTCAAGTTACCATGTTAGTACGGTTATTAATGCTATGGTAACAACACTTTAAACATTTTGAATACACTGTCTCTTGCGCAAAAGCCGGTAAAGTGAACAAATATTGGCTGTACTCTCATCAGTTGGGTGATGGGCCAATCGCAAAATGATAAATGGATAATAAAAAGTATGTTTTATTACCCCCCCCCCCCTCCTCCCAAAGCACCCCTCACCCCACCCGCCGCGAACCACACACACTCTCAATTAAGTGCACACCATTTTGTCAAAGAGGTAGCCAATTCAACATTGTTTCTTTTAAAACATAGGATGTTGGGTCGTGTTTTTTAGTGATAAAAAATTTAACTACAATTCCATCGCTGAAATTAAAGCGAATACAGTGCTTTCTTGGGCGGTATGATTTGTTCTCCTGTATATTAAAACACTATTTATCATTTATGATCTACATTTAATTGTTGCTTGTGTTATGTTGAGGGAAACAGTATATACGGTATATGTGATTTCTGTACTGTTCAATATAAGCGGGTGCAAATCAGTGGGGAATTGCTATTTGTTGTACATGTACCAAGGATTCACTCCTAATTATACATGCATGGTACAGGCGTAATAAATTATGTTTATAGCATAATGTAAGACGTTGAACTGTTTTGAAATAATTATTTCAATACAAATTAATAAATTGTAATATGTGATGTTTAGACGATTTACAATATCGAGATCATGCGCCTTCTTATTAAACATAATATCAAACAAGGTTTACAACGTCAAGCCCGAAGAATCAGCGCATTGATAGATGGGGTGTAGAATATCGCCTTTTTCGGCTCAGATTTTGACAAAAGCAATATTTACGCTTATTTAACTAAATAATTATAGGCAAATTCCGATTATCTTCCTGATAACAATGTGATTGTTAACAAAAGTTTCAATAGCAGTTGATACAGACATTATGCCTCCCGTCATGAATTTACCAGCTGATTAGCTTGAAATGGGGGTTACGTTACGAGATCATTTTACTTTTGTTCTGCATCACACATCATTCTGTACACCATCGGAAAAAAGGAAGTGTTTTTGAAATAGAAATTATTCAAGTGATGAACCGTTTTTCAGCATTGTTTGCCTTTTTTCAATCAAGGGTCGTATAAGTGTAGCAATATAATGTCAAACGAATTTAAAACATTATTGCTGGCGATATCATTTCGCAGTCTGAATCAGATTACATTTAGTCAACTCTCTCGAAACCCATCCCAGTTATGAATAATGGTATGAGCATGCTTAATCAAATTATTGTTAACATTTGATTTTGGTTCTACCAGTTTAACATTTTTTTTACAAATAGAATAGCAGCATGCATATGTAGCGGACTATGAATAATTATATTTTAAGAGCTGCTAAATTACATTAACATATACGCACAACATATTATGTTTATTTTGTTCAACGTTGTTTGAATTAAACAGGTTTATTAGTGTATCGGCTGTGATTTTTTGTATTTCTTTGGCATGGTACACGAGTATGCAATATCGAGAAATTCGTACGTTTTTGCGCGTTGATTGTTTATAAGATAAATGTGAAATGTTTACTTACTTTAAAGTTTATTGTTTATAAGATAAATGTGAAATGTTTACTTACTTTAAAGTTTATTGTTTATAAGATAAATGTGAAATGTTTACTTACTTTAAAGTTTATTGTTTATAAGATAAATGTGAAATGTTTACTTACTTTAAAGTTTATTGTTTATAAGATAAATGTGAAATGTTTACTTACTTTAAAGTTTATTGTTTATAAGATAAATGTGAAATGTTTACTTACTTTAAAGTTTATTGTTTATAAGATAAATGTGAAATGTTTACTTACTTTAAAGTTTATTGTTTATAAGATAAATGTGAAATGTTTACTTACTTTAAAGTTTATTGTTTATAAGATAAATGTGAAATGTTTACTTACTTTAAAGTTTATTGTTTATAAGATAAATGTGAAATGTTTACTTACTTTAAAGTTTATTGTTTATAAGATAAATGTGAAATGTTTACTTACTTTAAAGTTTATTGTTTATAAGATAAATGTGAAATGTTTACTTACTTTAAAGTTTATTGTTTATAAGATAAATGTGAAATGTTTACTTACTTTAAAGTTTATTGTTTATAAGATAAATGTGAAATGTTTACTTACTTTAAAGTTTATTGTTTATAAGATAAATGTGAAATGTTTACTTACTTTAAAGTTTATTGTTTATAAGATAAATGTGAAATGTTTACTTACTTTAAAGTTTATTGTTTATAAGATAAATGTGAAATGTTTACTTACTTTAAAGTTTATTGTTTATAAGATAAATGTGAAATGTTTACTTACTTTAAAGTTTATTGTTTATAAGATAAATGTGAAATGTTTACTTACTTTAAAGTTTATTGTTTATAAGATAAATGTGAAATGTTTACTTACTTTAAAGGAGTGTATGTAAATTAACACGTTTTGCCTTAGAATCGAATATATATCATTCTGATAAGAAATTATAAATCAATATAATCGAACAACATATAATATATGCTACGCACACACATTCAGTATTGAAAAAAAGGTATGTAACTTACTTGGGAATTGCGTGCTTAATTAAAAAATGTGACATATGCAAAATTGTCAGATTTATACAGAATTATAATCTATGTGTAATCATTCAATTTAAATAATAAATTAAGAAATACTTTTCTAGTTAGAGTTGTTTATCGACTTATAAACAACAACATGGAGTTCTGATACGTTCTGAACTTTTTTCGGGGTGCTGATTGTATGTTTAACGACGTTTAATTGTGTTCTTTGTCTATAGAAAACTCTGCGCGTGTCATGTTATAATTATATTTTGCGAATGAAAAATTCTAAGATGTCATGTTAAATTCCATGTTAGGACGACGAGATAATACGCCCGGTTCAAGTTACCGTTAAAGCACGGTAAGTGATAACATCGTAACAAAAACACCACACAATTAAACACGCTCTCCTTATCGCGAAATTCGATAAAGTGATAAGTTGCGGTTTTAATGAATTCACCTGGGGGGTAGCCAAGTGTATCCCTGTCATTTACAAAAACGTATGGTTTATTGCACACGTACAACTATGCGCTCAATTTGTGAAAGAAGCAGATATGTGGAAGTTTATTCACCGTGTTTCTCTTAAAAACCCGTAGTGATGTTGTGTCTCTTATACATATATAATCTCCATTATTGTATCACTGTTTTCCATTTAATTAAGATCTAATTAACTTCCAGATTGTTTTATTATATAAACAGCGAATAAAATGTGGTTGGTATATTTTCAGGCAAACGGTATATACGATTATCGTACTGTTCAATCATATATCGTACTGTTCAATAATGTAAGCGATTGCAAATAACTCAGGAATTGCTATCTGGTATACCAAGAACTATCTGTAAAACATATTTGTGGGTACCGGTACTTAAAGTCATAAATACTCTGCTAGTTGAATTTAAGGTTATGTACAGTTTTATAATACTAGTAATAATGTACATGTAAATTGATTTCGTTCGTATGCAAGTTTAGACTTTAACAGTTTTATCAAATTTAGCATTAACCTACGTTTCCTAAGCTCGATACATCAGTGCTTTGATAGGGGGTGCGCTAAATATCACTTGGAAGTTTATTTGATGTGATGAATATTGTTAACTGTCACTTCAATTGAAACGCATAATATTATGCGGTTAAAATTAGCGATGTGGTTTCCCTGTCTTTATAAAATTACTTGTTATAACCCTGGTCACAGATAGCCTGCAACCAACTAAAGACCATCTTCCAACCATCAACGACCAGTGTTGTTGGAGGTCGGCGGCTGGTTGTCGATGGTCGCCGACTTGTCTTTTGACCCATTTCGGTCGCAGATGGTTTTCGTTGTTGTTTATTTAGTCGGCGATCAATCGCAGACTGGTCTGCGACGATCGCCGTCTAGTCTTAGACTAAGTGTGACTTGTCGCAGACCAATTTTTTATCACCGACTGGTCAGCGATTGATAGCCGACTGGTCGGCGATTAGTCGCAGACCATCCTACGACCTTTCGCCGTGTAACTTTCGTCTCCAAAACACATTTTAAAATGAACGCACAATTTTACAGTCATTCTTTTAAACGTGACAAGAAACGTAATAGTTATAATTTAAAAGTGTTAGCATGCCTTTCAAATAAGGGAAAGGGCAGGGACAAGAGGATATTGCCGGATATGGAAATTGTACCTGAAAGTTTACCTTAACATTAAAATGTGCTGCCGGGCATAGTAGAAAATATTAATATATACATGAAAATTGAATTAAATAATCAACAAAACAACACGAATAAATTCAGTTTCTTAAATTTTCACAAGACATAGATTAAAATATAGCCGAATGTCATATATATATATATAGGCAAACGTTGTTGAACAATGAGAAAAATCATAGATCTGAATTAAATATCGAATACACTTAATTCCGCCCACCGAGCATCGACAACCAGTCGCCAACCAATTGCCTACTAGTCGCCAACTAATCGCTAACTAGTATCCAGTCAGTCTTTGATGGTTGTTGATGGTCGGAAGACGATCGCCGACTTTTCGTACGACCGGTCGCCGACCAGTCTTTGATCAATCGCCGACCAGTCTCCGATTAAAGTTCCAGTGTTTTCTTTCTGGATTTTGGTCGCCGGAGGTTGTCGTTGGTCGCCGCAAAGGTTAGTTGTCGGTGGTCGATAATCGGTCGGCGACCTATGTGTGACCCAGGCTTAACTAATCTGTCTAGCATTTTTATCAACAGCAACCAAATAATGTTTAATTCCATCTGTTTTAACTGATGACTCATTTCGCGAACCAGAACTATGATTCCAACATTCAACAGTCATCATAACCATATTGTTATCATTTTTTTTTACATGTTTTGAACTCGTAAAGGCAAATTAAGCAGCAACATCAAAACAATGTATGTATATGTATCCAAAGTAATCGCATACCGCTGTGTACCTGTTTGATGGGTTCGCTTAAAGACTTTCAGCTGAAATATTTACTTGCATGCTATTTAAGCGATTGCATGGACAGTATTTAATATGTAACATAAGTTTCTTGTTATCAGTTTTCAGTTGCTGTCTGCGTCAATGTATATAAGATATATTACCAGTCCAAATCACCTTTGCTGGTTTAATTTTTTACTTACTCTAAGCAAAATGACTTTTCCATGGTTATTGCTTCGAATAACAATATCCAGATTAAGGGAAAGTAACTTTTCTCGTTTTGTTGTGTTATCCACTGTATTGGTATCCATTTTATGGTACATCAGCCTTTTTGAAATTGCTGACTTATATCTTATATGGGTTATTTGCTTATGTTGTGGTTATATGTACCAAACATACATCCATATATCTAGCTTTTTCCATAGTAACTGTCAAACGCAAGTTGCCATGTTTTAACGGTTATTTGATACATAGTGAACAAGAAATGGTTATAATGTCTTGGCCGAGATAGGTAGATGGATAATAAACCAACAGGTATTGTTTACTGGACCCACACACTTATGGGCGCTGCATTTGGTCAAAGAGGCAGGGGGATATATAGAAGATTAGTCAACGTCGTTTTTCGTTTAAACTTGACGTTGTTTGGTGTGATAAATAAAACATAAAGTATGTTTAAATCAGTTGAAATGAAAAGTGCAAACACAAGTAGGTAGTTTTATAATTGTTTCTCCTTTATTATAGTTAAATTATTTGTGGCTTTAACTTCATAATGTGTATTAAACCCAAGATTATTTGTATAATTTAGAAGAGTTTGTGTATACGTTAGATCAGCGAAATTACATGTGGCACGTTAGAACGTTATGTTCAGGCAAATAATATATAACGATTACCGAACTGTACAATATAAGAGAGTGAAAATACGAATGGGTAATTACTATCTGTTATACCAGGGGATTGACTCCCAAAATAAATATATGGGTGTACGGTCTGTTAACGTCATTGTTCTGTTTGAAAGCAGTAACTGTTTTAGAATAATAATTTAAATTAAAGTTAATTACGTTTATGTTTGATGTTTGTTATGGCAAAGGAAATGTACGATATACATTGCAAAGGAAATGTACAATATACATTGCAAAGGAAATGTACAATATACATTGCAAAGGAAATGTACGATATACATTGCAAAGGAAATGTACAATATATACATTGCAAAGGAAATGTACGATATACATTGCAAAGGAAATGTACGATATACATTGCAAAGGAAATGTACGATATACATTGCAAAGGAAATGTACGATATACATTGCAAAGTAAATGTACGATATACATTGCAAAGGAAATGTACGATATACATTGCAAAGGAAATGTACGATATACATTGCAAAGGAAATGTACGATATACATTGCAAAGGAAATGTACGATATACATTGCAAAGAAAATGTACGATATACATTGCAAAGGAAATGTACGATATACATTTGCATCAAATTTTAACAATTAAATGGTATCAATCAGCGTATGGATTGATGATGTAAGGATATTCGGGTCTTACTCAAACAATGGCATAACAAGTCTCCTATTCAATTATTGTTCAGAGGCATATTCCGATAAGATGGCCTTTCTGATAAAATATCGCTTCAATAGTAATGGATACGCATATTATTTCACCCATAGTACAATTAACAGCTGTTAAAGCTTCGAGGGGCGTTTAAACTACGCTATGGTTTCATATTGTCTGTATCAAATTACATGTTTACAAACAACTTGCAACTATCTAAAACTACTTCGGTAAGGAATAAAATGCATATTGAATGGTGATTTAACGAAAACGGTAGCAAAGGATGCCACAGGCTGATATTTAATATATGGTAAATAGAGCTTAATACTAACTAGCCGTATTGTCTGTTCTTCCTTTAAACATTCATGCTTAATGTTTCTTCCTCGCCGATAACACTGTCATTTGTAACCACTTCTCCAACAGTACATTAGTTTTAACTCTGAAACGTACCTTATGCAAACCGTAATATAATAAATAGCGAATAATAATTATTAAGTGCTGATCGGATTTTCTATTACGAGTTTATTTTTCAGTGTTTTCACATTTTTTTCCTGTAACCGGAGTCCGTACAAAAATTGTCCTTCCAACCATTTATGTAGGGGCGACAATTCGACGTAGTGACATTGCGACGATGCGACAACGTGGCGATGCAACAACGCGACATTTTAAGTTTTCATTTTCTGCATTATTCACACTGTGCTAAGACGTGCGGATACGCGTTTAATAAAATATAACATCGATAATTATCGTTCAAATTGGAGTGTGTATAAAAGTTATCCGAATATATTTCGTACAGAGTGAAAAACTATAATCAAAAGTCCGTTGTTCAAAGTAGCTGCTCTATATACATGTATAACATATCCACGCATTGACCCACACTATCCGGATTATTTCTGTTATTCGCGCTGCAAACGCCAGGCGACCTACTGTCTGGCCTTTACGAATCGGTCGGCTTCCAGGCGAATCGCTCATGACTAACATACATCTTTTAAAATAATAGTTAATAAAAACTCGGTTTGCCTTTAGGTTTGTTTCAATGAATATTATAATATGTAAATTTGTAATCAAGTGTACAATTAATGTTGAAGGACTTCGCCTTGCCAATGGATAATTTTCATAATTAGTTACCGATCTTTGTTACCGCACATCAACTTTTAAAAGTGCGAGTGTTCTTTTGTCGAACTGTTGATTTTGCTTTGTATGTATTTATGAATGTCATCTTTAAGTCATAAAGACGATATTCATGATCAACGTACCTTCCAAGTTCAACGATCTAATAATGGTTTACGTTTATTAAGCCCCTCCATGGCGGGGTGGGTTTGCTAATGTCGGTCCGTCCGTCCGTCGGTCGTCCTGTCGGTCTGTCTGTCGGAAGACTACTTTGTTTCCCAGGACATGTGGATTTCAGGCATTTTAATTATCTTTGCGTTTTAGCCTTTTTTCCTCTCTAAGTGAAGCAGTTTTAATCCGATCTTCACCAAACATGGTGAAAGTCTTTGTGGGCAAAATATCTCAGTCAAGTTCGATTATCGACAACATCACCCCAGGAACCGTGGAGTTATGGCCCTTAAATTATCTAAATTAGACGTTTCTACTCTCTCTTAGTCCAACGGTGTTCATCCGATCTTCACCAAGTTTGATAATCAACAAAAACGCCATAGGAACTGCAGAGTTTTCGCCCTTGATTAATATAAGTTTGGACATTGTATTAGTTTCTGCTTCCTACGTCTTCATTTAATCTAACCAACATTGATATTTTAAAGATTGCTTTTAACCCGAGAGGGGCATACATGTTTTACAAACAGCTCTTGTTATTTTAAAACATAGAGACGACGCACAATTTTATCAACTAAAACATAAAACTACGTTTACAATGTCAAGCCCGATAAATCCTTGTTTTGCGTTTAAGCTTTAAATTGGGTTAAAATTACGAAATCACATACTTTTGTCGGCATCAAACATCATTGTGTATACACCATCGGAAAAAGAAAGTGTTTTTTTTAATACAAATTTTGCAAGTGAAGAACAGTTTTTCAGCATCGTTAGCCTGTTTTGATCAACGGGCGTATAGGTGTAGTGATAACAAAACAATTGAAATAATATTCTTTATTCTTAAGTGCTTTTAATTTGAATCTTGCTTGGTATTCACTAAGCCAAACATTTGTTATTTAGAACAGTTTGTTAATGACAAAGGCATCATTGGTGCCAGGCCAGATTTCAAACGTTATTAGGGCGTGCAGACACGAGTTTTTAAAAATCGGAAGTCGATAGTGATTGTTTAAATTATGTGTGTGTATACAATTTCTCGGGTCGAAATATATTTCGCATTGACGCATCGTCCAGTCTTGTACAGAGCGAAAATTAACTGACGGAATCAGAATTCCATAGATCAAAGTACCAGCTCTATTTACATGTATAGCCTACAAATTGACCCACACTAGCCGGATTACTTCAGTTATTCGCGCTACAATCGTCAGGCGATCTACACAGATGACCGTCTGATATTTTAGAATCGGCCGGCTGTCTGACAAATCCTAAATGACTAACTTGCATACATCTATTGTAATAATTGTTTGTAAAACACTCGGTTTGCATTTAAGTTTTGTTTTCATGAATATAATAATGTCTTGCCCAAAATATTTTAATGGATTATCTACAAGTCACGCCAGGGCAATATATAATATACCACAGTGATTAAATACTCTCCAATGGGATCAAATGCGTCAATACGCATCAAATTGTGTTTTCTAAAATAACATAATTGACAACAAAACTTGAAAGAAACATATTTACAACAATCAGACTCAATGTTGTTTGTCTATACAGTTCCATATGAATCTAAATTCATTTGTATGGGTTCAACGTGGCATTTCTTGTGTTTCGACAAAACAAATGAAACAAAATTAAGTCAATAATTTCAAATGCCGTATATGCTACGCTCAAAAATAAAAATTTTGAAACAGGGTATGTTACTTACTTGAGAATTGCATGCTTAATTTAAAAATGTAACATATGCAAAATTGTCTGATTTATACAGAACTATAGTCTATGTGTAATCATTCACTCTGAATATTAAATTAAGAAATAATTTTCGATTTAGAGTTGTCGAAAAATAAACAACGATTTGGAGTTTTGATGCGTATGAAGTAACCACGAGGAAGTTACCGCATTAGAACGACAAATCGGTGTTTATAAGCCGATAAACAACGATAATACGAAAATTATTTCGATTCTAACATGAGCTGACCACATTTTCTGCAGTAACAATACGAACTAAATTTTACTTTTTTTCGGGGTGTTTATTGGTAGTTTAACAACTGTTAATTGTGTTCTTCGTCAATAGAAAAATCTGCGCGTGGCATGTTAGAATTGTGCTTTGCGAATATAAAAGTCTTAAATGGTAAATTGCATGGCATGACGACGAGATAATACGCCCGGTTCAAGTTAACGTTAAAGCACGGTTAGTGATTACATCGTTACAAGAACAAAAACAATTAAACTCTCCTTTGCGCGAAATTCGATAAAGTGAACAAGTATCGATCTTGTTAATGTCATCAGGTGAGTGGTAGCCAATTGCATACCCGAAATGTATGGAGACGTATGGTTTATTGCACAACGCACACTTTGTCAAAGAAGCAGATATGTAGATGTTTATTCATCGGGTTTCTCTTACAAAATGTAGTTGTGTCGTGTCTCTTACTTGAAAACTAGAAATAAGCATTAAATCAACTAACTGAACAAAAGGGGATACCGTGTATCCTACATGTATGATTATACATATATAATCTCTTTGTTGTAACAGTTTTCCATTTAAGATTTCATTAACCCCCAGATCTATTGTTTTATTATATAAACAGCGGAATTAAATGTGGCCCGGATATTTTCAGGCAAACGGTTTATACGATTATCTTACTGTTCAATAATATAAGCGATTGCAAATTATTCCGGAAATGCTATCTGTTATACCATTAATTCACTGCTAATGAGACGTATTTGGGTGTACTTAAAGTCATTAATACTCTGCGAGTTGAATTTAAGGTCATGTACAGTTTTATAATAATAATGTACATGGACATTAATAACGAGTGTGTGTATGTTAAGACTTTTAACGACAAGGAGACAATGCACTGTTTTATCAAATCTAGTATTTACCTACGTCTACAATGTCAAGCAGGATATATCAGTGCATTGATATGTGATGCGCAGAATTTCACTCGAAGAAAAGCCTATTTATCTTATCAATCCGGTGCAAGTGGCGATACGAATCCCTTTGATATTACTTTACGTGATTAATACGTTTTTAATGGCACTTCAATTGAAACGCAAAATAAATCACCCTTCTCACCCTTACACTAGCGGTTAAGCTAGCGGTGTGGTTTCTGTATCAAATTACTTGTAAACTACTCTATCCAGCTTTCTTATCAACAACAGTCAAATTATGTTTCATTCCGTCTTATTAAAGTCATGATATCATTTTAAGTAATACAGAACAAGAATTATAATACCAACATTCACAAATTGTTATAATATTTAATTTTGTATTTTAATTTGGTTTTCATGTGCTACCTTCTTAACTGGTTAAAGCAAATAAAACAGCAAAACAATATTTGCTTGCATATAGAATCGAAAATACATGTTATCGCATTATGCCGTTTATCTGTTATGATTGGTCCTTGTTTTTTAGTAAAATATTTACTTGTATGTAACTAGAGCTATTGTACAACTTTTTAGTTATATCCGTTGAAAGTGAGCCTATTTTATTTAATAAAAGTTATCTTTGACAATCTCAACAATGTGAATCGGGAAAATTGATATGGCCAATACCTGATAAAAATTAATGAAACAAGTTTTAATATTCTGTACTAAAATAAAAATTCAGTGTATTACCCGACCAAGGAGTTTGCGTTTTAATTGTCCTTGGGTTGTTTGTCTGTTTGGTGTACAATTCTATAGGCAATGTTATGAACAGATAAGCATGACATGTCCGGGGCGATTAGAAATGGGAAACGAACGAACGACAATTTTGGTGGATGATGCCGAATCATCATCATCAGACCACCACCACTATCATTATCATCAGCAGCATAATCACCACCATCATCATCATCATCATCATCAGCAGCAGCAGCAGCGTCATCATCATCATCATCATCGTCGACGTCGTCGTCGTCAACATGGTAAAATGCATTGTTTTATAACATGTGTTTTGTTTTTAAAATTAATTTAAGTAATAATATACCTGACGTTATATTTGCCATCAAAAGTCTTCAGCAAACTTAGTGATGCTTAAATATAAACTAGCTATAATTGACAAATTATATTGCAAATTATATTTCCAGTTAGAGTTGCTACTTCTCAGATGAGCCAGATTATACGACATGTATTACTGACGTCAAAACTGTTGTTTGTAATGTAAATGTTACGACACACAACAATGCATTCCATTAAGCATTAACACTTTATAATACCACTTAAATAACTAACTTTGTTATCGTTATTTAGTTCGAACGTAGTTCTTTCGTACACCGCTACTGATCGGAAAATTCCACAACCACGTATACAAACCAAAAAGCACTGTTTACAGAATGCAGTGTCAACAACACATATCGTAAATCAATGAGGTCCTGACTTTCTGATTGGCTATAAGAAATGTTAAATCTCGTCGACTGGTGAACATTAGTCTACACGAGAAAGGTATGCTCACTTCTCATTCTGTTTTTAATCCAAGCACCTGTTGGTTGTATGATTTAAAGGAATTAGAAGAAACATTGTATCTTTGTATCAGTGTTAATTAAAAGCCAAGTTTCTTAAAGGATAACGGTCAATAGCATAAAAGGTATGTTTGTAACATGTGTTTCATTTGTATATTTGACAATACTATGATTACGTTCAATTTAAATGTGTTTGAAAACTGTAAGTTATATACTACCATTTTTTCGTTTGAAGATATATACAAGTTGTCATTTTAATCTGAACAAGTATCTGCAATTGTATCACCGCGATGTCTAGTAAATGGGATTATACTTATCAGAACAAATATGTTGTAGTTATCATAATTAGTTCCATTGCTATATGTTTTAACTTACAGCAAAGTAGTGATAATTACCTATGATGGATTTTAGTAAAGGCATTTTCTAAAATAGATCTGGTGTGTCATCTATATATCAAGAAACTGCATTAAGACATAAAACACTGACATCAAGACGATGTTAAAATAGGCACAGCCAACAAGCACTTGCTTACAATATGTGTTTATCATGATTGACTGAATTTACTTATAATTCTATTTCGCAATGGTTAAGTCGGTTTCAAATGAGATAGTGTCGCGCTTGTTCAGATGATTGTGCTTACCGCATGCAGTTAATGGCGGAAGTCGTTCGCTGAACAGGAAATTTTTTCCGTGATTTGATTCGTTTTAAAGCAAATTTAGCGGGTTATATTGAGTCTTAAACGTAGTTTCTAAGTTTATTCATTACTTCGTGCATTGCATTTACACAGGTTCGTGTTTAATTCGTATATATGTTTAGATTTATTTTGAACGCATTTGGTGCGTTTTCGCGAACGAAAGTGGGAGTGAATTTTCACCGTGAGTGAAAAAGAAACTACCGTAGGTATCGAGGACAAAATGTCCTCGCAGACGGCGAATACCAATTCTGGTAGTTCAAAATCGTCCAGTAATGGAAAAATAAATCAGACTCCTCCTACTTCTTGTGAAATGGACGATACAGTTATGGAACACTTTATTTCAATGAAATCGAAAATGGACACGACCGAAAAAATTGTGGAAAGTGTGTCCAAAAATATTATGATCAGGAAATTGAAGAGCCAGGATGCTCTAAACGTCAGATGTCTAGTCAGCAACCGTGCTGACGAAAATTGTTGACCGGGTTGACAAAATGGAACAAAAGATTAATAAACTGGGCCATGCGGATGACTTCAAGTTTATAGTGGATGAAGTTAATAATGCTATTGCATTATTGGGACATGCTAACCGTCAAATTAACTTGACACGCAATAATTTTCTTAAACCTAATCTGAGTGAGGTTCATGCCCATGTGTGTGCCATATACATCACAGCTTTTTGGTGACGATGTCGCAAAAGCCTAGGTTGAGAATTTTAAGGAATTGCGTCATACGCAAAAACCTGGTACGCATGTACAACATATTTTTAATGAAAAAGAAAATGCAATCATTGATCTAAGTTAATAGCCAACAAGTCATAGAAAAAGTGGCATTTTACGAAGATCAATTTCGGGCACCTATATTTTTAAGGCAAAAGTAAAATGGCGAATATCGTTTGATATTAAAATAAGAAACTCAATCATTACACTGAATACAGGCAGTTTAAAATATATAGATTCAAAATGGCCATTACTATTACTATTACTGGCCATTACTGAAGCATGTTTATGTGCAGCATTGATCTTTGTCATGCATACTATTCTGTACCGGTTGCTGAAGAACATAGCAAATATCTGAGATTTGTATGGAAGGATCAAATTTATGCCTTTACACAAGTCCTTATGGATTGTGTTGTCTTCCCATAAAAAAGTATAAATTGCTGAAGCCAGTTTATGCCAAATTACGAAGAGATAGCTACATTTGTACTGGTTTTATTGACAACTGTTTACTATGTGGTTCTACTCGGTCTAAATACAGACATACATTTGAACAGACACAGTATCTAACGCAAACTCTGGGGTTTCGGTCAATTTAGAAAATTCGGTGACTGTCCCGGCAACAAAAATGTGTTATCTAGGAAATATCATTGATTCTGCCAGTATGAATGTGCTGTTACCAGATGATAAAACAGACAAGCTGGCCTTAGAATGCAAAAAGCTTTAGTTCATGCGAACAGCAATTATCCGTCTTGTTGCTCAAACAATTGCTCAAATAATTGGCCTCGTAGTCTCCAGCTTTTCAGCTGCGAAGCTTCATTATCGCTGCCTTAAGAGGGCCAGGATTAGCGCGCTTAAAACAATCATGAAATATTTTGACATATCGATGACTATTGATTATGATATGAGGGTTGAATTGAAATGGTGGCTTGAGAACGTGCATTGACAATTTAGAAAATGTGTCAGAGGAAACCCTGACATTTGCTTTATGACTGATGCCAGCTTGGCAGGTTGGGGAGCTGCCTGTGAAAATGATCAAACTCAGAAGGATCTCACCCGATGGTTGTGCGATTTATAAAAGGTGTATTCAATCTTTGTACTTCTATTCCAAGAAATACAGAGACTTGGGATGCTGATAAGGTTTTGTGGTACCTGAAAAAACTATCACCTGTGTAAAGATTAAGTTTAAAGTATAAGTGATGCTACTTGGTCTCACAAACGCACCTTGAGTGCAAAATCTGCATGTATTGAGTTGTAGGAACATTAAGAAGTTAATAGGTGGTTATTTGTAAAAGTTTCGTTCCTTGTTGAAACAAAGCCGGCTAGGTTTTGATTGTTCTAGTTTACTGTTAAAATCATAACATCCAGACAGGAGATTGTGCGTAGTTACTGTATCATAAGAATACTTTAAAAGAACTTCAGACTTACGAGCGGATGGTGATGGCAATGTCTTATAAGTAACATTAAACCCTTCTGAGCAGTCACAAGAAATACCATCAGTCGATGGATAAAAGTTGTCATGGCTCGTACGGGTATTGACATTTCTCCGTTTGGTGCACACAGTATCCGTGCAGTGTCTAGTTCTAATGCGAAGGCAAATATGGTACCAGTGGCGTACATTATGAAGACCGCTGGATGGTCAAGAGAGAGTACTTTCACCAAGTTCTACCAGAAAAACATTCAGAAACACAGCTCATTTGCTGATGCTGTTTTAAAGTTGTAACAAACCGTGCATACTCATGTATGATATTTGCTTTATTACAATAATGATTAAGTTCATTATGACAATGCTATTTTCGAATTTTCGTTGTCACAAATGTTCTAGGTATTATTGCTTTGAAGTCTCATTTAATACCGACTAAGCCAATGCGAAATATAATTTAAAAATAAAACGAGACTTACCTTGGTTTAGTCGATGTTTGATTGTAATTATAAGAGCAATGAGAGTTTAGGAGGAATTAAATGCCTCCCGCCCTCCCAGCTCTTGGTATTATTACGTGTTTAGGTTTCTAACACGGCGCTCTAACAAAAAACATCTTTCATTGGGCTTGTTAACTAATGCCTGAACATTTGCCATGGATTCAAATACTGATATGCGCATGCGCGGCTCTATATCATTTAATCCCTCCAAAACTCCCATTGCTCATAGAATTACAATCAAACATCGACTAAACCAAGGTAAGTCTCGTTTAATTTTTAAATCTTCTGGGGTGTAATCAAGAGGAATTCTTTCGGAACTTAAATGTAAGAGGATATGACAGATAACTATTTTAAATCATGTAAGATTAGACTCAAGTTGATGGCAAACGCTTTAACAAATGCGACCGCATTATCTTGTCATTTAATATGGCACTTTTAGCACTATCCATCCGTATTATTTATTTGCCTTTTTTATACTTCTCAAAATTCAAGTAAACTTATATTTAACCAATCATTTAGATTCATCAGATAGCACTGCCAATACCAACCGCTGATACTAAATCCATTCTTTCTAACGAAATGGAAATAAACCGTGAGTGTTAGGCAAATAGAAAAATGCCCTATACTGTTGTAAAACAGAAAAGAAACTGTTTGGATCCAAACTGAAACATAAGTTCCATCCCCACTTACATTGGTGTATGTATACAAATTCTCAGAATATATGTCGCATTGTCACATCAACTCGAACATTAACTGGCGGTATCACATTCCGTACGTCAAAGTAGCTGTTCTACATGTATAAACCTGTATAACGTATCAACGAATTGATCCAGTTCCGCCGAATTATTTCCGTTATTCGCGATGCAATCGTTCTACCTACAAATGGTCGCCTGGCTTTTAACAATCGACCCACTGCATGAAGAATGTTCTATTAGCTATTATTAATATATGGAAAACACGTTTTTAAGACGCTCAATTTGCCTTAAAGTGATGAATAGTATAGTGTGTATATTTGTAATTGAGTTGACAAATAATTAAGGATTTCGACATAGCAATGGTCACTCTTCATACTTAGTTACCGATCTTTGTTACCACGCACCAATTTTAAACGCAGGTGTTGTATTGACGAACTGTTAAATCTTTATGCATAAATATCATCTACTTATTAGAACAGGATACCCTCTATGCTTGATACATGGACAATAAACTAAGAAGTATGGCTTATTCCACACACAGACGCAATCCCGTATCGGCATTTTGTGAAGGAGGCAGATATATATAAGCTAACTCAATTTTGTTTCTCTTAAAACTATCATACGATTTCTCGTGTTTCTTAAAAAAAAACTGTATTCAAACCTCTGAAGCTAAAGCAAATACAGTGCATACTAAGACGGCATCATTATGTTTGCTTCTCCTTTATTGATACAGTATTTATTGTTTACACTATATGATCTACATAAATGCTCAACTTATTTAGTATTAGTATTTTAATGGCAGAGTTAAAGTGGTTTGTTTTTGTTCAGGAAAACGTCATAGTAAACGATTATCGCACTGTTCAATATAAGCGAGTGCAAAAAAGTGGGGAAGTGCTATTTGTTATACCAGGGGCTCATTCCTCTTTTGAATTTAAGGCTCGTATTTTTTTTAGTAATAATTTACATGTAAATATGTTACTTGTAATGTCTGATGTTAAGTAGACCTTTTACGAAATAAAGACGATGTACCTTTTCATTAAATATAACATAAAACTCGTGAAAAATATTATGCCAGATCATTCAAATTATTGATTGTGTGTCATTTTCGGCTCTGACTCAGAAAAAGGCATAATTTACGCCTGTTCAGCTAAGCATTTAGATCAAATTTCGATAAGATGGTCTTCCTCATAACAATGTGATTTTAACAATAGCAGTTAACTCGCTCTTTATTCCTTCCGTCATACAATTAATAGCGCTTAAGCTTTAAACCGGGTTTAAATGACGAAATCAATTCACCTTTTCGGAATTAAATAACAGGTATGTATCCTTTTGTGCAGCAAGTTAACAATAAAAAGGGTTTTAATTACAAATTACAGCCACGGATTCACCGGGATCTAGGGGCAAAGGCGGCACGTGCCCCCCCCCCCACCCCAGCAGACCCCCAAATCTTATGGATTGTGTATATTATATATAAAACATGAATTTTAGTAGAAGAAATGGGAGAAAGTAGGTGGTACCCCTGAAGTGAGCATTATATCTAATCTAAGACCAACGTTGAAGGCAAAGCTTCAAATGGGTGGAAGCATGGCATATGCTTCCAGCTAATCCCTATTCGTATGTTATGTTTAAAGTTGTAATACTTGAAACTTTGAAACAAAGCCCGATGTTGTGCCCCTCAAACGATCATTATCGCTTATCTATGACAACTGCATATGGCAACTCGTAGACTAGGATTTATGGCAAGGAGTGGGGGACTATGGGCTTCTTTCCCCAAATATTTCCTTATCGGGTATTCATTATACCGCTGTATTCATCATAGGACTGGTGCTTGTGTTGCCTCTCGGCACTCTAAAGATCTTGCTACCTCTATAAGATTTCAAAATGTAAATAATCTATCGCTTAAATCGCTTAAAACCCATTCTGGAACATAGTATTTGTCACAAAACTCACGAAATCGTGGGCATTCATGAATCTCGATATCCGCCATTTCCATTTGACTTTCATGAATGTGTCAGCTGACAATAATTCATTTGATATCAAGTATTTGTTTTTTTTAAATGTATGCATGGTGGAAGTCCACCTGTCGGATATCAACCCCTGTACGTCGGTAAACCAATTTGCAGATGATAAATCAAATTTCAGAGAAAACATGTCGGACAAATTATTTATTACCATAATTTTTTTTTTTTTAAACAACTAATATATTTAAGGTAAGTTTCAACATTTAAATTATCGCACAAGATACATTGATATTTTGTACGTATAATGCTCTCTTACAAACGATTTCTAATGGCAATTATTTGGTCAAATTAGTATGAATTTGATTAAGAATGTACAAAACCCAGTAGAGTTGGCAATATTTTGTGTAAAAAGTACTGATCAATTAATTTTTTGCAATTATTAACGTACGACCTTACGTATCAGCCATTCTTCTTTGTATATATGCTTCATGCGTTGTTTAAATGCACCAAACACGCGTGATATTGTTATTTTCGTGGGACAGTATAATGTAAAATTGATAAAGCCCTAACTTTTAGGTGAAACGGTCCAAACTGTTTTTTAAACTGAGTAGATAATAACAAACTTGTACAATAGTGCTTAATTTTAATGCTATAAATGTATGCATTTAAACCAATTTGAGCGAGATTATAACATTGTTGACCACAAAAGTTCACTAAAGCATTGTGCAACAATTTAATGAAAGTCAACGGAGTTAAAGTTCTTATCACAGTAATACTTTACTGCTGAAGAATTATTCAAGGGCACTGCCAATCTAAAAACTGGAAAAAAAAAAGTGCGGGACCATATCTGATCTTAAATGAATTTATAATAAATGGCAGAGATGAACTTCCTCAGTATTTGCTTAAATTGTTCAACAAAATATTATGTCTTTTATATTTTCCAGATAAATGGACCGAATGATTTATTGTACCTATACATAAGAAAGGAGATTTAAATGACCCAAACAGTTTTAGAGTGACAACCATGTTAAGCGTCATATGTATATTGTTCACAAATTTGATTAAAAGTAGGCAAAAACTGGGCTGAAAATTACCATGTATTGCTGGAAGCACAAGCTGAAAATGGGAACAACAGATAACGTATTTGCCCTTCACCGTCCTCATACATGAGTAGGAAGTATTTTAACATGCCTATATCAATACCACGTGCACCTTTTGAGTACAATATAGCATCCATGTCATTAATATACAAATAAATAAGAATCGGGAATAAAACACTCGCCTTGTCTTAGACCTAAATGACTCTCAAATGCAGTTCTGATATCATTATGTCTGTATATTCTGTACCAAGGACATCCCTTACAATATAATCAAATGTCTTTGTAATTTTACTAAAACAACAATAAAATTGCTTGTTTTAATTTTAAATATGTTATTAAATGGTGAAGGAAAAAAGGTTTCAAAATCAGCACACATAATAACTTTGTATTATCGGAGACAGGGATACTTGACTTGAGGTTTAAGGTGATCTGTGCTCCAGAACATAAATTCATTAAAATGATATATATAATTATGCAAGACGATATTGAAAGTAATCCCCTAAAAACCAACTGGGCAAGTCAAGTGAAATGTATTCTAAATTCATTGGGATTCTATCATGTCTGCTTGGCACAAGTTGTTGGTGATCTCATAGGTTTCTTTTCTGTGTTTAAACAAAGAATAACTAACACTTTTGTCCAAGGTGTTGAAGAACGCATAAATGGCTATTCAAGGGCATTATTTTTTAGAAATATCTTCTGTTTTGAACTTCAATTTTACCTTAAATGGGTTAACATCGAGAAGAGAAGGTGGAATAATATCGATATTAGTAATAAAGTGTTTGCCCAGTTTGCCCTGTTCTCGAAAATAAATATAATTTTATTTTTTGTATGTAACATCTATTCACAAACAAGACAAAAATACAATACATATATCAGTATATTATAGACGTCACCCAAGCATGTTAAAAGCCACTGATTTATTTTCCTCGCAGAATCCAAATACTATCAAGTTACTAGTTGTTTATGCATGTAGAGCTTTTGAAATGACAAATACAGTCAGTACATGATCATTAATGCTATGTTATTTCACGTATTACTTAAATAAAATTATTTGTGTAAAGCATAAGAATACAGTACAGATCACTGTTATGTATTACTAAAATATAAATTATTTTTGTAGATCAGGATAATACAGTACATATTACTATTGTGTATTACTTAGATACAAATAATTGTTGTAAAGCACGAGAATACATTACAGAATACTTTTATATAGTACGCGCAGATATATATATAATGTATTTCTCTTTATTAAAGCATGATAGTATTATGTGTATCATGGGCCATGTTGGCCTTACTCGTTTTTTAAATGCTACATTGTACAATTTTTGAAAAAAACTTTTTTTTATTACTTATAATACAAATTTGTATTTGTAATGACAATATGTAATGAAAAATAGCAAAAAAACAAGCCTTCCTTTGAAAAACATACTCATTTTATCGCGTAGTTTGAGCTTTATCCAGTTTAAGTTTGGACTTTATTGACACATTTTCTTCTTTATCCATAAATGAGCATACCATTCCAAGATATAATTGATTTTAACCCAGAAACCACTACGGTATCAACTTATACACGTTTGAATGCATTCTAGATAGATTATTTCACTACTCTGTAACGGTTTAATTCACTAATTAGTCGATTTAAATGCCAAAAATCAAATAAATACGTCGCATTTTTTGAATATTTTGTATTTCCCCCAGACAATTTATATATTTCTTCTAAGGAAAACGAAGATTTATGGCAAAACACTTAATACATGATGGCGTTGGACATCACTTTATACATGTGTACAATAATGTTGTATATATACTGACTAAAATCGCCGAAAAATTCTAAATATGTACCTACCTGTCAATTGTTGACAACATGTTTTCTCTGAAATTTGATTTATCATCTGCACATTGGTTTACCGACGCACAGGGGGTGGATATGGTATGCACGAACGCCGGTCGGAATTTGCACCTAGATAGCCTAGGTGAAAAACAAGTAGCGACCGTAACATGAGTGCTAATAATCCCGAATTGTGGCTTGATTATCTTTAAAAAAATGTATGTTGTGCATATGTTTTCCTTTTTAATTAAAGCCTCCAAATCCGCATTTTCTTCTGAATTATTACACTAATATGAAACTACGGAATATTATGGCGCGCTTATGTTCAGGCAAACGGTATATATGATTTTCGCACTGTTTAATATGTGTAAGCAATTGTTAAAACAATGTAATTAGGAAATTGCAAACTTTTATATAAGAAATCCAGTCTGAACACCGTGAAAAGTGGGGTACAGGCGCTTAAAGTCAAACAAATTATTCTAGTTGAATTAGAGGCCATATACCGGTTTACTTTTAAATGTACGCTTAGATTACGTTTACAATGTCAGCCAGGATAAATCAGCAAATTGATTCAAGATGTGCACAATAACGGGTCTGACTCGGAAAATGGCATATTTTTGCCTCTTTATTTTATCACCCCGATCAAGTGTCGGCACAATTCTCTTCGAGTTTACTTTATGTGATTAATGATTACTGTCACTTCAATTAAAACGCAGACAATTACATCCTTCATAAAAGAAATAGCGGTTAAGCTAGACAACAGTCGAATAATGTTTAATTCCGTCTTTAGTTATTCAAGTGATAAGATCATGTTCAGCAACACAGAGCGAGAATTATAATACCAACATTCACACATTATTATATTAAATGTTGTATTTTAATTTGAGTTTCATATGCTACCTTTGTAATTGGTTAGAGCAAATAAAACTGCAACACAACATTTAATTGAATAAGAATCCACGGTACATGTAATAGCATACCGACGTTTGTCTGTTTGGATTGATCCTGGTTTGTTAATACAATATTTACTTGCATGTAATTAGATATTATACAAATGTTTAGTTATATCCGTTGAAAGTGAGCCTACTTTATATCATAATCATAAACAGTAAGGTATCTTAGACAATAAGGAAAACAGATATGGCCAAAACATGATAAATATAAATGAAACAAGTTTAAGTATTTTTACTTAAATCAAAATTCAGTTAATTACAAAGAACAAGGATTTTGCGTTTTAGTTGGCCTAGGGTTGTTTGTCTGTTTGTTATAAAGCAACTATATACGCAAAATGTTATGGACAGATAAGCATGACATGTCTGGGGCGATTTCAAATGGGACAATGGACAAACGACAATTTTGGTGAAAGATGTCGCATCATTATCATCAGAACCCTACCACCTCTATCATCCTCATCATCATTCTCATTCTCATCATCATCATCATCATCATTATCGTCATCATCATTAATATCGTTATTATCATAAATATCATAAAAATGGTCAAATGCATTGTTATATAGCATGTATCTTGTTTTTGAAATAAATTAAATAAAAAACAAACCTGTCATTATATCTCCCCTCATTATTCTTCAGCAAAATTAGTGATGCTTAAATACAAACTAGCTAGACTTGTCATATCGTATGTTACAAAAACAACGAGAACATTCCAAATAATTCCATCGTTAAGCGTTACAAACGCTTTATTATTTTATCAATCTGAACTGATGATTACTGATTAATGTATGTCTATGTATGTAGTGATATTTCGCTCCTTTATATGTACTATTCTTTTATTTTTGGAATATGTGACATCAAGTTGGCAAATTGTAATCGTTGTGTTGTTGGAACACCGCTAAGTCTGAGAAAATTTGATAACCACGTATTCAAACCAAAAAAAAAACACTGTTACAGAATACACTGTCGACAACAGATATCCGTCAATCAATGAGGTCCTGACTTTCTGATTGGCTATGAGCGTTGTTAAATCTCTGGTTAATACATTAATTTACACGAGAAACGTATGCTGACTTCACATTGTGTCTGTAATCGAAGCGTCATTTCGTTGTATGCTTTAAACGAATTGAAAGAAACATTGTGTCATTGCATCAGTGTTAATTACAGCCAAGTTGCTTAAAGGATAAAGGTTACAAGCTTAACAGGTATGTTTATAACATGTGTCTCATTTGTTTGTTTGACAATACTATGATTTCGTTAATTTTTAATATCTGTGAAAACTATTAGTTTTATTATACCATTTTTTCAGGGTCACCCGCAGGCCTGTTTGGCTTATCCATTCCTAAAAAAATTGACAATCAAAAATATGCAAACGAATAATGTAATATAAAGCCTCATTTTAAAACACAATTTAACGTTGTCAAACTTAATTACGCGCGTGGCCAGTACAGGCAAGTTTTGCACGAGGCATCCGTGGCCTTGTGCATGGCAACATAATTTTAGCGCGCTTTTGTAGAAAAACACGCTTTTTACACATGGATATACAGAACCGTATTTTATGTCGATTGGGAACCGCTTACTCCATTATTTAAAAACAACGGTGATATTTTGGCTTTAAATGTCCGCATGTAGTATAACTGATTGTATCGATTGATTTCTTTCGAAACTAATTAAAGAAGTAAATAAAAAACGTTTTTGAAAAAAAGCTAGCGTTCATGACAAATTTTCAAGGCGGAAACACGGTTAGGCTTTCAACGACTCCAAATAACATGTATAAATGTATGATTCAAAATTAATTCCATAAAAATGCAGCCTAGTATATGTACATTGCCTCCAAAGTAGTTTGTCGACACCTTTTTAATCAATGAAGAAAACCGCGGTTATAGCGATTTTATTAGGAGAAATATTTTTTATTGTTTCAGTTTTATAAAAGTAAGAATTCCCAAATTAAAGATAATGCAAAGAGAGGTGCCGGTCGAGCAAAAGGCTAGGTAGTTTAAGCGATAAAGGGCGGTAGCGATACTGCCAATTTGATCGCCGCCGGGATTTCGAACGGAAAAGTGGGGTCGCTCGATGCGGACGATTTTGGGGAGGTGTGTTCAAGCGTGGCAGCCGAATTCGGGAGCTGGCGTCGGGCTATGCGGCTGATTTCGAGGAGGTGGGGGTCAAACGGAGAAGCCGATAGCGGGGGGGGGGGGGGGTGACCATGGGTTCAGATTGGAACGACATCGGAGGGTGATTGAGCCGATTTTTGTGGCGGGGGGAGGTGTCGGGGTTGCCGACATGCCTTTAAGAAATTCTGCGGAAAACCATGTTTTTCATTTGAAGATATATGCTAGTTGCATGTCTAATCTGAAAAAAGTATCTGTAATACCGTCATGTTTAGTTTATGGGATTACAATAATCAGAACAAATATGTTGTAGTTATCATAATGTTTTTGCTCTTGAATCCAATAGACGCACAAGTATGGTATACTTAATCATATCCAACTTGTTACCTTTTTAACTGGCGAAAGCAAATAAAGCAGCACCCCCCCCCCCCTCCAAAAAATAATATATTTGAATATGTATACAAGTGATAGCTTACCGTCGTGTGTCTGTTTCGATGGGTTTTTGTTCACTTAAGACTTTCAGTTGAAATAATTACCTGCATGTAATTTACTTGATTACGTGTACAGTCTTCAATACTTTCAGTTTTCAGTTCTTGTCATTGAAAGTGAGTTCCTTTAATATCATAACAACAAACAGCAGGTTGTCTTTGACAAGCTCAGCGATGTGTTTCGGGGAATTAAATATGGCCAAATTTAACAAGTTTACCACTCGTAATTGAAGTCAAATGCAGTTAATTACATCGACCAAAGTGATATTGTTTTAATCGGTCTTGGTTAATTTGTTGTCACGATCAGTTTCTAGTCCCTTTGATAATACTTTCATCTTTGTTAGTCGTTTTTCCAAACATAGAGCTGGTAGACTGGGGTCAAACTTTTACAATACATTGGTATTAACTTATGAAACAACCTACCGCAGTATGTAAGAGATATTACCAGACCAAATCACGTTAAGTCTTGGTGGTTTAATTTATTAATTTACATTATTAATGCAACATGACTAGCCCATGGTTACTGCTTTCAATAACAAGGACAACACTCGGAATAAGGGACAAAAACTTTTCCTTTTGTGTGTGTTATCCATAGAATTGGTGTGCATTTCATGGTACATCAGTATTTTTTAAATTGCTGACTTACATCACAAATGGGTTATTTGCTTATGTTGTGGTCATGTGTACCAAAAATACATGAATCTATCTAGTTTCTTCCATAGTAACTCCTTTGATATTTTCAGTTTTTAGTAAATCGTGAACAATAATTGGTGATAATGTCTTGGCTGAGATAGGTAGATAGACCAATAAACCGGATATTTAGGTATTGTTTACTGCACACACACAATTGCGTGCACTGCATGTGGTAAAAAAGGCAGATATATATATGATTATTCAACTTCATTTAAACTGGACATAGTGTGGTGTTTTAAAGTGATAAATAAGAAATAACATATATTTAAATCAGATTAAAATAAAAGGAATACAGTTTGTGCAAACAAAAGTAGGTAGTTTTATGTATTTTAAGTTTTATAATTATAACATTATTTGTGGTTCTAACTTAATGATTTGCATAAACCCCAAGAGTATTTGTGTAATTTAGAAATTTCTATAGATTTATTTATTTAGATCAGCGAAATTAAATGTTGCATGTTAAAACCCTATGTTCAAGCTAAGAGTACATAACAATTACCGACTTTTGCAATATAAGGCCAGTGAAAATACGAATGGGTAAATACTATATGTTATATCATGTGGTTGACTCATAAAAATACATATATGGTTGTACGGTATTTTATGTTTGTTCTTTTTATTAAAGCAGTTACTGTTATAGAATAATTATCCAATTAAACTTAAGTTAAAGTTCCATTTTTACGACATTTAGAATGTTCATTTGCATCAAGTCTCAAAGATTAAATTATATCAACTGACTCAAACAGTGGCATAACAATTTCTCTTCAACTTATCATTTAGAGGCAAATTCCGATAAAATGACTTTTCTGATAAAATGTCACTTCAGTTGTAATGAACACACATATTATTCCACCCATCATAAAATTAACAGCGGTTAAGTGTTGCGTGGGTTTTAAATTACGAAATATATTTTCGAATAATAATTTAAATTAAATTTAAATAAGTTTACATTCAAACGTGTTAAGGCAACGAGAATGTACATTTATAACAAGTCTCAAAACGAAGGTTTATAATATCAACCAGCGCATTGAATTATGGTGTGAGGATTATCGGGTCTGACTCAAACAATGACATACATATTCTCTCATTCGAGTAATCAATTAGAGAAAAACTCCGATAAGATGGCCTTCCTGATAAAATGTAGCTTCAATTGTAATGGACACGCATTGTATTACACCTATCATAAAAGAGCGCCAAACGGGTTTTAAGTTACGAAAGTGTTTGTACTTTGTCTGTATATATCTCGTAATTATATAAATGCTGGTAAACTAAACCGAAATAAACTTAAGTGTCTCACGATGTTATTATAAACGTCTGTTTCATTTAAATAACAGATTATATGAAAATGCTATGGATATGTTCACAAAAAGCATTGTGTATGTATACCATGACATTTGTCTACGTATACCATGACATTTATAATTACAGATATTAATTTTCTTATTTGGGTCTCCAAAAATCCCAAAAGCCAGAATGATTTCTTTTTATTGTATTCTATAGTCAATGTATGTTCATTACCCAGTACCTTTTGGTGTTGCAATCTAAAACTATAATGCTTATGTATGGTTAATTGTATTTGAAATATTACAACTGTATTACAACCCTATTGGTTTACCTCATTAATTAAGTTAAAGTCAAAAGAATAAGAGGTTTCCCGAGTAAAAATAACCATTCGGTGTTGTCTTTTTATGATGGGAATTATGTAGACGAGTTCTTTATTAACAGAAATTGAACATGTAAGGGGCGACTTGTTTGGAGTTATGATGCGTACGAATTTAACAGCGCATCTAAATCGAAAATTATTTTAAATCAACTTAACCTGTTAATATTATACAAAATTACAATGCAAACTATATTTTGCAATATTATCGTGGATTTTTTTATTGCATATTTTAACATTTATGTAGAAATAACTATGTTAGAATAATCAAAATCACATGAGAGCACTTGATGTACCATTTGTTGCTTTGGATTGTTATCAATATAAGTTCCTTCAGGAAAGTTCTTCTCGTCTTTGCTTTTGTCGCCTGACGAGACAACTTGAAACATTTTAAAACTTCATTATTTGCGAATAAAATTAATCTTCAGACACAGTAGCAAAGGATAACCCACCTTGATATATAATATATAGGCAAAATAGCTTAATACTAACCATTCGTAGTATTGTTTGCTGTCTTTTCTTTTAAACACATTATAGATTGCTTGCTTAACATTTATGCCTCTCCGATAACACTGTCATTTGTAACCATTTCTTAACAAGTTGCCAACCGTAATATAATGAACAGCGAATATTCAGTGTTTATCAGACTTACTATAACGAGTTCATTTTCAGTGTTTTCGTAAATATTGTATTTAACCGAAGTCGATACAAAACAATCTTCCTGCCTACAATTAATCAGGGCGCGACAATTTGACGATGCGACAACGCGACGATGCGACAACGCGACATATTAGGTTTCATTTTCTGCAGATTTTAAACTTAATTAAGACGCGTTTACCCGATTAATAACAATATAGAAAGATAGGTCGATAAAAAATGTATAAAAGTTTTGTGTATAAAAATATATTTCGCATTGTAACATCGCTGTCGTGTGTAACGCCGCATATGTACTTCGCCACAAAAAACGTGTGCAAACTCGTAGGCCAATGTTGCTGTTTTAATCACATGCATAATAAATCGGCGATTCACCCATACTTGTCAATTTAATGTGTCAATTTGTAAGTGTGAATACAGTTAATTCACCTTGACAAATACCACTCTTCATTATATGATATAGATCTTTGTTACCGTAAACCGATTCAAAGTGAAGATGTTCTATTGTCGAACTGTTAATTTTGTTTATGACTATTATCTACTAGTAATGATCAACGCACCCTTCAATTTAAAGATTCCAGGCCCAATCATACACCGAATCGAATAAGTATTTCAAACTGTCGGTCAGTTTGGCCCGTGACCTTTATTGCGAACCTAATAACCAATAAAAAGAAATGTAACCCCAACAAGGTGGAAAATCAAAGGCCCATCAATTGTCAAAGTATTGCCTGGACAAGGATAAAATACCGTTAGTTAGTTTAACCTTTGACGGCGTGACTCATAAATGGCCATCTACTTGGGATGATTAAGCTACGGGCCAGGTTAGAAAGAATCTATGCTCAACCATGTCCCATTTATTGTCCGGAGTCAACCCCGAGGTTATGCCCACCTTTTGGTCAGTTTGAACTTGAACTTTGACCTAAAGACCCAATAATCAATACGGTTTATCTATAAGACATAGCAGTACAACACAAAATAGTAGCAAATACTGTATGTATATATACAATATATATATGACAAGAAACATAGATTTATATGAATACATTTTTTTAGTTATTTTGTTTATGCTACATACACGAAAGTGACAATATGCATTTACTTATCATGTTTGAAATTTGCAATTGCATTTAATCTTAACACAGTTTAGCTAGTTATGTTTACTGTGCTTTGTACTTTCTCAATACTCTGTTTGATTTGAAACTCGCCCATGGACTTTAACTTGATTATTGCAAATATTAGGGCAATTGTTCCCAAACAACATTGCAGTTAATGTAATGCACGTTGTACTTTCATTAATTTTTGTTCTAGAGTGTGACATTCGTAACTTAATAATAAGTCATAAAGTTATGACATGAGTATGAACAGTAATAAAATGGCGATAACTCCAAGTTGAAGCTTGCCCGGTGTTTCTTGCCTTGAAAACTACGAGTACCTCTAAACTCTGTCTATAAATATAACTGAATTGCTACGACATGACATTTGTTTTCTGCTACGACAAAACGAAGAACAAATACTCTCATTAATTTCAAAGGTGTCATATGCTACATGTGTATGAAGCAGGGATATACAAATTGTCGGAAATAAATTCTTAATCATTTAAAAATGTAGCGTCTGTTACATGTAATTCCTTCAGATTTTTATAACAAATATAGCAAATGATTTTGCGAACAAACAGTTTATTGTCATGTTAAATTTTAATGTTAAGAAGAGGAGATAAGAGTAGCGGTGCAAGTTTCCATGTTAACTAAAAAAAAATAAACGTCGTTACCAACATTTAAATAGCCAGAAAACAACATAACATGCATTGGTAGTACAAACATCGGTGAAGTAAACAACTATTGGTTAAAACGTTATTGGCAGATATATCTGTTATACCAGGGGATTGACTCCTAAAATAAATATATGGGTGTACAGTCGCGTAAAGTCATTTTTCTTTTTTTATAGCAGTAACTGTTTTAAAAAATTTATTCAAATTAAAGTTCATTACATTTATGTGTGATATTTAGACTGTTTTACGGCAAGGAGAATGTACAATTATTACTATATTATTATTATTATTATACCAAATTTATATAGCACTCTTTTCATATAAAAGTGGTTTACAAGTATATAAAAACAACATATACACATCTAAAAGGAACAATATATGTCATCAGCATTGAAATATAAAGTGTTAAAAGATAAAACAAGAATTAAATTTAATTTTAAGAAAAGGAAAAAATAAGACATATTATTATCATGAGGACTAAAGCTTAAATTCACGTGCCAGATAAAATCAAATAAAAGAGGAAAACAAACTGTCACAATAAGATATTACACAGGTAATCTTCCATTTTAAAACAAATTTCAGGAACAATATATCTTTAAAAAGAAATGGGTTTTCAGAGATCTTTTAAAAGCGTCAAGAGTATCGGAGTTCCGGATTCCCACTGGGAGCGCATTCCACAACTTAGGAGCTGTTGTTGCAAAGCTACGGTCACCGTATGCGACTGTACGGGATCTTGGAACCACGAGAGTCAGAAAGTCACTTTGAGATCATAAGACACGCTGTGGTTTATACACGTTTTACATGTCTTTGACATAGCATGGAGACTGATCATTTAAGGCTTTATATTCTTCGTTAGTATTTTAAATTTAATCCGGTGTTGTACTGGGAGCCAGTGAAGCTCCTTTAACACATGTGTAATGTGGTTGAAACGAGAAGTCCTCGTGATGATACGGGCTGCATTGCTTATGTGAGGATAATCGCGTCAGACTCAAACAAAGGCATAACAAGTCTCCCATTCAATTATTGATATTATTAGAGGCAAATTCCGATAAGATGGCCTGATAAAATGTCGCTTAAATAATAATGGACACGCATATTATTCCTCCTATGGTACTAATTAACAGCTGTCAAAGCTTTGAGCGGCTTTTAAACTACAATATGCTCCACGTCGAATCAAATTACATTTTTTAGTCATCTTCTTGTAAACCAAAACGATAAAAAAGAGGTGGTTTTATTCCAAATAATTCAGGTGATGAACCGTTTTTTAGCAGTTTTACCCTTTAATTGTCGTGTTTTGTTTAGTTCATAACATATTGAATTTTATTCCAAAGAATGGCACCGCTACTTGCATGCGTATTGAATTCCATGACACGCCGATAGCCCATTAAACATTAATCAATTAATTGTACTTTATTTGAGCAAACATTATTGAAAAATCCCTTATAAGATATCCGGTTTGATTAACTGGTCATGTGACGGATCGATATCAGTCGTGTGTCTCTCGAAACGGAATAGTTTAAGTACCCCGTACCTATATGTTTCTGCAATCTAAATAGAACATAACGAACACATTAAAGGTATTTGCCTGAACAGAATGCATGTCCAAAGTCCCTTTGTAAATAACTATATTCATTCACAGTAACCATAGCGGGGAATAAGAGCCATTTGTTGATTAATGTGTTATTCTTAGACTTTATGCGGCATTAACTTTGGTGAGTATTACGAAGTGCTCCCTAAGATAACCAGTATCATATTGTATAAAAGTGTAAATCTAGGCGGAGTAACGGGATTATTGATAAATATATAGGGTAAAATCAAAACTGTAGGGGGACACCGTTAATAATCTAAATATAAATTTGTACGATTTGAAAAGTAGGAATTTGTAGTTATTCGCAGAGTTTTAAAACGGACGAATGGATTGTTCAGCAGCATAAATAAATAAGTGATTGAATATTATTTCATTATAAATGCATAAATGTGTTGCGTTTAACGAAATCTAATAAATGTCAGCAGAAGCCCAAGCCCAACTTTCACATAAGTGAATGGCGAATACATTCTTATTGGCTTTTATCACTAACCATCCCTAAGGCAAACGGCATTCCTTTATTTGTTTTCTTTTGAAAATACACGCATACTTGCCGCATCATTTCTACGTCTGCAATAACGTTGTAAATTGTATAAGGGCGTCTCACAGAGTAACTGATTTGAATTTTGAATCATTTTTATGCCACCCGTTATATAATTAATAGCGAATAATCTGTTTGTCTGTTAGTTCAATTTCACTGCAAGTATCAGATTTTTAATTTGTCTGAAACGAACAATGTGAAAAATCACCAGCAGAGCAAAAAAACAACAACACTGCAACTGCAGTTTCGAAATTCTTGACGGTAAATATATCTAAATAAAATGATGATATAAAGGGGCATATATCGACTGTGTTTCGCAAAACTATAGCCATATATAAGAAAGAAGACAATGCCAATTTTATGTCGTATATACTGTTCAATCAGTAACAAGACATTGATGAAATCGCTAATACAGAAGGCATATATAGGGCAAAAAGAATTTTGAGAAACATGATTATAGTAGGAATCAAACTCACTCCTGCAAAATTGCGCTCTTCAATGAAAACTGTCTAATTGGTTATACGAGTGGAATTATTCATTGTCCAGTTATTGACTTTACTAATTTTCTATTACATTTCCGACACAGATCATTAAAGGGTTAAGACCGACATGACCAACTGTCACCAATTCATCCTATGACGTTAAATTTTATTTTCAAGTGCATATATGGTGATTAATTCTGGGCTAAGTGTGATGCTCGGCATACATTTAAACCGGTTTAAACTCCATATGCTTTGCACTGACAGTTCCAAGGCGGTAACCCCAGTTTCAATGTTTTTTTTGTTTTGTGTTATGCGTATTGCAATGAATGGGTTGTATAAGCAATTAGTCACTTGTATTAAATAATGGGCCAATGGATGTTAATAAGTGTTTTTCTCCTGGTGATGTCTCTGGATTTTCATTATTCTTTTACTTATCACGTATAATTATTGCGATAGTGAATCGGTGTATATATGATATGTTTTCTTCGAATCGAAACAATTAAAAAATGGGTATTCAGGCGCTTCATGGAACGAAGGTTCTTCATTTTGAATTAAATGCTCGATTATGTTTTATACTAATAATTCAAATTGAAATCAATATCTTAATGTTTGATGTTCTACTTATTACAACAAGGAGACAATGTACTTTTTATCAAATCCGTCATAAACCCCCTGTTACAATAAAATCAAACATATTATGACATGTCATTATATCTAGTACAATAAACAGTTTTTATAATGCTTATTGTACTATATATAATGATATGACATAATATGTTTGATTGTCCAAATAAATAAGTTTAAAATAAATACAAATGCATACTTGTAAGTCTTTATATCTTACTATTTAGATGAAAGTTAAGACTCCGATCCGATGTCATTAACGGAGGTAATATGATTTTCGTTTCAAAGGTAATTGACGAGCACAATACGCCACCCGTCAAAACATGAATAGGCCTCCCGTCGGCGCATGACTACATGAATACCAACGAAACACATTAAGTGGGGGTAAATAATATCTCTGTGTATCCAATTAGATGTATGCTATTATGTATTTTTACCACCGACAGAAGAATCAGAAGAACAATTCTAAGTTCAGCGTCTTTTAGAAGTGAACACATTTTTAGAATTTGAAACTTTAAATTATATACATGTATTGGTTTTAAAATCGGTATGTTCACAGATTGGCAAATTGACAATTTACAAAAAGTGTGTCATAGATCCCAAAACAACCGATTTTACACTGCTGACAAACAGAAATGGGAAATAGATTGTCATTTGTGAAACATTATCAAGTGAAATGAATAAAATTATAAAGCGTTTGCAATCGGTAGTTTGGAAATAACGTGTGTATCACTTACATGTATAGCGTTGAAACTTTACTACCTAAACTGTAAGTCAGAATGGTCGAACAGTTAAAGCAACATAGTTCTCATCCCGGCGGTCGTATGTTCGAGTCCCGCCGAAGGCAAATCATTGTATTATTTTATTTTATTTGTATATTATTTATTTTTGGTTAGTCCAACTACTCAAGTTTTTGTAGTAAAGATATTCAGTGACATTTTTCAAAATACGAAAATATATGAACAAGTCCCTTCAATTCATATTTAGCAACAGGAAATGACCCTGCACTAAACTATTTTAAAAATAAAAAGTAATGCTCACTCTTGCCAGGTTTATTTCAGTAAAATTAGAACTATTAAAACAGTGTTTGCTTCATTTACTAAAATGACTTCAGTTAATTTTTAAATTATTCAGAAATGGTACGTTTAAATAAAGCGAATATTGAAAAAAAAAACAGTGAAAATGATTATAATATTTGAACGAAGGCTGGACTAGCTGTTTAATGTGGTCGACAATTAGTTGAAGGTTTCCTTTTTATTAATGTTCAATGTTATAGAAAATTAGTTGAAGGTTTACATTTTATTAATTAAAAACAACAGGGGAGGATTCGTCTACTTGTATACCGACTATTTTCATTAACTATAGAAACTAAGATGGTAATGAATTTTGCTTTTCAATGCATTAGATGTTAAATGCGATTTAACAAAGATCTAGTCATTTCAGGTCATTGCCAATCAGTTCGAAGTCAGCTGATTTTGTTTGGTAGTAAATGTGTTCATTCAGTCATTTAATTGTGCATGATCTTTAAAAAAAATCGCTTGCACTAAAATGGTAATGAATTTTTAGTTTCAATGCGTTAAATGTTAAATACGATTTAACAAAGATCTAGTCATTTCAGGTCATTGCCAATCAGCTTCAAGTCAGCTTATTTTATTTAGTAGTAATTGCGTCCATTCAGTCGTTTAATGTCGCATGATCTTTAAAACAAATCGCTTGCACTAAAATCCCCTATATGATTATCTGATTGAATGTCTGGGCATCTGGGAAGGAATGAGATTAGTTATGTGTGTTTCTTAACTAATAAGTTATCAATATTCCGTACTTACATGTTAGTGCAAATTGAATGAAAAACGAACACCTTAAATGCATTAACCTTATCAGGCCATTCTGTTCTATTACTTTGTTAAGCGTCAACCTCATTTTGTAAAACCTATTCACAAAAACACACAAACTCGGTTCGAAAACAAACCCACCAATTTCTTGGCCTTGATAACCGAAAATGGAATACCTTTGATGCTTTAATAACAGAAGTAGCATGTGAAACATATTTTAAACTTGTGAATTGCTTAAAGACTATCAATTAACAGAATATTGAAATATAACACAACACTTTTCAACACTTAAGTTTACAGAAATTGATCATAATAACAAAACATTAATACACATAGTTATATATACGTGTACATGTATGTTATACAAAAATGTATAGATTATATGCAAGTATTGGCAATATATGGCACTTCGTAAATATTATTATACCTTAATTACAAAGGCACTTTATGAGATCAAAGTTCATAATTCACACGAGCATATTTTCAAAGACGACCCCATTCAATTTCGTCTGAATCCTAGTGTGTTGTTACATTTAAGATTGCTGTGTATTTTCCTTTAAAAACGATAGGACTCGAACGTATGACTGGTGGCACCGCTTTGCTAGTGTTGCATGTTGCGTTCAAATAAACCTGCAGTGATTATGAATAGTCCTTTTCATGCTCCTCGCCAACTTTAACTAAAATTGGATGCTAAAAACGTTATTTATAAACTGATACAGTATAATTTTTCTATACTCAGTAACACCTGCCTGTTAGTTTTTGATAGAGAATTTCTTTTAACTGTAAATAATTATCTATTATCGTTGGGTAACCAATTTAAAATTTATAGCGATTTAATTTGAAAAGTAACAGTTTTAAAATCTATCCTTATACACGTTATAACATGTAAACAAGTAAGTTGTCTACGGCATATGGACACCAAATATTAAACTTTTGACCTAGATTTATTGCGATAATTATGCAGCGGGAAAATTGAATACCAATAGAATTGAGCAAATTTTATAATTTTAGGGAATGCAAACTTACAACAATGGTTTAATGTATACCAACAACTTTTGCATACTTTTGGGGATTAAAATGTTACATAAGTGGTTAAAATAAAGTTATACACATATTATTGATGTGCATTCTAGAACTGAGCATAAGTATGAATATATTTTCTCATTGTATGTGATGAACAGAATATTAAGTTCATTTCCAGAATTAATACACTATTTTGTTTAGCCTCGCGGTACGCTCTATAAACAACACACGATTCTAGCGAGTTCAACACACTCACGGTCATTCTAAAAATAGCCCGCGTTTAGCTGCCGGTGTATAGCTGTTATGATATATAGAACGATTTTATTGACCTGGCACTCATTATTCTCCGGTAGCGCTCGGCCGTTTTATGTTTATCGGTTTAACGTTAATCTCGCGTGTAAAGCACGGATTTCATATTCATATAACAAAAAAAAAACATCAACAAGTGTCAGGAAGAATAGCGCAGGGGATAAGCGTTTTAGACTTTGAATCACAATGACTGTGGTTCGAATCCAGCCAAAATATTTCTTTGTTCTTATTTTCTTTTACTTCAACATTATTTGTTATCGTGACATTTTTTCTTTATTTAGTTTTCTTTCCTTTTTTATTTTTCTGAGTTTAATTATTTTATCTACATAAAAATGCATACACAAAGACACTGTTTCGCTCGCAGTATCGATGCAGCTCTTTTCTGGGTCAGAATCGAGGTTGATGATGAGATCGCGTGTCATGACGTCAGCAAAACGATCAATTTAATAAATTAAAATAAATAAATGATGAATAAATTAAAAGTGCCTGTTCTGGGGTTGCGAGCCCACTGCACCACAGTATCAGCTGTTACGCAGTAAGAATTTAATATATGCATATTCATGTCTGAACTTCTATCTGGGTTAGTAGCTTAAAATAGATTTACGAAATTACACGGAATATTCAATAAAATCGCACAATACATGCATCAATTATCGTCCAGAGAATCATAAGAGCGAATATTTCAATAAAGGGGGAATTTATGCTTATAAACTGACTGCTTGTTAATTTGAAATTTAATTGCGGTGCGTTCTGTTAATAATTAATTAGAATTGCACATTTCTATCAACTTCTCCAGTAGATGTTTCTATCAACTTCTCCAGTAGATGTTTATCAACTTATGAAAAATATCTTTCAATAAATAAAATGTGGTGAAGTAAGTCTCTGAATACGTCAACATGATAATTTTGTCACTTTTGCTTCATTTGCGACGCATTAATACATAATTTGCAACACATATTATACACAGAAACCCTTGATACATCATATTCCTTCCGAATATAATTTTCAATCGTCCATAGTCTTATACAATTTTTATGTTTGTGCTATCAAAATGGAAGTCATCATTATTTCAAATGCGCGAAATGTTCTCTGAAGATTGCTTTTCATTAGGATACACGGTATAAGGCTAAAAAAATAATTAATTGTTTCTCAGGCACTTTTTCCAAAAAATCAGGAAGGCGGGCGAGTTTTTTTGTTGTTGTTTTTTTGAATTTTACTGTCTCCTACTCTTTTCTATTGGCACTATGTAATGGCTTAGTAAAACAAGTAATTAAGTACAGATTGAAGACAAGTTTCCGTTTTAATAACAACATAAGCTTTCCTTTTTTAATAATTTTAAATATATATTTATTAATCACAAACCGTCATTTATGCAAGCTGATTTAAAAAGGTAATCAATTAGAATGTTCATAATTAACATAAGTGCCTTCAAATTGATACACCATCAGCATTAAAATACTTTTATTTATAGAATTTCACTTTTAGTAATTCATATTTTGTATAACTGTCAAAAAGTAGGAATTATTTTTGCAGTAAATCACCAATAATTTTTGGAAAGGAAAATCCACACTCTTCAAAGCAACTGGCATTTTCGATTGTCTCCATAGGACTTATATTGACACAGATTTTCTTCAAACAATAAGGAAATTAAATATGAAATATTATACAAGCAAAAGCATCTACGAAACAAAAGTTTAGATCAACAAATAGACGATATTTATAAATGTTCAAAGCGCTTGGTACAAACGAAATACTATAAAGACATACTGGTTTTCTCCAGAGTCATCACCAGTTATCGCATACAGCAAAATAGACCATATCAAGTTACCAAAATGTTAATAATTCACGGATTTCAAATGCGTAGTTTTAACAGTTTGTTCGGTAACATGCCCATTAGAAACACTTTCTTCAAAGTTTTATTTTTATTGACACATTTCTGGACTGCTCCTCGACTGATCGTTAAAAAATAGTATATAAATATTTTTTAGCATTAAAATCAAATCCGTGCCGGGCCATACGTTGCGGCGCTGCCTGAGGAACAAATCATTAACTTTTTTAGCCATAAATGATTAATTGACTTCGAAATGCGTATGTATTATGCATAGATAACTTCCAAGATGAAGACAGGTTATAATACTTAAGAATAACTATACGCGTCTGATATTTTCATATTCCCGCAGTTATTTGTGTACACTGTTTATTTGTTAAATTTGGCTGAAAAATTTATTTAATAATGATGTTTACGAACTTACGTTATTCATGTATCATTGGTTAAAACATGGGGCGGTATGATCGGTTTATTTACGGTACAAATATTAATAATAATTGAATTTATCACACATTAATTTTGGGGATCCGAAGTTTTCTTATGGTGTCCGAAAAATCTGGGGTCGAGAAGTCTCCTATATAAGTGGGGACAGAAAAATCAGGGGTCCGAGAAGCCACTTAACCGATCATCTTGGCCCTCTTGTATCATATGTGGTATATTAATATCAACGCCGATTGTCTTTTTTAAAGACATTTCTTGTTCATTTTCTATTTGCATACGTACATGTAGTAATGATCGTTTTAGTTTAATATTAAACTACTATTCAATTATATTAATAATAAAAATTAAACATATACAACCAATCTATGTAATCTGTCCTCTTACACCACGTATTACGGCTTCTTCCTGAGATGCACGACGATGATCTGTGATTTCGTACTGTATGATGCTATGTCTTGAAACCTTGTGAACAGGAAAGGATTTAGCTGATAATTATATTTACTTGATTTCATCGTGCCTCACAAAGTTGCGATCCTGTTGCTCTGGTGAACATTAACAATTGATTAATTGAATTGGAATTTAATTGAATTAATATTCTCTTTTAGTACTGTTTAATTTGAATTGTAATGCTATGACGTTAAAGTGTATTTACAAGTGCGTGTTTTGTTATTAATTCTGGGCTAAGTATGAGGGTTTGGCATGCTTTAAACGGGTTTAAACCCCCAATGCTTTGCATTGACCGTTCCATGTGCGGTGACCCCATTATTAATCATTTTTATATTTTGTGTTGTGTTGTATCTATTGTCCTGTATTGTATAGGCAATTGGTCGCTTGCCTCAATTAAAGGACCAGCGATGGCAATAAGGTTTCTTTCCTGATGATGTCTCAGGAGTTTCATTATTCCTATCATTAACTATGATAACATCAGGTAGAAATAATCAGTAACAGATTGTATGCAAGTGTGAATCTAAGTAAAGAAATAAGTTAATTTACATGTATGTGATTAATCTGACTACAATACACAATATAAGAGCGAGTCATGTTTTTATCATGTTTTATCATGTTACAATCCTGTAACGCCTGTATTGTATACGTATTCATTGAAGAAATATATTTGACTTAAAAAAAGTAACAAGCTTTCGCCGTGAATTGTAAACAATATTAAGTTTCGTCTTTTTACGACATACATGTCCCTTTTCGATAGGTATACTGCTAAAACTGCTTGAATTCGACTTGAAATAATTGTTAGCTTATGTTTTCTATTTCTCTGACAGAATAGTATATACTGTTTTTAAACTACCAAGACCCATATTCTGGTAAAGACTAAACAATGGACCATGATACAAAACTTGATTGATGATATTCCTACCGGTATAGGGACTACACACAAACAAGCAAATTAAGCAAATATTGTATTTAATTAAAACCACTTATACTAACACAGAATATTTCAACAAATGGGAATTGAGACAAGATTGTATAGACGACTTTCCATCCCCATATTTACAGGTTTAAATGATTGTATAGACGACTTTCCATTCCCATATTAACAGGTTTTAAAATAAAACCTTAAGTTATCAACGGAACAGATATACTGGACGTATTGTGCGGAGGACAATGCTTTTTGCCAAGATCGGGTTTTATAAACATTTTTTCTGCAGAAATATTTAATTGATAGGACTACACTACACGGAAAAAAAACCCTGAGTAAAGTCTGGTGTGTTAAACACTTGCAATAGCATTTTAACATATTGACTGTACTGTAATATTATGCAACAAAAAACACTTGCAATAGCATTTTAACATATTGACTGTACTGTAATATTATGCAACAAAACATTTAAATGATCTTACCATGGCAAAGAAAGATATCATACATACATCACACGAAAAGTATTATAATGGATACTATACTCAACAATGTATTCACAAGCTTGTCATGCATAATTGAAAATAAAATTTACGGAAGGAAAATGCATTCTTTGTCATTTATGAATATTGATTATAACCGATTTCTAATGTAGATACCTTATCATAGTGACATTGGTGCACGCCAGATTTGAGCAATATATAACTACATTCGACAAACGATTTAACAGTATTAAATAACGTAAACGTATTTTCATAATCGACTTTTACATTAGGGTTTATTTAAAAGTCGGCATAAACTTGCGTGAGGGGGCCATAGTGATGGCCAAGAGGTCCACTGGTGTGGGTAAAATGTAGGGACTATGACATCAAAAATGTGATTTTACTATATATATGTGCCAATGATATCATATACAATGATTTTGCAATCTAAAGGTATCTTAGGTATCTAAGTCACGTATAACTTATATTCAACACTCAGATATTTTCAAATAAAATATCATCAATAGCTTATTGTGCCATCGGCATAGGAGTCATAGGAAAACATAGCAAATAATAGTGCTGTAACCGACTAAACTTTTCTGCCTTGTGGAAAACATGTGAACTCTATTGTTATACACAAAACGCACCATTATAACGTTAGAATACCAGAAAAAAAAAAACTAGCAATAATATATATAATATATTATATATATCTGCGCATACTATATACATGTATCCTGTAGTGTATTCTCGTGCTTTGCAAAAAATATTTGTATCTAAGTAATACACAAAAGTAATCTGGACTGTATTATCATGCTTTACGAAAATAATTAATATCTTAGTAATACATAAAAGTGATACGTAATGTATTATCATGCTTAACACAAATACTTTTTATCTTAGTAATACATAACAGTGATCTGTACTGTGTTCTCATGTTTAACAAAAATAATTTATATTTACGTAATTTAAGTATTTAAGTAATACGTGAAAGTTATCGGCACTGTATTCTCATGCTTTGCAAAAATAATTTATATCTAAATTAAACAAAGTAATATGCACTGTATTCATAAAAGTGATCTGTGCTGCATGTAACTTAATAAAATGGCGTTAATCATCATATACTGACACTATTTGTCATTTCAGAAGCTCTACATGCATAAACAGTAACTTGATAGTATTTGGATTCTGTGAGGAAAATAACTCTGTGGTTTTTAACATGCTTGGGTGACGTCTATAATATACTAATATATATATTGTATTTTTGTCGTGTTTGTGAGTAGATGTTACATTCAAAACTAAAATGATATTCATCTCCGAGAACAGGGCAAACTGGGCAAACACTATATTACTAATATCGGTATTATTCCACCTTCCCTTCTCGATGTTATAACATTTTAGGTAAAAATGAAGTTCAAAACAGAAGATAATTTTTATATTACCCTTTATAGGTATTTATGCGTCCTTACACATTGGATAACAGTGTCAGTAATTATTTTCTTAAACTCAGAAAAGAAACCATTGAGATCACCAACACCTCGTGCCAAGCAGACATGATAGAATCCCAATGAATTTATAATACATTTTACTTGACTTGCCGAGTCGGTTCTTTGGGGAAATACTTTCAATATCGTCTAGCATAATTGTATATATAATTTTAATGAATATATGTTCTAGGGAACAGATCATCTTAAACCAGTACTTTATTATATTCGTTTTACTCATAGTTAAAAAGTCAAGTATCTCTGTCTCCGATAATATAACGTCATGTTGTGTGCTGATCTTGGCACCTATGTTTACTTTCACCATTTAATTAAATATTTTAAATTAAAATAAGCAATTTCATTGTTGTGTTATTGACATTACAAAGGTATTTAATTACATGGATTACCAGATGTTCCTTGGTATACCAATTATCTGAGATATCTCAAACAATTTAAGAGACGTATACAAGAAATCCATTTACTTCACATAACTAGTTTGGCTGAAAAAGTGTACAAAAAAGTCAGAAATTGTTACACAACGGAACTGACTGTCGCTAAAAATGAATTATATGAAGGCAAGATTGAGCAAACTGAGGGCAATCCCAAAGCCCTGTACACAGTAGCATCAAAACTACTTGGGATGCAGAAAGACAATCCTCTACCATCAGTTGCTAGTGATGTAACTCCGGCTAATGACTTCTTCTGGTATTTTACGGTCACAATTGCAAAGCTCAGAGACACCTTAGACAAGACTGATCATGAACCAGCATCTCGAACTGTTGAAATCTACTTGATGACAATAACAGGCCATCTTTTGACCAGTTTAGGCCAATGACTGTATCTGATGTAGCCAAGCTCATCAAGAAATCAAAATCAACAATTTGTGAACTGGATCTTATTCAAACTCAAAAAGTTGAGGAAAACTTATATTGCTTGTTGCCAGTTGTCACGGAAATTGTAAACAGATCTCTTGCATCCAGTACATTTCCACAAGAATGGAAGATAAGACCTTTAATAAAAAAGGTCTTCCCCTGGGGCTACATAATTAAAGACCTGTCTCAAGCTTGTCATTTCTGTCCAATATACTTGAGAAAGCTGCTCTTTAGCAATTGTTGAGCACATCGAAACAAATAATCTTCCATCCTATCAAAGTTCGTATCGTTAAAACCACGGCGTTGAGATGGCAATGATACAAATGTATAGTGATCTGTTAGGTAGGGCTGATATTAACCTAGTGACCATCGTTGTTATGATTGACCTCAGTGCTGCTTTTGATACAGTGGACATTCCTATTGTGCTGCATACCTTGACTAATAATTTTGGTTTTAGTGGAACTCCTCTAACATGGGTAGAATCATATTTATCAAATAAAACAATAAAAGTAGTAATCAACTAACTCAGTAGAAATTAGTATGTACTGTAATACGATGTGTTGTAATTCGATCGTTTCGGCTGTGGTAATAGGACAAAAATAAATAAATAAATAACTAAATAAATAAATAAATAAATAAATAAATAAATAAATAAATAAATAAATAAATAAATAAATAAATAAATAAATAAATAAATGAATAAATGAAAATTTACTTGTTCATAATCATAATGACTATCACCACTCACATCTTTATCTTATTACCATTATCGTAAATGTTGTCGTCGTCTTCATCATCATCATCATCATTATCTGCAGCAGCACCAGCAGCAGCATCCTAAGCACCATATTTATAATATCGTTTACATTATCACCACCATCATCACAATCTTTATTTGGACCACTATCATCATGATCAACACCATCAGCATTATCACAACCATCACAATCATCATTTGTGTCGTTGTCATTTTCGTCATCTGCAAGACTACCACCGCCATTCAATCATAAAATCATCGAAATCATCATCATCAGCAGCAACAGCAGCAGCATTATCATCATTATCATGCAGATCATTATCATCATCATAAGCATTAGTAGCATTAGCATCATCATCATAATACATGTAGCATTGTATTCATCACCACCACCACCAACGACATTATCTGCATGATCACTATCATCATGATATAAATAACCATCTTCATTATCTCAACCATACCATCATCATCATCGCCGCTGTCATCGCCATCATTATAACGCCAACACCACCACCACTGTGAAACGTGTCATCGTCATATTTATCATCATCATCCTCGACTACATCATCATTATCATTATAATTATAATAATAATAATAATCATCATCATCATCATCATCATTTTCATCCTAATAATTATCATCATCACCGTCAACATCATCGTCATCAACATCATCATCATCATCATCAGTATCATCATCATCATCTTTGACAACATCATGATCTGCCTCCTCCTTCTTCTCCTCCTCCTCATCATCATTACCATCATCAATATCGAAGCATAAACATCTTCATTTACATCATCGTCACAATCCTCATAATCATCAACGCCACCATCATTATCCAGATAATTACCATCATCATCACCATTAATTACCACCATCATTGTCATTATCATCTTAATTAGAATCATCATTATCATCATTATCACGGCTATTATTATCTTCATTATCATCACCACCATCGTCATCAGTATCATTGTTTAGACTTAAATCGTATAAATATCAAGGATAAATTGTTCTATGCCTATGTTGTCGTTTACTTTGCCAAATTACTAAAACTGATTTAAGCCCTTCTCCATATTGCTTTCAGATTCATTAACACACCTTAAAATTAAAAGCCGCTGTTAACAGAATACAACTGTCTACATGACAATATCTGTCAGTCAACCCCTCCATGCTTTACTTATGATTATTGAAACCTCTCTGATACACTGGACAAACAGGAGTATATTATAACCGTGCTCACTTCTCATTGTGTCGGCACACGAAGCAGTCGTCTGATTTAGTGGTTCGTAAAACTTTCGCTCAGTCGAAGAGGAAAAGTATTACTGAATGAAACATTGTTTAGAAAGTTAGTCGTGGTGTTCTGACGGATACTCGATAAGGACTGAAAAGGTATGGCTTTATTTGTTTAATTTAGATTTTGATATGTTCAATAGAAAATTATACGAACACTATCATATAAATTATTGCATGTTTTAAAACTTATTTTACCCGCTTAAATATATTTTGTTATATGTGTCTCTAAATGCAAAAGGCCAGAATATGTTCTTTATTAAATGCTTGCAATTTCTAGACAATATGTTTTCAATATCCAGACAAATGATTATGTTGCAGTTGCACGCATAAGTATCGTATTATTTGTAATATTTCAACGTGGTGGTGATTATTACGTTTACCAAAGTTAAAAAAACAACAACATCAGGGTCATTTGAATAACGAAGATTGCTATCTCCAGTCAACTGTCATAATCTTAAGTAATTTCAGTTATATACTAACGAGGATTGCTAAATCCAATTAACTGTCATAATCTTAAGTAATTTCAGTTATCAATAAGTGAATAGTTGCCATTTTGTTAACCCTTAAATTAACATAGACTTTAAATACCGGCATTATCTATAGTAAACATTTTGTACGGTGACAAATAATAACGTTTATCGATCTTATTGTATGCTTTGAGATATAAGGCGGAGAATTGCGATTACCTACAAAGATAGAAATAAACTGATTTCAACAGCGTGTGTAGTGGGACCGAAATAACTACTTGTTGCTTTTTATTATGAACACAATAAATTCTTTCCCGTTTATTTCAGCAGCGTACCACACATATTTATTACCCAAACATACGACTTGTATTTATTTTAAATTATACGCGCATTAAAGTTGGATAATTGCTTTTAATTATGGAAACAAAAACAACGTACACTACATGTATGTCCATTGTATAAGCTACATTTGTATGACCCCACCTAGTTCGTCGCAGGGTTATAAATTTGCAAATGTCAGTTCGTCTTTCCTATGTTCTTTGGTCCGTCGGTTCTTTGGTCGGTCGGTCTGTTGCCGGGCCCGGTTAGCTCAGTTGGTAGAGCGCTGGACTGTCAATCCGGAAGTCGTGAGTTCGAACCCCAGCCCGGCCACTTAACTTGTGAGGGAAATGGTCATGCACTCCGCTTAGATCGGCTACGCTTGCCCAGGAAAATTGTGAGTAGATTAACTGACAGCTGTGATATGGCTGAAATACTGTTAAAAATACACTGGCAATCATATAGGCTACGTGAGGTATGTGTAATTATAAAGACTATGTGTTAGTTCTGCAGTCCTATTTAGTATATAGGCTACACTGGCAATCCTATAGGCTACGTGAGGTATGTGTAATTATGAAGACTACATGTTAGTTTTGCAGTCCTATTTAGTATATAGGCTATATATAAAGACTACCTGTTAGCCTATATACTAAATAGGACTGCAAACTAACACGTAGTCTTTATAATTACACATACCTCACGTAGCCTATAGGATTGCCAGTGTAGCCTATATACTAAATAGGACTGCAAACAAACAAGTAGTCTTTATAATTACACATACCTCACGTAGCCTATCGGATTGCCAGTGTAGCCTATATACTAAATAGGACTGCAAACTAACATGTAGTCTTTATAATTACACATACCTCACGTAGCCTGTAGGATTGCCAGTGTAGCCTATATACTAAATAGGACTGCAAAACTTACTTGTAGTCTTTATAATTACACATACCTCAAATTAAATTTAAAAAAAACACACACAAACAAAATAAAAAAAAATAAAAAAAATAACAAAAAAAAAACCAATAGCAACCAAAAAACCTTATCCAGGCATGTACAGAACCATTAAGCCAATTTTTTCGAATGATTATAACTAGAAAAAAAGTCCTATTGAAAAATCTGTATGTCCTCCAGACAACGGATGATGTCAAAACGATTAAAACATCCAGTATAGGTTGTAATTGTTAAACATCTGGGTAATAGCGTAACAAACATTAGGCTAGGTTCCTACAAACTTAGGTTGGTCACGACTATATGACGACCCCGATTAATACTTTGGTCCTTTGGTCAAAGTTGTATCGACCGCAAGTTATTAAAACAGTTTTGAATAAGTGTAAACCATTGTCCGGGAAATAACAACAGCATCATTTATTCTAGGTTATTCAAGCTTGGTAGCTTGGTGGGTAATGACTTGTAGAGGAGCCGTTGGGTTAAAGTTCAATGTCAGACCGACAAAAATAAGAACACACCTGAATAATTTTGAAAGCTGTTCGATTAATAACGATATCATTGTCATTTATAAGCGCGTCGTATATATTATATATTTCAATAGTCAGTGCGTTTAACCCCAATGCGTTTAGTATGCCATCCGTTATATAATGCATATCGAATATAAACTTTTAGCAGATATTCTATTGCGAATTCAAGTTTACTGTGCGTATCAAGTTCAAAGTATTGTACCTTCACGAACAATTGTACAATCAAAAGTAGAGTGAAACAAATGTAGTTCCTAAACTCGTCACGGTAATATATTGTCAAATTCAATCAACGTATTGGTTTCAAATTGTATTTCCTATGTTAGTCTCCTTCACAACAAGAGTTCGAAACAATTTCAAAATATAAAGGCTCTTTAATACGTTGTTTAGTTCCACACAGAAAAAAATCGTCTTCACAGTCGCCGGGACTCAAACCTCGTCCGCCTGAATAAAAAATATGTCGCCCTAACCTATTCTGACTTACGAATATGTAAGCGAATCTTTAACTTTAGTGATGCATATGTTTCCCAAAATACCGATGAAAGGCGTTACAAACGCTTTATACTTTTATCCATTTCAAATGATTATTTTTCATCAACGACACTATATTTCCAATATATTTCTTATCTATGACAAATATGTAGAAAATTGTCAATTTTCCAATCTATGAACAGATCGCTCTAATTATGGGTTACACACTGTTATGTGACGTTTTTTTTGTAATATTGCAAAAGAAGGTGGTTAAAGTGTTTAATATTATAACAAGGAACAAATCTAAATCAAAATCATGTTCTCCATATGATGTCTATTGCGTTTTTCTAAAAATAACCTTATTTTGTAATTAAAGGGAGACAATCTGTATATTCTGATTTGACAAATCTACATGTATAAACTCCCTTATAACAGTGATGTATATAGGAGTTAAATATATATTAATTTTATTTCAAATGTTGAACAGTTTCATGTTAATGGCCCATACGGAAATTTTACAGTTCTAAAGATCATGTACCAGTATTTTCAGCTCACCGGAGCACAACGTGCTCATAGTAAGCTATTAGGGTCGCCTTTTGTCCGTCGTCCGTCGTGTGTCAACATTTTAATTAAAAGAACATCTCCTCGTAAACAGCTCGGGAGATCTTCAATAAACTTCACCGGAATGATCTTTGGGTGACCCTCTTTCAAAATTGTTCATATCGTTCCGGTCCGCTGCATTTATAGGTCACAAGAGCTAAAAATAGATTTAAAAACTGACAACTGTAAAAATCGTCTTCTTTGAAACCACATGGCTTGGAGCTTTCATATTTGAAATGTTGTTCAAATGATGCCTCTGGGGTCAAAACTGGCCACGGTCCGGGGGTCACATTGTGTATATAGACTTGTATAACAAATTGACTGAAAACATCTTCTTCTCTGAAACCGCAAAGAGGTTTCATATTTGGTACCGGGTATGTAACATTGTATAGTGGTCCTTTACCAAGATTGTTCAAATGATGCCCATTGGGTCAAAACACCCCGGGGGTCACATGGTTTATATAGACTTAAATAGCAAAACGATTTTAAAAATCGTCTTCTCTGAAACCGCAAAGCCCAGAGGTTTATTATTTGGTTGGAAACATTGTATAAAGGTCCTCTACAAAGATTGTTCAAATGATGTCCCTTGGGTAAAAACTGGCCACACCCCGTGGCTCACATGGTTTATATAGACTTAAATAGCAAAATGACTTTAAAAATCTTATTCTCTGAAACTGCAAGGCCCAGAGACTTTGTATTTGGTATTTAACATTGTATAGTGGTCCTCTACACAGATTGGTCAAATTATGCCCTCGGTTCAAAACTGGCCACACCCCGGGGGTCACATGGTTTATATAGACTTAAATAGCGGAATGACTTTTAAAAAATTATTCTCTGAAACCGCAAGGCCCAAAGGTTTCATATCTGGTATGTAACATTGTATAGCGGTCCCCTACAAAGAATGTTCAAAAGATGCCCCTGGGTCAAAACTTGCCATGCCCCGGGGGTCACATAGTTTGTATAAAATTAAATAGCCAAATGACTTTTAATTCTTCTCCTCTAAAACTGCAAGACCGAGTGTTTTGCTAACCAAATTTTTCGAAGGTGGTATAGAAAGTGGCCATGCCGTGTGGGTCACATGGTTTACATAGACTATACAATTCTTTTCTTGAAACTGCAAGGCAAGCCATTTGGCCCTCCTGTTGTAAGCTAATATGATGCCACGAATTCACGTGTGCGACCGATTGCCATCTAGGCACTCTTGTTGAATTTTACTTATTGTAAGAACACACAATTTTATACGAAAAATTAGAAATAAACATAGATTCTTTGACAGACATTTTCTTAAACTGCCACACTATTGTGCATTGGATTATTTCAATTATTGAAGCTTGGACATGTGTGCATTTTCTTGACTGTTTGTTTAATTGAATATATATATATTTATTTATTTATTTATAAACCACCACTTATTGGAAAGGAGACAATCCATGACTACCCAATTCGGAAACGCTCACAAATGATTTATCTTGTAAACATAAATATTGATTGGATAGAAGGAACTGGTAACATACAAATATGTAATTTACTCGTCCCGTGCATATCTCATCAAATCCCCGTCCCTACCGACGTTCACGTGACCATAGTGAGACCCCACTTTGTAAATTCAAATAGTAGACACTCAGAAGAAAACAACGTAAACACTGTAACATCCTTACGAAATTATGATTTCGTTGCTGTTGTTTATAATTGTCAGTGCAAATATACATATCCGTAAAATAATGCAATATATCTGATGAATACAATGATAATACAATCGAAACAGACTTCAATATCTGATTTATTGGTGTGGGAGTGGCTGTTTTGACCGCTCGCGGGAAGTAACCGCTGCAAGGAGCATGTCGAAACGGTAATGACAGTTAACTCGCTTATTATACAGCAAACTGTGATTTAAACCATTTAACCAATGCTGGCATGAGTGTTTCTGGGATGGTCTTTTAACATATTCCTGAAATTAATTTGAAGACATGAAACTGTGTTTACCATGGCAATGAAAATGATCAAAAATAGAAACTTTTGATAAATCGTCATGTCAGATTTCACAATCGTTTGCTACAAAATATTTATTGGGTAACCTGCTACCACATTCCTTTAAATCATTTTGAATCGTGAAAAAAACATGGCCGCCGTAGGGAAGGGAAATTTCCTTATTTAGTTATATTGATAATTTTTAAATATTATTGTCATAAACGGCTGACTGGATTTAAATATAATTGTACCTACATGTAAAAGTACATTACATTCAGCTTATTTTGATTCGTTGTCGCTCTTGTTTGATTGTTAGACAAGCATCATTCAGTTAACAAGTTTTTTACAAACTATTTAGAAACAACCAACCCCAGCATACATGTATACCGATAGCGTTTTTAGATTAATTAATGTATAATTTTAACATTCATCGGGGTTGTCTATTTCTTAATACACACACATAACTTTGAGAACGAGAAACTCGTGACGTTAGGCTTATCTATTATAATTGTAAAAATTGATCTATTTAATTGAGATTACTGGTTTACTGGTTTATTTGGCAAATCGGCATGAGCAATGCCTTTGACCATTTACAAAACACGTAATGAAAGATGGCCATTAGCAACATTACAAGTTCAAAATACATAATTCCAATTATACAAAGCAGGCTTTATAAAAATATTGTACAAAAACATATATATCTATAAAGTGGATTGATTAACTTATTTTATAAGTAGGTTAAGAAGCAACACTATCTTGGGTTTGGGAACGTCGTAAAATCGCAAAGTACGTCAATTTTGAAAGTCGTCTTAACAAACCAATTTTTTCTGGTGACATGAGATTAACAAATTTATTAATAGTACTAAAAGCATTTGAAATTTTATAGTTTTGCCTTAAGTCATGATACAAGGGACAGCAGAGTACAAAGTGGAATTCTGACTCAACAACATTGTAATTGCATAGTTTACATAGTCTATTAATTCTATCCACATTATTGTATCTTCCTGTTTCAATCTCGAGAGAATGTGAACATAATCGTAACCTAGTCAATGCAATTCTATATTTATCCTGGTCAATAGCATCTAAGTATGTTTCATACCTAAAAACAGTTTTAAATTTTTTATAATACTCTAATTTGTTTTGAGAATGCACAGTTTCCGACCATATCTGTATATATTGGTCTCGCAACCTTTGCTTAAACATGGGTATATAGCAACAGTTAAACATATACCATAAGTTGCCATATCCAAGCTTATCTAATGCATTATTAACCGCCTTTCCCCAGCTATTTTCGAAATTCAATGAATTAAAACTGTTATCTAAAACATGTTCTATAAATATTTTGCCTGGAAGTGATTCCGGATTTTTCATAATTTTACGCCAGTATTTTAAGGCTCTTTCCCTGCAAATGACCGAAAGTGGGAATCTACCTAATTCACCAAGGACGCAACTGTGAATGTTTGAGTACGCACGCCAAGAATATGCTTACAAAATTTGATATGGATTTTGTTTGCAATCTCAAGATTAATATTGTTTATACTCCATGTAAAATTATTTCTAGATTTTTTGCGTTCAAATATACATATTTTTGTTTTAGCTACATTTATCTAAACAAATAATAATAATATTATTATTATTATTAATATTATAATTATAATAATAATAATAATTATTATTATTATAAATATTATTAATATTATTAATATTAACAATACAACAACAACAACACCTACTACTACTACTACTACTAATACTACTACTACTACTAATAATAATAATAATAACCATAATAATAATAAATATTATTATTAGTGGCTGCAGTAAACACAGCGTTAATGCAGAAAAAAGAGTGCCTTTTGTCTTAGCTATTCGCTAAGAATTGTTTAATTATGAATGTAGTTGTCATAAAGAACACATATTCAGACTTACCTTTTAAGATGGAACCAATATCCACATTTTGAGCGCGTTTTAAGGCGCATATAATGCGAACTGTGAGTCGGTATCTAGCAGGGGCGTAGCTTGGGTTCAAAAAATGTATAGGCACAATAGGCGGAATCTACAAAATTGATCAGGTAAGCGATAATTTGGGCCAGGAGTGTTTATACTCGTATGTGGCTGCAAAAAAACAACTTCAGCTAAACCCCGATTCTACAAGATAATTGTAAAATAAGCGTGTGTTTCATGAGATTTATTTCTCATTGACGTAATCGACTCGTTAAAAAATGAAGTATCAACACAGCCAAGAAGATCCCCTCACCCCCATCCACCTTCTTGTTTGACTGCAATTTTGGCATATTTAATTTTTTAATCTCTGGAAAAATGTATAGGCAACAGCCTATAGTGCCTAAAGGAAGCTACGCCCCTGTCGAGTGAACTCCAAGATTGCAAACACAGATAAAGGATTAGTATTTATGACACAAACAGAACATTGGACCAATATCAGGTTTCAAACATTTTGTATATTTAAACAGGTATTTCCTTTCCATACATGAATAAGGTAGTTTAAGATGTGTTTAAATCAGAAATTTGCGAGAAGGATATAGTGAAGGATAGTTTTTAAATTTATGAAGCGCCTGTCTGGTATACAATTAAATGCGCTTATGCTGACGGAATATAAATTTTAGAAGAAGTGGGGTTTATGCGTCTGTCCAGTGGCAGAAAAACCATTTCCGTGCAATGAAATCAGAACACTTTGGCCTTTTTATTTATTGGTAGGTATAGGTTGGTCAAAGGTTTTAATTGCTCTTAGTATCCTTGGATTAAAGGTTTATGTCAAACTGTCAAAATATTTAAAATAACCAATAAAAGTAAAATACTGTTTTGGCAAAACCTTCAGAAACCTTGAGACTATATGTTTGTAAACATGGTAGGTAGGTTTGTTATGGCTATTATAGGATCGATTTTTTATTTTGGGGTCCCGAAGTGAAAGGTCAAGCCGACCAAATGATAATAACAAAACAAAATTGCTGTAAAAACAGGTCCAGGCAAAAACTGAGCAACCCTTAGGCTTTGATTTAGCAAACATAGTAAGTAGGTTGGTCATAACTAATAGAGTATCCCTGTCAATAATTTAGTCCTTGAGTGGACGGTCAAGGTTAAACTGACCAAAAAGCATTCCCCGGGCAATAATTATAGACACCTATATCAATGTTAGTAAAATTTGGTATGTAAGAAGGTAATTACTAGAAGTGGATCCCTAATAGTAATTTCAAGGCCATACCGACCCATAGTTGTAAAACGCTGTATTGAAGGTTACTACACAAATTATAGACATAGGTTGAATAAATTGGTAGGTAGGGTGTTCATGACTAGTAGAAAATCGGTAATGATAATTTAATAATTGGGTCAAAGTTCAAGGTCAATCTCAGTAATAGCCGTTAATCTTTGTCGGGGAATAAGTAAGAACCCTAGGATATAGTCTCATAAATGAAGGTTTCTATGTTGGTAATTACTAGATGTAGACCCGTATTGATTATAATGTCATTGGGTCAATGGTCAAGATCACACTGATAAATAATTGTTTTACATTGGGGCTGATAACTTTTCAACCCTTAGGCCTAGTGTTTTCCAACTAGGTAGTTGGTCATGACTTAAGTAGAAAATCGTTACTGATTATTTATGGTTAATGCATTGAAGCACCATAAATAAAACCCTCCATATTTGTGTCACATTATATGGGGGTATTACATGTTAGCACCTTTAGTAAAAGCTCTATTTTGTTTGTATTCTGTGCATGTGTCGTATTTGCGTCTTATCTACGGTATTTTGACTTGCCTTAAAATAAAAGAACTTATGAATTGAACTTAAGTTTCTCTGCAAATTATAGATCTAGGGAGTTATTACATTAAGCTCGACTTTTCGAAGAAAAAAAGTCAAGTTACTGTCGTAGCTCTGTCGTCTGCGTCAGTTTTTATGCTCCCGAAGGAAGGCATATAATAGTCACACCGTCCGTCTGTGGCTGCGTCCGTGGGTGGGTGCGTGCGTGCGTGCGTGGGTGGGTGGGTCCGTCTGTCCGTCAAGACGTCGTTTCCGGTCTGTAACATTTTAATGCCTGGATGTACTTATACATAGTATATTAATGGGTTTGTTGCTGACCCTGTCCGAGTATATAGTAATTTGAATATTAATGAGTCAAAAGTTGCAACCACTCCGAGTGTAAGATACTTTGAATATTAATTAGTCAGATTTTGCATCCTGGCCGAGTATAATGAACTCATAATATTTATGAGTCTGTTGCTGCACCCTCACCGAGCATAATTTACTTAGAATAAAAATGAGTCTAAAGATGAGTCATGTCCGTGTAAATGTACATATAATATAAATGAGTCTGAAGATGCACACTGTCCGATTTTAATGTACTTAGAATATTATTGAGTCTGTCTCCGCCCCCTGTCTGAGTATAAGGTACTGAGATTATAAATGAGTCTAAAGCTGCACCTTGTCCGAGTATAATGTACTTAGAATTTTGTGTAAACATTACAAAATAAAATGTGTTACAATATCTGTACTATTTGTAAATACCTAAGCTTAACTCGCACTAAACTTCCCGTCACAGTAATGCATGCGTTCCTTTGTTATAGCTACTGTACCGGTTATTGCCAATCCCTGATGAACACGTCATAATGTTCTTTAAAAACAAACACCAAAAAAAAACTGTTCCATTTTATTTGGCAAATGAATGTTAAAAATCGGGATATTATTATTTCAGGATACAGTAACAGACTCATTAATGTTCTAAGTACATTATACTCGGAGAGGGTGCAACTTTAGACTCATTAATATTCAAAGAACATTATACTCGGACAGGGTGCAACAACAGACTCATTAATATTCTAAGTATATTATACTCGGACAGGGTGCAACAACAGACTCATTAATATTCAAAGAACATTATACTCGGACAGGGTGCAACTTCAGACTCATTAATATTCTAAGTATATTATACTCGGACAGGGTGCAACAACAGACTCATAAATATTCTAAGTACATTATACTCGGACAGGGTGCAACTTCAGACTCATTAATATTCTAAGTATATTATACTCGGACAGGGTGCAACAACAGACTCATAAATATTCTTAGTACATTATACTCGGACAGGCTGCCGCAACAGACGCATTAATATTCAAAGTACATTATACTCGGACATGGTACAGCTACAGACGCATTGATATTCAAAGTATATTATACTCGGGCACGGTTTAGCAACAGACTCATTAATATTCTAAGTATATAAAACTCGGAGAGGGTGCAGCAACAAACTCATTAATATTCAACGTTCATTATACTCGTACAGGGTGCACATTAAGACTCATTCATATTCTAAGGACATTATACTCGAACAGGGTGTAACAACAGACTCATTAATAGTCTAAGTACATTAAGAGCCAATCAAATTGTTGCCTTCAAAATGTTGAGGTATAACTTCATATATGCACCACTGTTACTATGCACGAAATTAACATGCACTTTGAATGTTGATTCGCCTAAGGTACCACTATATCCATTGTTATTCCCGTTAAAATTTACTGTACATTATTTATTTTTGAGGATCATCCGGAAATGCATAACTTTTCAAAAACCGTGGCCAAACTTTGCTGTGCAAGAAGCAATTTCATTGGGCGCAGCAGGTTTATCTTTTATTGTTCGCATTGTCATTTGAAAGTAACCTGTAATACAATGTCTTCAGATCCTAACAATGTTTTAATGAGATTACGAAGCACCACAACTAAAACCCTTCTTGTTTGTGTCACAGTATGTGGAGCTATTAATTACGTTTAGTGATAACTCTATATTTATACCACTACAAAGTATTGGGGGTATAAAGGAAAGAGCTTGTCGGTCCGTCGGTCAGTTGGTTTCCATGGTTTCCGGATACTAACTGAAGAAAGGCTTGACATATTCAAATAATTTTCGGTACACATGTGTTACATCATAGAATACAGGTCAAGTTCGACTTTGGTTACAAACCACTAAATTTTGACACAGTTATGGCCCCATTTCGACTTAAATTCCTTAAAAACATGGTTTCTGGGCGATAACTGAAGAATGGCTTGATATTTTTAAATAATTCTTGATACACACGTGTAGCATCATAAAATACAGGTCAGGTTGGACTTTGGTTATAAACCACTAAATGTTGACAGAGTTATGGCTCCTATTGAAATTAAATTTTTCCAAATACTCTGTTAAACATTAACACATTTAAGCATTCTCTCTCCGTCCATTTCTTTCGAATGGATGTCATAGTTTTGGGACAAGGCCAAATTGTGGGGGTATATCCGTCATTCATGTGACAATTCTAGTTATTTTTGTATTCTGTATATGTGTCGTGTTTCTGTCCTGTGTACGGTATTGAGGCTTGCCTTAAAATAAAGTAATTCGTAAAGATATTTGGAGTTTCTCTTCTTTGTATAGGTCTAGGGAGTCAATATGTTTACTATATTATATTGTTTTAAACATGTTTTTCAGTTTTCAACAAAAAATATTCGATTCCGGTTTACCTTTAAAGAGAAAGCTGATGTATGCATATTTAAAGCAGCTCCTAAGTCATAATGATGAAACATGTCAATGTCAAATTCAAATTGTGAAACGTAAATAAAAATATACCAAACTGAGAATATGTTTGTACCCCTGTGGTGTCTCGATTGCAGGTAAATTACAGTTTACCAGGGGATAGGATTACCTAACAGTTGTATATACCGTTGGTATATATGGAGAGGATCTTTTAAAATATTGATATATGTTGCAGTGTGCATTGAGTCCATAGTTTTATAACAGGCGATTTTATTTGCGTTGTAAATCAGTGACTGAATCACTTATACACAAAGTAATGACGTAAACACGTATGGTTAACCATAGGGCAATATAAAACTATAACACTATATTACTAATATCGGTATTATTCCACCTTCCCTTCCCGATGTCATCACAGTTTAGGTAAAAATGAAGTTCAAAACAGAAGATATTTTTTTATAATGCCCTTTATAGGTATTTATACGTCCTTACTCATTGGACAAAAGTCTCCGTTATTCTTTTCTTAAACACAGAAAAGAAACCATTGAGATCACCAACACCTTGTGCCAAGCAGACATGATAGAATCCCAATGAATTTAGAATACATGTTACTTGACTTGCCGAGTCGGTGTTTTGGGGAATTACTTTCAATATCGTCTAGCATAATTGTATATATCATTTTAATGAATATATGTTCTAGGGAACAGATCACCTTAAACCAGTACTTTATTATATTCGTTTTACTCATAGTTAAAAAGTCAAGTATCTCTGTCTCCGATAATATAGTCATGTTGTGTGCTGATCTTGGCACCTATTTTTACTTTCACCATTTAATTACATATTTTTAATTAAAATAAGCAATTTCATTGTTGTGTTATTGATATTACAAAGGTATTTAATTACATGGATTACCAGATGTTCCATCGTATACCAATTATCTGAGATATCTCAACAATTTAAGAGACGTATACAAGAAATCCATTTACTTCACACAACTAGCTTGACTGAAAAAGTGTACAATAAAGTCAGAAATTGCTACACAACTGAACTTACTGTCGCTAAAAATGAATTACATGAAGGCAGATTGAGCAAACTGAGGGCAAACCCAAAGCTCTGTACAAAGTAACATCAAAACTACTTGGGATGCAGAAAGACAATCCTCTACCATCAGTTGCTAGTGGTGTAAATCCGGCTAATGACTTCTTGTGGTATTTTACGGTCAAAATTGCAAAGCTCAGAGACACTTTAGACAAGATGGATCATGAACCAGCATCTCGAACTGTTGAAACTCTATTTGATGACAATAACAGGCCATCTTATGACCAGTTTAGGCCAATGACTGAATCTGATGTGGCCAAGCTCATCAAGAAATCAAAATCAACAATTTGTGAACTGGATCTCATTCAAACTCAAAAAGTTAAGGAAAACTTATATTGCTTGTTGCCAGTTGTTACAGAAATTGTAAACAGATCTCTTGCATCCAGTACATTTCCACAAGAATGGAAGATAAGACTTTTATTGAATAAAAAAGGTCTTCCCCTGGGGCTACATAGTTAAAGACCTGTCTCAAGCTTGTCATTTCTGTCCAAGATACTTGAGAAAGCTGCTCTTCAGCATATTGTTGAGCTCATCGAAACAAATAATCTTCCGTCCTATCAAAGTTCGTATCGTTAAAACCACGGCGTTGAGACGGCAATGATACCAATGTATAGTGATCTGTTAGGTAGGGCTGATATTAACCTAGTGACCATCGTTGTTATGATTGACCTCAGTGCTGCTTTCGACAAGTGGAGAATCCTATTGTGCTGCATATCTTGACTAATCACTTTGGTTTTAGTGGAACTCCTCTAAAATGGGTAGAATCATATTTATCAAATAAAGCAATGAAAGTAGTAATCGACAACAGCTCCTTTAACATGCAAAAACTGAAATATAGTGTTCATCAAGGCTCGTGTGCTAGACCAGTGATCTTCACCCTCTATATTGCTGCATTGAGCAGAGTTGTTTCAAAATATTTAGCTGTGTTACATGGGTCTGCAGATGACCACAAGGTTGCATCCAGTTTTCAAGCTGGCAGTCATGTTAATGAAACATCCGTTCTTGAAGCCTAAATGCTTCTCTTGACGACATCATTGGATGGATGGCACAGCACAAATTAAATTGTCGTAGGTGGATGTGAAGTAGCATCTGTTGATAAAGTAAGAGACCTAGGCGTGTTGATGAAGAGTACTCTTAGATTCGATAGCCACGCCAGAAAGAAATGTGAACTAGCAAACATACAAATGAGAAATTTGAAAGGCATTCGGAAGTATCTTTCTTAAATTCAACAGAGACACTGGTTCATGGGGTCATTCATTCACATATTGATTTTTGCAATGGGCTGTTGGCAGAGATACCAGCACATCAAATTGAAAGAGTGCAAAAAATGCAGAATCATGCAGCACGGGTTGTCATGAATGCTGTGATGGACAAAAGCAGCTCTGAATTACTGAAAGCATTGCATTGATTGTCATTACGAGCAAGAATTATGTTTAAAATTTAGAGTATTTAGAAGACTGCATGAAAGTGCTCCTTCATATGTGGAAACTATGTTCAAACAATAAGTGGCAAATACAAACTACAATCTGCAGACATCGCACAACTCTGTGTTCCAAGAACTAAGCCAAAACTAGCAGATAGATCTCTCTCTGTTGTTGGACCTAAATGGTGGAATGCTCTCCCTAAGAACATAAGGTGCATCTCAGATGAAGGCCAATTCATGCGAAGTTTGAAAACACAACTCTTCACCATTTTTCACAAGTGTTACATATATGTGAATGTAAAAAGTTTTACGATATGAGAAGCGCAACAGAATATGCAACATAACGTTTTGCGCTATACGAGTGCTCCTTTGATTGATTGATTGATTGTAAGGGATATCCTTGGTTCAGAATATACAGACTCGGTATAAGAGGACGACGTTTACAGTTATACAAGCAAATGTTTACTCATGTGTACACGAAAGTAAGACATCATAATGATATCGGAACTGCATTCGAGAGTCATTAAGGTCAAGACAATGCGAGTGTTATGTTCCCGATTATTTTTTCTGTGTATATCAATGACACAGAGGATATATTGTACTCAAAAGGTGCAAATGGTATTGATATAGGCAAGTGGAAATGCTTCCTAACCATGTATGCGGACGGTAAAGGGCAAATACGTTATCTGTTAATCCCATTTCGCTCGACATTCACCTTGTGCTTCCAGCAATATATAAATTTTAATCCCAGTTTGATTGTTGACTTTTAATCAAATTTGTGAACATTTTACCTATGACACTTAACATTTGGGTTATTTAAATCTCCTCTCTTATGTTTTGGTACAATAAAACATTCGGTACATTTATCTGGAAAATATCCAAGACATAATATTTAATTAAACAATTTAAGCAAATACGGAGGAAGTTTATCTCTGCCGTTTATTATAAATTCATTTAAGATCAGATCTGGTTCCCACACTTTTTCCAGTTTTTATACTGGCAGTCCCTTTGAATAATTCTTCAGCAGTAAAGTATTACAGTAATAAGGACCTAATCAATGTTTACGACCATACAATTGATGCATAATGCTTTAGTGAACTTTTGTGGTCAACAATGTTAAAATCTCGCTCAAAATGGTTTATATGCATACATTTATAACGTTTACATAAAGCATTATTGTACAAGTTCGGTTATTATCCATTAAGTTTTAAAAAAATAGTTTGGACTTTATCACGTAAAAGGTAGGGCTTTATCAATTTCTTACAGTATATTGTCCCACGAAAATAGCAATATAACGCGTTTTTGTGTGCATTTAAACAACACATGAAGCAGATATACAAAGAAGAATGGCTGATACGCAAGGTCGTACATTAATAATTGCAAAACACATTAATTGATCAGTACTTTTTTACATAAAATATTTTCAACTGTACTGATTTTTCTACATTCTTAACCAAATTCATACTAAGTTGGCCAAATAATTGCCATTAGGAATCGTTTGTAACAGCGCATTATACGTACAAAATATACTTGTATCGTGTGCGATATTTTAAATGTTAAGAGTTTTTGTAGATAAATTATGGTAATAAGTAATTGGTCCGACATGTTTTCTCTGAAATTTGATTTATCTGATTCTACTGTGTTTAAGTGTGAGCATATTTATACACAAATTTTATGATAAACACTGCCTTTTAATGTTACTATTATTGGTATAAATGTCATGGAGAGATTAGGTTAATGTTGTGTCATATGATTTTTTAAACTAATAATTCATAAAGATTTTAATAACACTGCCCATTTCCATTTTTGAAATTTTAGTCAATAATTTACTCAAGTCTGTGTTATATATATTATCCCTCCTCCAAAAATATTCGAGAACAAATAAATAAAAAAATCTCTGGCCTTAATTGTGGGTTACACAGTGTGGCGCCTGTCGTAATATGGCAAAATAAGGTGGTTAAAGCGTTTTATTTAGCAACTAACAATATAACAAGAAAACAAATCTAAGTAACAATCATGTTTCCCATATAATGTCTTTCTCGTATTTCTTAGATAAACCTTGCATGGTAATTAAGGGGAGACAATCTGTATTTTCTGCTTTGACAAATGTACATATATAATCTCCCTTATAATAGCGCTAAATAAAGTAAAATTTATCATTATGTTTCAAATGTTTTACAATACGATTGCAAAGGTCCAAGCGGAAGATGTTTTACTATAATGGTCATGTGCATGTATTCATTGAATTTATTATGTGTCGATTTTCAGTTTTCTTCTCAATATGCCTGCTATAGACTAAATGATTGTGCATACGATTTTACTGTATTAACGTTTCCCAATTGTGGCGGCATTATGATTGCGACTTTTTTGATAAATCCAAACTAGAAAAGAGGAAACGCATGATAGTGTCATTACTCAAAACCTGAAATAACCGCATTTGACATTTAGTTTATTTATTAATTGTATGAACACATTATTTTATATGGACAGTTCAGAAATAAACATACACACTTTGACATACATTTACTTTATATACAATACTGGTGTGTATGATATTATTTTGTTTATGGTATCTTGTGCATGTGTATATTTTCCTGACTGTTTGCGTGTTTCATTAAATTATGTTTTGTATGTAAACAGTTAACCAATAGTAATTTAGCTTAGGCATACGTGGATAATAACACATGCATGCATTTGGTTGAAGGATGCCTTTGGTATATGTACCAATCGTAACTAATTTAGTGTTGGAATGGAAACAATCCGTACCAAGTGAATTTTGCAAACGCTCCAAAATGATCTACCTTACCAACAAATATATCTTTGATTTGATGGAAATAACTTTTTACCAACACACATTTATTTGATTTGTTCCGAGCATACTTCATCACATCAATTGCCCTACCAACGTCCACTTCGCCATAACCAATTAAAATGGTGGTCACACGGAAGGCAACACAGTCGACACTGCACCATGTGTTGTAATGTTTACCTTCACGTTTTATTTGTGTCTACATTTTTTTCATTCCAAATATACATGTAAATAGATGGACAAATAATGCAGTATCTATTAGCTTTTTTTTAAATATAAAATTATAATAACAATACACGAGTTTTTAAACAAAATCTTCCTGATGGGAAAGCTTATATTGGTGTATTATTGGTTATTTAAACCACATAGGGGAAGTAGATTCTGCGGTATATTATCTTAAAACATGCACCTGTCTAAATGTGCGTTTGCAACTATTATTGTTAAACGTCCCGGTATGGTACGTTACGTTTTGAATGAGATTGGGTATTTCATCGATTCTTTTATGTTTCCTACACAGATGGTCGTTTCGGTCTCAGCTTTCGTGCAAGTTTTATGTGTATTTCACCAGTAACTGTTCCTCAGAGCCCAGCTGACTCTCCTATTAATATTAAGACCTATATTTGTGGTAATTCAATAAAGAAATAATGTTCGATGTGTCGTTGTTCATCGACAATTAAACAATGATTTGGAGTTTTTAATGCGTCGGAATTTAACCACGATTGCGTTAGCCCAAGTTGTTTAATAGCCACGCATCAGAACGACAAAGAGTTGTTTTTTAGCCTTCCAACAACGATAATGTGAAAATTATTTGCATTCTAACATAATTTGACATATAGTTTTGCAATGGTAATGAGAATTACTTTTGCCCATGCTCCGCTCAGAATCAGGACTACTTTTTGCCTTGTTTATTGGGTAGTTTAACAACGATAATTTTGTTCTTTGTCTATAGAGAAATTAGCGAGTATCAATTTAGAAAATATGTTATCTGATATGCTTCAAAAGGTTTGATCCTTCGTTGTTCAGCAAAATTAACCAGGTTGCTATGTAAAAACAAACACTACTTTTGTTTTCTGTTTAATATAAAGTGTTTACCCTGAGAATATCCAATGTAAAGAGGATATCATGAACTGATAGTATCACAATAGCTCTGTGAATACTTTGTCTGCTTTTGTAGGTTTTTATCTTTGATTCAATAATATAATAATTGTGTACAATTTGGTTATGTGTCAATTTGGCTATTATTAATTTTACTTCCTATTTCGATTTCGCAGGGTATGTATTAAATTCAAATGCCCATTAATATATATACTATAATGACCTTGGTCTATTAAACGGGTACGCGTTAGGCGAGAGCGCGTTTTGCAGAAATCCGGAAGATAAAAACCTGCAAAATGCAGACGAATCATGCACAACTTTAAGAGGGGTCAGTTCCCCATTACGACTTTTATTGAGTTTGGAAAATGTTTAAAAATTTATGAAACGTAAAAGGAAACGAAGTTCTTGGGATTTAGCTTACTTCCACAAAATAGGAATGTTGCAAGTAGTGTCTCTAATTTGCAGAAAAGTTTATTGATAACAAGTGTATCAGCACTATGTTGAGATTTCCCCCTGATTTGATTGCTAACGTTAACTTAAGGTCTTTTCGCTACAAAGTTTTGTGTAACACTTTGATCTGTTTTAAAACCAAGAACATAAATGAGAAGTTCGATACTTAGAAAATACTATAATAATTCGTTGTTTATATTTGTTCTGCTTTTTTAAGCGGGGTTATACAAAACAGAAACGTGTGCGTTGTTGGTTAGGAATGAACTTTCATAGCGTAGGAATATTGAAGTAGCTGTATCATTATTGTTTTTGTGTCACATGTAAAGGCAACATAAAGGGTTACTTTTGACGGCAGTTGAGGCGGCGTACCCTTAAGTCTATGCAGAAAATACATTGCGAAGTTTGTGTGCAATCATTTTAAAACTTTAGGGAAGTTTTTGTGGACAAAACAAAATTTCAAATAAGGCTTGTGCAGAAAAGTTGTTGATCAATCATGATACATTTTAGTTGTTCTTCGAACAACTATATGTATCGCTTCTGATTTCCGAAGGTAAAATTCACTATGACTTTAACTCCGTTATTATTACGCATCAGTAAGAAGTGCCGTTTCGAGTCTCATGAACGTTTCACAAATGCATCCATCGTTTAATAATATGTTTAAAACAAACTAAAAAAGTCGAGTAATTCACAGCTTTCAGTGTAGGATCAAATTTTAAAATTAAACATCGCGGAAGAAAGTACTCCGATATGCAGCGTTCGAATTCATTGATAAATGGTTTACTTGGGTCACGAGCCAACTAGTATCATTGACATATTATAATCCTTACATATTCATCTCGCTTATTGTCAATGCAAGTTAAGGTGTTTAATATGTGTGGTGTGTATAACTTTTTAGTTGTAAGCGACTGTCTAGTTTTCACATCTGTTATCGTTTTAAGTAGTGGCCGTCGTTTTACAATGGACTGCACTTCATCAGCTGATCATATGATAACATACACGATTGAAAACAGCATTATTGAGAGACAAAAACTAAGCTAATTACACGATTGCGATATATATTTAAAAATCTGATTTTATTACGTAACAATATATATTATAACTTCGCATTTTGAAGATTATAAATTGCCAAGCAATGTCTCTGTTCAAGTTATAGTTTTAATGTTGAAACAAATATTATAGTAAAACATGGATTGTAGGATTCAACTAAACGAAGTTTTAGGAATATTTTCGTTTAATATTTGACTTTTTGGAAAGAACATATTATCATGTATAACACGTCGTGTTTGCTGGTTCTGACTTCTTAACCAGAATTTAAATTCAGAGATTTTTATTTTCTTCACAAATGAACACTGAACGAGCTATTAGCGCACCAATTATATATTACCAATAAACTGTGTATAAATTTATAACCACTGTATTTAAGGTGACATATGATATGACATACCTCTCTAATTGCCCACAATGTCCATGATAACATCGGGTTCTTCATTTTAAGTTATTATATGATCATTTAGGTGACTTCATACAATTTGATTTTATTTACCGGTTCTAATATACACTTTTAATGTTATTGTATTTTCAATTATTTGCAAAACATTATGAAAACCCACCTGAACGGGTCTTAAGTGTCTATAGTTCATTGTCCGGAGCATAATGGATTATCAAATAACTTAGCATAAGTGATGAACATTGTTACACGGCGTAGAGTGCAAAAGAACCAGTTCCCTAGGTCCAAGGTCAAGATCACAGTTCAAAGTTAAATGTCAAATAAATAAATCAATTCTTAAATCTTTGTCCGTAGAATATCTTTGTTGAGCATGGATGGGTTTCAAATAATTTGGCAGAAGTGATACGCTTTGTCAGATGGTGTGCAGAGGAACCAGGTTCCCTAATTCAAGGTCAAGGTGTCAACGCACGGTCAAATATAATCAATAAATCCTTAAGGCTTGGTACAGAGCATAGCTTTGTCCAGCATGGTTAGATTTTCAAATAACTTAGCAGAAGTGACAAGCATTGTAAGACGCAAAAGCCAGTTCTCTATAACAAATCTCATGGTCAAAAGTCATATATAAGAACTATGTTTTTAGACTCTCCGGATCATATCTTTGTCCAGCATCAGCATAGGATGTTTTTAAAAACCTGGGCCGAAGTGATAAGCTTTATGAGACGACAGTGTTTTGTGCACAAGAACCAGATTACTTTGGTCAAGGTCAAGGTCACACTTCAATGTCAAAGGTCAAATATATCTTTAGAACCTAATATTTCATGCACGGAGGTACCATCATAAGAAGTTGGGTCGTGCATAAGAATCGTGTCCCTAGTCCCAAGATCAAAACATCACATAAAAGTCAAATATAAACAATAAATACATAGGTCCAAGGTCAAGGTCACATTTACAGGTCTAAGGTCAATTTTGTCCAGAGTGCAATACTGCCATGCATAGAGGGATTATTAAATCATTTAGCAGAAAGGATTGCCATCTTACCTCGCAGAAAGAGGACAGGTATATGAATTCAGATGCACAAATACCATTACCCTACCTTATAAGTTATTGAATTGTTTCTATTTAGTCGTTGAATCTTTACCCCTTAAAATGGCTTATCTGACTGGCGTATCATTGTGACAATGACAATATTATTTGTTTTTAAATCAAGGAATGCACAATTTAACAAATTTTATGCAAATGACATGTTCTTAGACGCACACATGGTTAGCTCCAGTCGAAGATTTGTGTATTGCATATATTAAACATGCATCATATTATTGTTAAACGAGTATACGACAACTTTGCTATATAATTTTCTGGCTCTGAATTATGTAGGCTCTCCTTAAATATCTGAAATTTCTGATTTCTCGATATACTACATCAACCTTCAAAACAACCCGTTCCCACTGCCGATAAGTTCAACCCGAACAAGCCTTTAACTGGTCGGACTCGCTGGTCAGTCATGTTTGGGTCGGTTTTCCTACTCGAGTGGTTGTTGCAGGAAGATCATTTGTTGGGCTCGAACAATTTCAAGAATAAAACTTGAGATATGTTATCATTCATGTGATTTGCAAAGTCGACAAGTACTGTTATCATTAATTTTATCGTTAAGATAAAAAATGAGATTGTCGGTAGGGTGATTTAATTGAGCTGTTGATACAAGTCTTGTGGGCCACGATTTCTTGTAAGAGAGTAACAATATGCACACATTGAATATTCCCCTGACAATTTTTTATAGCTGGTATATTACATATAATGTTTACATTGTGATTACTATAATAAATCCAAAGCTATAGTTGTGCTCAAGTACGCTCAAATATGATCAGCTAGCGATAAAGTAAAGCTTTAAACACAACAGTATGCAATTGGGAAGCGATCGAGTACAATCAAGTTACCATTAGCGGCTCATGAACAATAGAGTATTGATCGGTGCGGTCATGAAGAACTCAGGTACATTGGGCGTTCATTTTTTTACCTCGACCAAACAAGATCTCTTCAAGATAGGTTACCGACATTTACTTGTCATCCACCCAATCGATTCTCGACCGATTTACTATCAGATCCCTACTCGACTTCTAATATCATGTTGCTGATCGATTGTTGGGGCTTATTTGGGTAGATATTTTTGGTTACTAGGCAACTATTAAGATGGAGTGTGTCCAACTAACTGCTCGCTTGTCAATCACAATCACGAAACGTTCGTAACGGATAACATTGGACCATTTGAAAGTAATAACTTGGTATATATTTTCTTTGTTTCGGTAAGGAAACTAAACACACGTCCTAGGCCACCTGAATGCAAAATCCGGATGTCTGTACATCAAAATTGTAATGTATCGGATAATAGGAACTGTTTGTCTCAAACCTTTTTCACGCTTTATATTTTTGTGAAGAATTTTGATATTACTTGGCCTAAATGGACATTGCATCGAGACGCGGGTTGCTTACTGACGTCATTAATGTATTGTAAAAAGCAATGTCACAGGTTGCACGTTTACAACCAAACTGGATAGTCTAAAGATAAATCTCTACCTAGTGGGGCAATACCTTTTTAAAAACAGTACTTGAATATAGTTTATTTATTCTTGTATTTCAGAGAAGACAAAACAGACTTACCTGAAAACCGATATCATTAATCCATACTTTGAAGAGGTCATAGAGAATACTGAACAGTCTAATGTCGGTTATCGTCATTGGGTATGCCAACGTATCAGGCTACAACTACAATTTCACGGGGCATATTGATCGTACAGTTGTATAAATAGAGACACAGCGTGAATGAATTTATAAACATGGAGTTGTGCGAATAGATTTACATCGGTTTGTTACAGAAATTATTTTAAACTTTCCTGTCGCGAGTTGGCTAACTGGTTGATTATATGACTATACAGAAATCAACACTTAAATCTCTAATAAATTTATCAGCTTCATGGTATGAGGTCCAGATTTGTATTTAGTGACTTAAAAACCTTTTTATTTCGATTAGATATGTTTGGGTTCATAATTTCTTATCCAAGTTCGATGATCTAACAAATCGCCCCAAATAATGCAAAGTTGTGGCCCTTGCCTTATCTTGAATTCGCAGTTTCCTCTTGTTATGTCCAATAATTTTCATCCAGTCTTCAACAAACGTGTATTTTAACAATTGGTTTTAACCTAGATGGGGAATCTGTTTTACAAACACCTCTTGTTTCTATTTAATACGCGTGATAATAGCTAAAACTAATCAGCTTGTCCTAACCGAAAATAAGTTCACAAACTGTTAATAAGAAATGACTCCTACAGACACATTAACAGTGTTGTGATTTATGCAAATATATACATGTAGTCAATTTTTGTAATAAGGTTATTTTGAGACAAAGAATCCATCTTGTTAAAATTATGCACGATGCGTTTGATAAGTTTTTCTTGTACGGCTATTATACATAGTGTAATCTGTCAGGCATGTTTGTCAAATAGTGGCCGTCGGACAAAAACTGAGAATGCAACACATACCAATAACAAAATTATGTTAGACTAACGTGACTCCTTCTAATACATAATGAATGAACACAATCACTGAAAACATTAGCCGCATACACCATGTAAACCAAATAAATACATTATTTTCATTTATATCAAAACACCTACATGTATATATTAAGAATATCTACACAAACCCAAACTTACCTGTTAACATTTCCATTCTCGAGAAAGTGTATTTAATACGCATTTAATGCGTATAAAACGCTGCGGTATTGGCACCGTATTTTTTCTGCATTTTTAATACGCATTTAATGCACTTGAAAATGCAGAAAAAATACACTTTTTACAGAAGAAAGTGTATTTTTCTGCTTTTTTCCTGCATTCACACACTTAAGTGCATTGAACGTGTATTTTTATCCTTGACAAAATACACTATATCTTCAAAAAATACACTTCAGTGTATTGAAAGTGTATTTCAAGTGTATTTTCTAGTGCATTAATACACTTTTTGGTAAAAAAAAATGCAGAAAAAGTACAGAAAAAATACACTTAGTGTACTAAAAGTGTATTTAATGCGCATGTAACACAGAACAAATATGGTGCCAATACCGCAGCGTGTAATATGCATTAAATGCATATTAAATACACTTTTTCGAGAAGGGTTGTGGCTTCTCCAAATCAAGTTGCCGGTAGATTGCTCTGTCAACTAGACAACTAGGTCGTCGAAGACAACACAAACACTACATAGGTGAATTGGGGATATGCGCTTGTTAAACCTCTGACGACAATGCATACCGCAACGTGTATTATTGTCCATAGCATACCGCAACGTGTATTATTGTCCATCATTTTAGGTATCAGATCCTTACTCATAATCATGACAAACAAGATATAAATAAAATAAAGTGCTATTTCCAATTTCAAAACACAATATTTTCGCAATGAGCATATTTCGCCGTTATGCGAATACTTTCCCTATCAATCCTTATGTCCTGATTGGTTGTGCCTATATACGAGAACTGAGTATGTATTATCTTTTTCAGGACAATGGCTATGTTGTTGAAGGTCATCTCGATCTGTTTTGTGGCCGGTACCTGTATGTCCAAAGGTAAGTTATTACATTTTGTACTGATTACATTGTTTTATTCGAACAAACATTATCATTCATCTTGTGTTCGCAACATACGTGCATTCGTTGGCAACTGGCCATTATTCTGATTCATGCCAATCAAGAACAATTTGCTTTAATAGAGAATTATTTGTCCATGGCCTGCGACAATCATATACAGACATGTTTAAGTAAAAGCAATTTATATGGAAAGATTCATTTCAGGCTATTTCGAAATCATTTTTTTTAATTTTACAATCATTTTCGAAAAATACGACTCGAAACGTGTGCCTTAAACATCGTTGACATTTAAATGCTAACTAATAAGGCAAAACCACGTGTGCATTTAAAAAATAAATAAACAAACTGCTTAAACAAATACATTCAAGCGAATTTCAGGTAAATCACAATCTTTGATATATGTGAATCTAAACATAATGGAAACCATACCTGACCTAAGAATAATAGGTATGTTTTATTCAAGGCCATGCTCACTATTTTGCAATACAACCATGTTTCAGATACTAACGGCTTTGATTTCTTTTCAAACAAATGTATTTATGTATTGCAACAAACACATTGAACAATTTCATATGAGGCAATGATTGATTGTGTGACAATCATACGCCAGAAACTTATTTCATCCACAATCATTAACCGTAGCTACATCATCACATGATGGCTCAGTTTCGCAAACGATTTCGTGGACGTTTTGGAGTATATGTTCAAAGTATTTCATTTGACTGTTTAACAGGTTGGTCCAGTTGTCAGTTGTATTCTTATTTCTTGATGCAGCCAGTGTAAACTCTGAATGCACTGATTTTTTTTCGTATATTCTTTAAAAAAATGCATCGGGCTATAATTGAGATTTTTTTTTAGATTATTAGATTATTAAATTATTAAATAATATTTTAAATAATTTTAATTTTACGAATCTTGAGAATCTGTTGTTTAGCTCTCGAAGTGTTCTTGTCAACATTTTCAGTCAAACAGCATTTTCTCTTAAACTGCTTGGCAGATTTTCACAAAACTTCTCAGTATTTATTATCTTTCAAACTTCCTGTCCGCTGCATATATAGGTCACCAGAGCTTAATTTAAATAGTGAACATTAAAAAACATCTCCTCTGTAACCGCAAGGCTGAGAGTATTCATTTTTGATATTTAACATTTTCTAGTGGTCCTGTACAAAGTTTGTTTAAATTATTTTCCCGGGGCCACGGGGTTCACAGGTCTGATAATGTATAGACTTAAATGGCAAAATTACTTTAAAAATCTTCTTCGCTAAATCCACAAGACCCGGAGGTAATTATTTAGTATGTGCCATCATATAGTGATCCTCTGCAAAGATTGTTGAAATCGGTCCCCTGGGGTAAAATGTTGTTTTTATAGACTCATATGTTTCAAGTGGGCTTTAAAAATCTCTGAAACCGCATGGTACTGAATATCATATTTGACATGATGTATTGTGTAGTGGTCCTCAACAAAGATGTTCAAATTATGCCCCTGGGTAAAAAAACAATACGCCGCATGGTTTTTATGGACTTACCTGGCATGTGGATATTAAAAACCTTCTCCTCTGAACGTGCACGGCCCAGCGGTTTCGTATTTGGTATGTAACATTGTATAGTCGTTCTCTACAACGATTTTTCAAAAATCGACCCCTAGGGTTGCCACCTCCCGGGGATCACATGGTTTATATAGACTTAAATAATACAATTTCTTTCAAATAATCTCCTCCCCACCCGCAAGGCCGAGATGTTTTGCAATTTGTATGTAATATCATTAAGTTGTTCCCTTACAAGGCGTTCAAATATGCCCCTAGGGTAAAAACAACCATCCAGGGGCACATGGTGTTTATAGACGTATACCATTATGGCAAACGAACTTGAAAAACCTTTCCTCTGAAACTGCACGACCTAAAGGGTTCGTATTTGGTATGTAACATTGAATTGTTGTAATATACAAATATTGTTTTAATTATGTCCCTGGGGTAAACGTGGCCATGCCCTGTGACATTGTTTATACAGACTTAATAGCAAAATGACTTTTAAATCTTCTCCTCTGTAACCGGAAGGGCCAGACTTATAACATTATGGCATGGGGTAAAAAGACGCCAAACCGGTGTCACATGACTTCTTTAGACTGTTATATGCGTGTTGACTTCTTCTCTGAAACCGCAATGCCCAGAGGTTTCGTATATGGTATGTAAGCTTGTATAGTTTATTCTGCTGCTGAAGTAAAGTGACCACGCCCGGAGGGTCACATGGTTTATATAGACTTAAAGAACAAGATGATTTTACAAATCTGAAACGTAAAGGCCTAGAGGTTTCGTATTTTGTATGTAACATCTTGCATTGGTCCTCTACCAAGATTCTTCAAATTATGCCGAGGTAACATTCTCCACGAGCTGTGTGTCATATTGTTACAACAGACTTATATGGCTACTGGGCGTTACAAATATTCCTATCTAAAACCGCATGGCTTAGATGTGTTGTATTTTGCTTAAAACATTGTAAAGTGGTCTTCTGCAAACATTATTCAAATTATGCCACTTGGGTTAAAGTAGCCACGCATTGGAGTCACGTGGTTTCTATAGAATTATTTGACAAGTGAACTCTAAAAATATACACTGAAACCACAAGGCCCACAGGTTTCGTATTTGGTATGTAACATTATGTAGTGGTCCTCTACAAAATTTTGCTCACATTATGCCATTGTGGCAAATTTCAGAGGAGAAACGTTTTTTAAGTAATTTTGTTGGGCCATTTGGCATGTTATATGTAATATGCGATTGTGGTCCACTACAAGGATTGTTCAAATTATGCCCCTTAGGTCAAAACTGGCCACGCTTTATATGGACTCATATAGCAAAATGACGTCTCGTCTAAAACCGCAAGGCACATAACTTCATACTCGTATGAGCGCCTTAGGGTCTTGTGGCCCTCTTGTTCTCTTTGATTTTAATCGTTGGTCGTAAGTGTTAACCAACTGTGTTACGTAATGATCATGTGTGGTGGATGGTAATCATATTTGTTGGTTTATATCAGCATAATATTTGGCGTTATTATTATAATATGTCGGGTTATTATCATACCGTTGGTTAAAATTACATTGTTTCAACATTCAGGTAATTGTGCCTGCTTCGATTATTTTTGTATATTGCTTATGAATTGTTTCCATAATTCAGATACTGGGACATTTGACTCACGTCGTGGGGATACTTTGGTATTCGAATGTCCGTACATTGAACACGGACTGTCAACCTTAAAGAGAGATGAAGTGACCCTATCAACTTGCATGTACAACACTTTGAACTGCACAGGAAACGTAGACTTTGATGTCACGATCAACAACAGGAAAGTTTTATTTACGTTTACAATTGTTGTGGACGGAAACGCAAACTATTCCTGTACAGATTCTGAAGGATTACAGTCAACAGCACCTATTGTTGGAATAAAAGGTAATTTAAGTTTTATAACTTCAGAATACTCGAAACCCGAACTTATTTCTGGACAAAATGTCATTACAGTTTAATAAAATCCATTTTACATGAATTTTATTTTTATTTATCTTTTATTTCATTTATCATTCTTGTGGTAGGCAGAATGAGTGGTAGCAGAAGCAGTGTTTGCAACCACCGTCCCCCAAAAATGCCTTGAAGTACAAGTTTATACAACTTTTATCGTCCATCGTATCGTACAATAAATCCATGTATTATATTGCAAATTCAGTTGTATACATGTAGGTCGGTAGTAACTGATTTTTTTCTACCCCTCTTACCCAGCGTCTTGTTCGTATCTACGCCGGCCTATAACATCGTAGAAGTTTTTCCAACGATTCCCACATGCCTGCCTTGTCTACCTTTCATTATATGGAGAAGCTTATCCATTTTTATTTACTCTTACATGTTTTTGGAATAATTCTGGGCCAAGTGTGAGGTTCCTGCGCACGTAAACCGGTTCAAACACACAATGCTTTGCATTGACCGTTCCAAGGCGGTGACCCCAGTTTTATTCATGTGTGTTTTGTGTTTTGTATGTGTTTTTGTGATGTGCTGGGTAATTGTTTGGCAATTGGTCACACTGGGGTGCTTATAACGTGGCAACTGGAGTTTCGCTTTCTTTATATTTGTATGGTCTGTAAACTGAATAACCCTTGGCTTTGATTATCTTATTTGCTGTAATTTATACAAATTACTTAAAAATGAAAAATAGCATATGTATTGGCCCGCTAATAAACTTTATTTTTTCAAGAATACGCGAGATTTAAAAATATTGAAGAAAAAAAAAGACTTTACAGTCCATGTTTACATCGTGATTTTTTAAGTAGTTTAATTAGGCTATATCTGTGGTCAAGCATGATTTCAAATGACCAATATTTTTAATGCACAACGCAGGGTTTTGGTTGTGCTTGTCCTGCTAAAGTAGTTTGCTCACTAGCTTCTAGGTGAACTGGTTTCGATGCTTGCTGATAACACGGTTATAACCAAAGATCCGTTTTGTAATTGTAGTGTATTTGTTGACCATTTCATACATTGCAATTCGGTCAATATACTATAAGCACACATGTCATGTTTAATCTGGGATTCAATAAGGACGCCAAATAAGGTATTTACCTGTGAATTGAAAGAAACGAATATGTACATGGATCCTCCTTAACGTTTACATCACGTAATTATTTCTGAAGTATTAAATTGAAATATTCACGATATGTCGATGCAATTTTTCCGATCGGAAAATTATTATTAGGGTTTATGATAATTTTTTACTTACTATTTAAGCACTCATTCTCCAATATTTTTGATGAATAAATTTGCTGATAAATGGTGGTTAATTACATAGCATTTGTGGTGAACAAGCTTGCCTTAAATTCATGTTTTCAATGTATTTAAGATTTTATAATTTCCAATTTCGGAATTTAATCCAATTTAAATCTAATGGGGAAAAATAAACCATAGTGGGCAAGGGAAATGGTTCATTTTACTGGACCCAGTTAAATAAGGAACATTATCACTGTCTATCAACTCCAAAGCCAATTTTAATTGATTACCACCACACTGATTATTTAATTCGGCTGACCGTATACCTGAATACTCAACCTTAGAAATGCAGAGCATTGTTTTTTACACCTAATACAGACTCCGAAATATTGCAAAATTAAGGGAATATTTGCGACTGGGCTGTAAAAACACCATTGTTATACACGAAACTTTGTTACTTACGATATCGTTACAACCAATGTTATATCAATTGAAATATATAGAGATTAGGTCGAAACCGTGGACGCAGCATCGTTATATGCAAGATATCGCTATAAGCGATTTCGTGACAAGTTGAGTTTACTGTATATCGATCGCGCTGCCCATCTTGAAGTCTTTACGCGTCTAAACGTCTAAATGTCGCTTGTTCTCACGTAATAGTCATGTCGGTAGAAGGTTAAAGTCATATTCTGCGAAGTATTTGAAAGATACGTAAGGCTGAATCAACAGTTTTTTTTTAATGTATGGTAAAGGGTCCAAACAGGTTTCATATCGAAAACAAGAATAGCTTATTCATTAGAAAAGCAGTTCGACAACACTGCTGGCGGTGATTTGAACTAACTTGGTAAAATAACTTTATAACTTTTAAGTTATTTGGTTGCTCGGTTATTATGGTGATTAAAGGGCTTGCTACAGAAAACAAATAGCTCACCGACTCCAGAGAGAACACTTGTTAGTGTTGGACATGTAAAGTTTCACCAACGACATTGGTTTAACTAGAGAACGATCGTGGAGGCTAAGATTAACATTGTAAACTAAATATACCGCGTGAAATCTAAATATCCCCGCTAAAGGTTCTAAATAATTAAACGCTTTTAATACCATTCGAACAAGCGTATAATGTATAATTAAATCCGACCGTACCTTTCTGCCAAAAACGTGCAAATGCATGTTTATAAATATGAACAAATATTAAAAATGTGCTATACAATCATAAAGGTCGTATGTAATTTTATAGGAGATTGGGACACAGTACGCATTTCATACACATGCGCTTTGAATAATACAATTGATACGGAACATTAAAAAAAATCTGTTCCTAATTCTTGTTACCTTTTTAGCTCAACTGAGCACAAAGTGCTCATAGTGAGCTTTTGTGATCGCCCGTTGTCTGTCGTGCGTGCGTGTGTGCGTGCGTTTGTGCGTGCCTGTGTCGTCACCTTTTCATTGAAACAACATCTCCTACTAAACCGCTTGGCAGATTTTCACCAAACTTCACAGGAATGATCCTTGGGTGAACCTCTTTCAAAGTTGATCAACTCTTTCCGGTCCGTTGCATATGTAGGTCACCAGAGCTAAAAATAGATTTTAAAAGTGTAAAGTTTAAAAATCTTCTTCTCTGAAACAGCAGGGCCCAGAGATTTCATATTTGGTATGTAACATCCTATAGTGGTCCTCTACAAAGATTTTTCAAATTATGCGACTGGGGTCTAAACGGCGCCACGCCGGGGGTCACATGTTTTATATAGAATATATAGCAAAATTAATTTAAAAATCTTCTCCTCTGAAACTGCAAGGCCCAGAGTATTCATATTTGGTATGCGACATCCTTAAGTTGTCCTTCACAAAGAATGTTCAAATTATGTCCCTGGGGTCAAAACGGGCCGCGCCTGAGGATCACATGATTTATATAGAATATATAGCAAAATGACTTTTAAAATCTTCACCTCTGAAACCACAAGGCCCAGAGGTTTCATGTTTGGTATGTAACATCCTGTAATGGTCCTCTACTAAGATTGTTCAAATAATGCCCCTGGGGTCAAAACTGGCCATGCCCCTGGGTCGCATGGTTTATAGAAACTTAAATAAAATCTTCTCCTCTGAAACCATAGGCCCAGAGGTATTCATGTTTGGTTTGTAACATCCTATGGTGGTCCTCTACAAATATTGTTCAATTTATGCCCCTGGAGTCAAAACTGGCCACGCCACGGGGATCATATGATATATATAGACTCGAATAGCAAAATGACTTGAAAATCTTCTCCTCAGAAACCGAAAGATCTAGAGATTTCATATTTGGTATGTAACATTGTATAGTGGTCCTCTACAAATATTGTTCAAAGTATGCCCCTGTGGTCAAAACTGCTCACGAACTGGGATCACATGGTTTATATAGACTTAAATAGCAAAATGACTTTTAAAATCTTCTCCTTTGAAACGGAGAGGCCCGCAGCTTTCCTATACTTGGTACGTAACATTGCATAGTGGTCCTCTTCAAAGATTGTTCAAATTATTCCCCTAGGGTCAAATCTGGCCACCCCTAAGGGGTCACATGGTTTATATAGACGTACATAGCAAAATGACTTTAAAAATCTTTACCTGAAACCGCAAGGCCCAAGTTTTGTTCAAGGTTGTTCAACTTATGCCCCTGGGATAAAAATAAGCCACGCCTCGGGGATGCAAATTCCAATTGGGTTACAAGGTTCAGGTGAGCGTCCTAGGGCTCTCTTATTTATTTCCGTTTCAGATAAGTTGCATGCATTTCTGCTTGTCTGATGTGATTGTCTGTTATCATGGGTGTTAAAAATATACATGTAAATAATGTATGCGCTTTTAATGCACAAATTATTACGTACAGACACTTTAATTCAATTAACGGGCTTTGTCTATACACCAGTCAATATTAAGTCACAGAGTGTTAGCGACTTGTATTTCTGCACAATTTCAACACGGGGCCTTCCGCCTACATGCCGGGACAAGTTTAATGCCAATAAATAGGTCACTTGTTCGCTCAAAAAACGACAGGTGTAAGTCAATTAAGTAAATACTTTTTGACAGCATTTTAAAGCAATACCGAATATACATCCCGACACCTGGACGCCAATATATAACGAAAAAGCGTAGTGTGTTAACCCGGTGAGTGTCTCAACATAACTACCTATTCGACGAAATTGAATAATAGCTGCATTGTTGAGCTATGTTTCACTGGAACACATGACCTCAAATCTTTATAAATGAGAGTGTGATTGACAACATGCAAAACATGTAAAAGCATAGGTGAATTGAATTCTTCAAGACATTGGCAACAATGTTTTTTCAATTTCTTTCCGGCATATTTTCTTAGAAATTTGCACAAACATTCGTCATCGTATCACAAAACTAAAACAGTCGTTAAAAAATAGGGATCACCGTCCTTGTTTTGGAAAAATTAGGGTTTGAATACAGTACATTTCAAAGCTTTCTGTTGAGTTTGTGTAACTAGCAATGTGGAATTATATAAAAAGTTCACATTAAAACTAGGATGGAGATTTTTAAATGAATCTTTTTTATATTTCGTTTGGCAAATACAAGTGCAGTTTAATGATAAAACGCGCTTTATCTACGGTTACCATTTAAAAACTGACTTTTAATGGACGCTTAACCAGGCTAATTAGTAATTATGCATTTAATAAGACAGTGAAAACATCAATAAATAAACAAATATATAAATATATTTTGTTGCATATACATGTGTCATGGTATACAGAAACTAAAACAGTCTTTAAAAAATGGGGTCATTGGGCTTGTTCCGGAAGTATTTGGTTTTTAATGCTATACCTGTAGAAGCCGTTTTCCAGTCTGGATTATTATCAATGTTTTACGAACATACCGTTCTTTCAAACACTTGTGGTTCTTTTGACCGGTTTTATTTGAACGTGTTTAATGGTGTTTTGTTTGGAACTATACACGTGTATCTTATAATACAAACGCTCTTCCTACATTTACTGTTCAAATGATGAATTTGACTGGGCGAGTAAGTAGGTCAAATGGGTACTAAATTATACAATGCTTTCTGAAACGTCATTTTTTAATCAAATGTATCCTTTATTTTGTTCCAAACGACCTATTTTCTTAAAATTTGGCACATACATACATGCATGTATACTTACACCAAGACATTAATTATAAGTATGGGTCACTGAACAAGTATGGGAAATATTGGACTTTAAATATTGTACCTGTGTAGCATTTATCATGTTTCCTTTTAACATTTTTACGTTAACAACGTATCGATTGCCAAAATAGAATGGAGACATTTAACGGATCTTTATTTGAACTGATTTGTTAAGAAATACATTGTATATCTTTCCAAACGATAGGTAGAAATTATCTGTAGCTTTTAAATTGGTTTCAGATGTTTTGACAGTATGTATAGATATTGTGATTAATGACACACTCAATAAACTCTAACCATTGACTGGAACTTAAAGAATTACAAAGATACACAGTTATCGATTGAAATTACTATATTGTAGCATGTACACAATAAAACAAAATTAAGCAAACATGAAACAAATAAAGCACACTTCATTATTCGTGTATTATTATTCTCTACCTTTTTACATAGTAAACGAATAAACATTAGTAAAGTGCTAATTATTTTCATACTGTTCTATATGTTTCCAACGCAATAACAGACGTTTAGTGGTGTAACGATATACTGGTACATACCAGGTCATTGCGGTATCAGACCTCGCGGTCATATATCGCGATATGAAAATTGTATACCGGTAATTAAAGATATGTACTGTGCACCAACAAGTCACTTTTTCAGTCTCCTCATTTTACGCTTGCCTTGCATTCTTAGTTCCGCGACCTTAATACATACCTCTGAACGTATGAAAGTACAAATTAAAAAATATGTGTTGAAATGAAAAAAAAATAAAGAAATACAATGAATTCCAGGCAGTACGAAACCTGGCACACAATCGCACATGTGAGACAAAATATAAATGGTATTTGACAAAAATTTTCATAAACATTATACATATTAGTATTTAATGTTAGTTTTTTGCTTGATACTTAGAGGAATTATTACTGCAACCATCAGCTTTATGCATTATGTTATGCCAAATAAATAAATATTTATAATGTACATCATGTGTTCAATATGTGGTGTATGCTTTACAAATCTGTGTCTGACAGTTGATGTTGAGGTTCACAGAGTTTGGGATTCAACACAAAAATCTGCTGAATGTTGATATAAATGTTTAAAAATGTGTTTGAAAACAGTACCAGTAATTTATATTCAAGTAAGAAATCAGTTTAAAGAAATGTAATTGAGATATATCGTATTTGATAAATTTGACAACATCCAATAACATTTCTCTGTTTGATAGCCACAATGAGTAAACAAACAACAATTTTATTTTCATAAAATAAACAACAGTTTTATTTTCACAAAATATCAAACTTACTTTATCAAGCTTGGACAAGCTGAAGTTTAAAAACTGTTGTTTTCCTTCATCTCTGCTAAAGTTATACTGCAGAATCAAATGTTCTTTCATAATCTGCATACCTGTGTAAAGAAAGAGATACATGTATTAAGTATAAACTGCTATTAGCTATTTACAAATGAGCATTAAAGGGACCTGTTCACAGATTGGCAAATTGACAATTTTCAAAGAAAATTCATAGATCACAAAAAGAAAAATACATAATATATTAACAAGCAAAGTAGCACCACTGATAAAGAAATATATTGGAAAAATAGTGTTGCTGATGAAAAATCATCATTTGAAATGAATACATTTATAAAGCGTTTGTATCGCCTTTCGTCAGTATTTTGGAAAACAAGTGTATCACTAACATTCAAAATTAATCTCAACGATCGGCAGTCAGAAAAGCCGAGTGGTTACAGTGACAGATTTTTTATCCGGCAAACGTGGTTCGAGTCCTGGGTCCGAGGTTATAAAACTTTTATTAATCTCAGCTAAAAACTCAACTCACAGCTCAATCTCCATGCTCAGCTGAGATTCTTGCTCAGTTTGTGGTTATTAAACATTTGGAGATCAAACTCAGTGGAGACGATTTTTTGAGCATGAAGTTTAATATATTTAAGCGACTATTCGGTCATCCATATTTACGTTATTGCTCTAAGCAGCCCATTTGTGTAAACAGTGGTATATTTTTACCGCGGTTTTGTTTTTCTGTCCAAGTTACTTACCAAACCACGAGGTAAAGCAATGGTCACATAAACTAATTTACACTTGAAACTTGCAATAACACATGATGAAATCTTAAATCGAAAATTGTGTGACGTATTACAGCTGTTATGACGTACTTATATTGCGTCATTGTGCGATTATTTCCATTTTCATGTGTAGATAAAATGGCTGCAACAGGGTAAACACAATTTTTTTTCAATATTATGTATTACACTGTTGCAAGAACGACGTGAATATCAATAGGGTTGACACTACAATTATAACAATGGATATGTTATTTAGCTCTAGAAATAAAAGTAAGACGTTTCATACGTGCATTGAACATGCAATTTTATGTTGTGCTGTTTAATTGTTGAATTGGAATTTAGATTTTATCTCAGTGTTGTAAAATACTTAAAGTATAGAACTATATACGTAAATCATGTGTTCCATGTTGATTTTATCATCTAACTGTTGATATCATCACTGTTTACTTAATTATTTGTCACATTTACATGTTGAGATCGACACTGACACAGGTAGCAACCAATCTCATCATTTCTTGCTCAGCCTGAGTTTGAACTCAGAGTTAAATTTTTATAATATCAGATTTCATGAGTTCAGTCTCAGGATGAGCTAGGAGTTGAAATTTGAGCTGGGAGATTGATCTCAAGAGTTTTATAACCTCTGGCCCTGGGAAGGGCAATTTATATATTTTCTCTATATAGTATGTGTTTTGGTCAATCAAAATTCTTTGGTTTTTGCAGTTAAGACGTTAGATGACTTTTGAAAAAATACGACAATCTGTGAACAAGTTCTTTTAAATGAAATATATTTTCATGCTATTGCAACTACTGGTATTTGGCCAATCTACTGCAGGTAAGATTAACATCATGAATGATCATTGATCTACATGTAAGTATTCTGAATTCGATCATTAATACTGTATAGCAGGTTTACAAAGTTTGTACAAGGGCATTGATTTAGTAAAACGGCATTAACACACATGAATTTGCTGTTCATTTCATGTGTAATTAAATATTTAATATTGATTATAGTAATGAATAAGAACATGAAAATAAATGCAAGGCACATCACAATGAAATATAGGACTTATATTTTGTGTATGAGATTGCTTAGGCGTAAAAAAATATATTTGTTTCTGGTAACCCGACCTACCCTAAAAAAATGCCTCAACCCTAGAACATTTTATTGGGTTTGTCACTCTGATTTGTTTTTTTATTTACCTTTTTCAATAATTAAATGTGTTTTTGGATAAATAAGTGTTTTGCTTTGATAGTATCGACTTATAAACAATGTTTAAGGATATTACTGATATGTTTTGAATATTTATTCAGTTTTAGAATCTTCAGATTGACCATTTACCAAAACAAAAATAGAAAAAAAAATCCCGACTTACCTACCCTAATATTTTTGGGCATGTTACCTGAAACAAACATTATTTGTTTTTATGCCTATTTATACTTCACAACTCAAATGCATGGCATTTATGGTTCCAATTACTGAAATTACAGTTTGTATTCCAACAATGGATTTATTGCCATATGGTGTACATTTCAATGAATTATGCAACTTTAACAAAAGCAACTATTTTGTTTTCCTACTGATAACCCATGCTTCATTTGCACAAAGATTACATGTACAAAACAGCACACATATAGTTGTGATAGGTGAAGATATATTTTTAAATATTCGCGAAAATACACGACACTAGAGATATAATTACTTCAAATATGATTTTAAGAGCATTTATGATAATACATTTATGAAAAACAGTTTTTTAAGTGCAAAACTCATATTTACTTACTTGATATTTAAAGAATGCAGACTGCATTGTGCTCCTCGAAGGAAAATCAGCAGTTGACAAAACGAATTTAAAGTCAAGATGGCCGCCGTGGAAAACTGCCAAACTTAGCGATATAGGAATGTTTGCTTGGATCCATATGGGCCTGTTAGTTAAGAAGCTATATGGTCTCTCTTACTGGGATCCATATGGGCTTGCTATTGGTAACCCATCTAGGCCTGTTTTTTTTTGGGGGGGGGCCCATATGGGCTTTCTTGCTGCGACCCTTATGATTTGCTTTTGGGGGACGCATATATGATTTTGACCTGGAACTGTTATGGGCATGACACTATATGTGGGACCCACACAATGCCCATGTGGTTCATAAACTTACTAAGCCAAGTTATAGTCTATATTGGGCCCACATAGGCTGGCTTGTCGAGACCCATAAAAGCTTACTTGCTGGGGACTCATTTGGGCTTTTATTGATGGGACCCATATTGGGTTGCTTGTTGTGGTGCCTTAAGGGCTTGCTTGTTGGGAACCCATATGGGGATGTTCTACGTGAATTTGTTTGGTACCCATATGGGCTCTGAACCTCTCCTGCTGAGACCCATATGATATTGCTGTTGTTAACCCATAAGGGCTTGCTTGTTGGAGACCTATATGGGCAGTCTTTTTGGGGCCCATAAGGGCTTACTTGTTGGGGGCATATATAGGTTTTTTTTGCTGGGTCCCAGATTAGCTTTCATATTGGGCGCCAATTTGGGCTTTCTTACTGGGAACAATTTGTGTTGTTTTGATGGAACACATATTGGGTTGCTTGTTGGGATAGTTTGTTGGGGACCCATATGAGCTTGCTTGTTTGGTACCCATATGGGCTCTCTTGCTGGGACCCATATGGTCTTGCTGTTGTTGAACCCAAATGGGCTTGCTTGTTGGGTACCCATATGGGCTGTCGTGCTGAAACCCATATGGATTTACTTGTTGGGGACTTATATCGGCTTTTCTTGCTAAGATCCATATAGGCTTGGTTGCCTGGGACCCAACTGGTTCTGATTTGAGCAATACAACGCATATGGGTCCCACATGGGGTTCATGTGGTGTAGAAGCCCAGGTATAACCCATATCGGGCCCACACGGGATGGCTTACTGGGACACGATTGTCCGAGCTTTCAAAATACTGTAGGAACCAATGTCCGCTATGTCAAAATGATTTTGGAACGAGTGTCCAGGGTGACATAATTATGTAGGAACCATTATCGGCCTTTGTAAAAAATAGAAACAAATGTCTGTAGGAACCGATATCCGGTTACCTAAAATTTTCAGTCTATACATCCACACAAAAAGGTCAATGTCATCCTTATATTTTCATGTTATTTTTTCTGTAAATATGTTAAAAAATCTCTCTTAAAACTGTGCACACACAAGTGAACAAACTACTGGATTGTCAATCAAATCACTTGCAATTTTGATGTGTTAATTTTACCCATTGGTGCAGTTTCCAACCACAGGAAAAACGCTCACTATTACGAACATCAACAGAAATGACACGTACAGTTTCTCTTGTAGAGCCACAAAGCAGGGTGGCAACTAATCTCTACTAAGTGATGGGTACAGCCTGACAGTCGGGTGTAAGATTATGGTTATACAGATAAAACATTGCTTTGTTTCATGTATTTATAACTTATTTAATATAATTATGTTACTAAATTAATTTGATGTTAGCTGGATTAAGTGTGTCAGCTCCTCACATTATAGTAATGCGAGCAACTTCACCAAAACATTATAAATCCTTCCTTGCAGAAAAAAACCAACCAAAAAAAGCCGAACAGTTCTAAGACTACATTTATTATAATTACTTACATACATTTTAGCGCACTGTGCACGAAGTGCTCGCTGAGCTTTGGGAATAAGGGGACTGTCCTGCGTCGTCCGTTGTCCGTAATGCGTCAACATTTGGGATGATGGATGCGATTAAAGCCTTTACTTTTCTTTCAATCTTGAACAAACTGGCACAGTTTGTGTATGACATTAACATGTCAGATGGGTTCGAAAATGGTACAAATTGGACAGGATCACCACAGTTATTGCCCCTTTTTCATGAGAAAAAACTGCAAAATAGAATGTGTGCAACATACAGGCTTCATTTTTCATCCGATCTTTAACAAACTTGAACAGCATAGGATTCCAGATATTCAAAAAATGGTCTAGATTGGGGTACGCACATCAGAGTTATTGCCCAATGTTTGTGAGAAAAAAATGCAAATAATGGACAATATGGAAGATAGAGACTTCGTTTTGTCATATCTAGACCAAACTTGCACTGTTTGTGTATAACTATAAGGTCTCGGTTGAAGTTGAATATGAGTCGGACTTAAACACCAGAGTTATTGCCGTTTGTAAAGAAATCAATAACAATCGGTTTTCAGTCTCCATAGAAAATTCAAACTTTTCATTCAATGTTGACGAAACTTGCCCAGTTTATGTATGACCATAAGATCTGATCTGGATGCAATGATGGACCATAAATAACCAGGAACACTAGAGTTATTTCCACTTTTGTAAAGAGAAATCTTGCAAACAATGGACTTTGTGCAATATAGACACTTAATGTTTTCATCTAATCTTGATCAAACTTGCACAGATTGTGTATGACCATAAGATCTCATAATAAACCAAATAATTGCCCAGAGTGGGGTACAAACAACAGTGTTATTGGCCATTGTTTGTAAAAAAAAAAAAGCAAAAACTGGACTATGTTCAGGATAGAGTCTTCATTTTTCACTAGGGTGGCAACAAATAGTAAATCAGTAAATGGTTAATTGGTTTTGGTATTTGAACTGTTAACCTGTAAAGTAAACATCATTATGACACGTAACACGCAATTAAAATGTAAATACATCCACTATGATTATCTGTTTGATTGACTAGTCACTTGGATACTTACACAGTTGTTGCTTATGACCATCCCAAATCAACCCATATCACCCAACCTCACCCTTACCTTGACCTTGACCTATTTTGCACTTAGAATAATTCAAAAGTGCAATTTCTTGGTTGACTAGATTTTACTGATTCTTCTAGCACTAACACCGCTCACTACAACACATGGATGTTTACACAGTTCTTACCACACGGCTTACTACAAAAACGCTTGGCCTAATTTTTACTTCAATAATTCAAATTTACTATTACTTTGTTAACTAGATTTTACCGTTTTGTCCGGCACCAACTCCGCTTACTACAGCACTTGGATACTTACACAGTTGTTGCTTATGACCATTCCCAATTTACCCATATCACCCAACCATACTTTCACATTGACCTCCTTCGGACTATTTCAAATGGGCTGTCCTGCACTAACCGGAGGCATTTGTGTTTATTGAACACAGTGTCTTGTTTTAACTTTTAAATGTCAGAAAGGCAACTTAGTTTTTGATAAGAAATCTGACCTTATTTTGTGACAGACACTGCAGATTGATTTCCCTGCAGATGATTGTTATACATTAATTATAGCAACACATGTCTTAAATAAAGACAATCGGCGTTGAAATTAGTATTGAGATGTCATTATGTGCCCTAAATATATTACACGAGGGCCAGGATGATCGCTAATGTGACTTCTCGGACCCCAGAGTTTTTTGCTTCCTACTAAGGAGACTGCTCGGACCACACATTGTTCTGTCCCTACTTAGGAGACTTCTCGTTCTCTACATATTTCGAACACCATAAGAAAACTTATCAGCCCCAAAATTTATTTGAGATAAACTCCAATCATGTTTAATATATGTACCGTGAATAAACATATCATATACAGCCCCATGCTTTCACCAGTGATACATGAATGACCTAAATACTAGTACTTTAGGTAAACTTTATTGATACATGAATCTGTCAGGCAAATTTAAGAAATAAACTTTGTCAGAAAATAATAGAGGGAACGAATGAAAATTATTATATAGCACACAAAGTGTACAAAGTTATGTTTAATAATATACTATATGTATCATTAGTATTGCACATATTGTATACATGCTACACAAATGAAGTTAAAGTAACATGAATCAAATTTCGCAGTATTTACAAAACTTCAAGCTTTTACCACATTTTACTTATATAAAGTATTATTATGTTGAAAATTTTTATACCTTGAATAGCATGTACTGGAGTAGTTGATAGAAAGGTGCAATTATAAATAACTCTTAATAAAACGCAACCAAAATTCAAATATAAATTAACTAGCACAGTAAGTTTATAAATATAAATTCCCCATTTGTTAAAAGTCTCAGGTAACAGATTCTCCCGATGCTGATTGATGCGTGTTTATTAACACAGGTTTACCGCGTGCTATTTTCAGATGTTTCACTCTCCTGCTGAAGTGTTTTGTACTCGTTAGAATTAATTCACGGGCACGACAGTCAATCACAACGTACAATAATATTTTACGCAATGATAAAATAATAGGAAATATAAGATCCATCAAGTTTGCTAACATTGATTTGCTTATTTATCAGAAAAATACCAGAAATTTACCACTTTATAGTTTGTGCTTGTCACAAGAAACCTTAACACTATTGATAGGCAGACGTGATTTGACCTCAACAGGCAACATTGTACGTTGTGACCGACTCTCGTGCCCGTGAATTGTAGCATTGTAATTGCTATTGATAGAGCTTGCCGATTATGTGGGCTAAATAAAATAGTTATTTCGTTATTTGAATAACATTCTGATCATGACACACAACGAGTAAAATTGTTCATAATTATGTTCAGTTCTAGTGCGTGTGTCGAAGATATGTTTATAACTTCATTTTAACCGCTTATGTAAACAATTATGTAAATTTAAATCCTCAAAAGTATGCAACATTTATTGGTATACATTAAACCATTGTTGTAAGTTTGCATTCCCTACAAAAAATTGCCAATTGTATTGGCATTCAATTTTCCCGCTGCATAGTGAACGCAAGAAATCTAAAAGTGATCTTAGACAGCTACGCCAAAAAAGTATAAGCTATATAAGCAGATATAACGATAGCATGCATGTGTCGTTAAATATTCAAGTATTAATATTAAAAAACATTTCATAAACCTATACATAAATTTACTTGCATGCCATTAAATCATTGTCACAGATGGCCCTGACTCGGTGACCCTGTCTCCATCTGCCACATCCTATACACTGAATGAAAATCAGCACCTGAATGACATCAGCTGTTCTGCCAGCTGTTACCCTGCCTGTAATTACAACTGGACACAGTCTGGAGTAGGCATAGTCAGCAACACTGGTGATCTGTCGCTAGGGACTCTACAGAGAGGAGAGGCTGGTACTTACTGGTGTACAGCAAGCAATGCAGCTGGATCTATGAAAAGCCAGAATATTAACATCAGTGTCATTTGTAAGTTTAGACTTTATGATATACTCAGTTTTTTTTTTCAATGTTCTTTACATATGTAAAAAATGAAATTAGTTACTTTGTGCGTTGTATATAATATGCAATTTACATTGCATTGGTGAGGCATTGTAATGTGTAAGTTCATGCTGTAATATGTAGTTGACTAGCATTTTTTAATAAAAACATGTTTGACATCCTCAAGACGGCCCAGACTTGGTGACGCTGACTCCGTCTACCACATCCTATACACTGAATGAGCATCGGCCCCTGAATGACATAAGCTGTTCTGCCAGCTGTTATCCTGCCTGTACTTACATGTGGACTAAGTCTGAAGGAGGCATAGTCAGCAACACTGGTGTAATGTCACTAGGAACTCTACAGAGAGGAGAGTCTGGTACTTACTGGTGTACAGCAAGAAATGCAGCAGCTTCCAGGAACAGCCAGAATGTTACCATTAATGTCAATTGTAAGTTGAAGCTGTGTTAGATTGGGGTATGTCCTTGGGCTGATGGATGGGTTGTGGAGGGCAGGGTAAACTTTTGCTTTTCACTCTCCAACTCAATAATGAAATGAGCCAATGTAATGAAACTACATAGTTAACTTTAGCAAGTTCTTGCAAGAGATTTGATATGGGGTTGGTGGGGTAAAGGTCAAGGTCACTGGTATTAAAGAGAAAAAAACTGTTTTCGCTCTTTAACTTGAAAATAAAATGAGATTTTGCTATGGAACTTCATATGGAGATAATTATGCCCCCCTTTGAAGAAGTGGGGGTATCTTGCTTTGCACCTATCCGTTGGTCGGTCGGGTATGTCGGTCGGTCAGTCGGATGGTCGGTCTGTCCGTAGACCATTTCATTTCCGCACGATATCGAGATAACGCTTTGACCTACGATCATGAACGTTGGTATGCTGGTTACTTGAGTGGAACGGAAGGCGCCTATACATTTTGAGGTCAACAGGTCAAAGGTCAGGGTCACCGCTAAAAATAGAAAAACAGTTTCCGCTCAATAACTTGAGAACGCATCGAGATATTTTAATGAAACTTAATACAAAGATACCTTATATCGAGACTTCGCTTTTAATTGCATATGGGGTGTGTTGGTTTAAGGTCAAGTTCACTGTTACTAAAAATAGAAAAACGGTTTCCGCTCAATAATTTAAGAACGCATTGAGATATTTTAATGAAACTTCATTATTAGATACCTTATATTGAGCCCTTGCTTCGGATCGCATATGGGTTGAGTGTGGTCAAGGTCAAGGTCACCGTTACTGAAAATAGTAAAACTGTCTCTGCTCAATAACTTGAGAACGCATCGAGATATTTTAATTAAACTTCATACATAGATACCTTATATAAAGACCTCGCTTGCGATTGCATATAGGGTGGGTGGGATCAAGGTTTCCGCTCAATAACTTGAGAACGCATCGAGATATTTTAATGAAACTTCATACTTATATACCTTATATCGAGACCTTGCTTGGGATTGCATAAGGGTTGGGTGGGTCAAGGTCACCGTTACTAAAAATAGAAAAACGGTTTCCGCTCAATAACTTTATAATCCATAAAGATATTTTAATGAAACTTCATACGTAGATGCCATATATCGAGACCTGGCTTGGAATTACATTTGGGGTGGGTGGGATCAAGACCAAGGTCACCATAACTAAAAATAGAAAAACGGTTTTTCCTCAATAACTTGAGAACGCATCAAGATGTTTTAATGAAACTTCATTCGTCTATACCTTATATCGAAGCCTTGCTTAAGATTGCATATAGGGTGGGTGTGGTCAAGGTCAATGTGACAGTTACTAAAAATAGAAAATGGTTCCCGCTTAATAACTTGAGAACGCATCAAGATATTTTAATGAAACTTCATACATAGATATCTTATATTAAGACCTCTTTTGGGATTGCATATGTGGTGGGTGGGGTCAAGGTCACCATTACTAAAAATAGAAAAACACTTTTCGCTCAATAACTTGACAAACATTGACATATTTTAATGATACTTCATGCATAGATACTTTATATCGAGACCTACTTTGGGATTGCATATGGGTCGGGTGGGTTCAAGGTCACCGATACTAAAGATAGAAGAACAGTTTCGGCTCAATAACTTGAGAACGCACCGAGATATTCTAATGAAACTTCATACATAGATACGTTATTTTGAGACCTCTCTTTGGATTTTATTTGGGGTAGGTGGGGTCAAGGTCAAGGTCACCATTACTAAAAATAGAAAAACAATTTCCGCTCAATAACTTGAGAACGCATCGAGATACTTTAATGAAATTTTATACATAGATACTATATATCGAGACCTCGCATTGAATTGCACATTAAAAAAAAATTCTTAACATTTGCACATATTCACAACTTGGCTGCAAGTTTGGGGCATACATATTTTACAAACATCTATTGTTTATATTGAGATGTCGCTTGGTATATATGTAGTAATATTGGGTGGGTGGTGTCAATGTCACCGTTATTAAAAATAGAAAAAAAAAGAATTGGGCAATACGGCGCGTAACAATTGAGCTATTTTAATACAATTTAATACATTAATAATTTATATCAAATGCATATAGGGTGGGTGGAGTCTGTGACACTTTTACTAAAAATTGAAAACCTGTTTCTGCTCAATAGCTCAATATCAAATTGAAATATTATATAAAAACTTATTTTAATATTTGATAGCTGACATTGAGCCCTTGCATGGGTTTGGTTACGCAGGGTGAGGTCAAGCTCACTATTAGTAAAACTTAAAAGTGGTTTCTGCTCAATAGCTTGAGGACAAATTGAGATATTGTAATGGAAATTTATATGTCAAGACCTTATATTGGATAGGGCAAGATCACCATTACTGCATACACTGCAGATCCGTTATATAGCGATCCATTATTTCGCGATATCCAATTTATTGCGAATTGGTCGTGGATCCTGATTTTTAGCTCGACTTTGGTGGAATTTCAACATTTCTTTTTTTAGAAAAAAATTGCCAGTAATCTGTGTTAAGCACAAGAAAAGCTGAGCACTCTGTCCTCCGACAGCTTTTGATTTTCATATAATTCAATATTTTACTATTACACGATGTTCATAAATGCATCCAGGTTGGTTCGGATTTGCGCGCCTATATTGCTGCTCTTTCATTCACACATTTGTAGTGCTACAAACAATAACCCGACCCGCTCAATATTAAAGTGTAACAGTTTCACGTAATCAGCTTAAAACGGGCATGCCACCCGTGACAACATCCTTTCACTGCTGTCGCTTTAATCAGCAGCCAAATTACACGCGGTCCACGTGGAGGGTGTATACAATAACCGTGTCATAAATAAATACTTACCTATCTGAACTACAATAAGGTTATAGATACGGCGTAACTGTTTCTGTTTTGTTTACGAGGAAATGCTTACTGCACGTCGTTCGCGATATAGATACCCAATTGTGTTGTTATGTGCTACGAATCTTATAGAAAAGTAAAGATATCAATGTTGTCAGGGCTACACAGTTTTTATATGACAATCATTACACCCATGCATTCCATGCATATTACATGATGTAGTACATGTCAGCATAATTTGTGCGCGCTTTTCTAGCAGAACAAAGGATTTACCTCAAATACGTGTGCAGTTTAATTTTAAATAGAAATCGTGTTTACGTCGTGTGAACAGTAAAATTCAGAAAGGTCTTTCGGATTTTGAATTTATTATATGCAATTTGAAATTCATTACAAGGAATAATATTACTTTTTATATACAAATGTAATATTTTGCATATGGATATAACCTATTGTGGATGTTAACAGCAATGAAAAGGTGAGTTAATTATGTTTATGTTTTGAGATCATGAAAATAGGCTAGTGTATCTATTTATATCTATATGTACATGGATGACCTGACAAGTAATATCGCGATTCGTTTATATCGCTATCGCGATCCATGGATCCCGCGAATTGCAATTTCAGGTATCTGCAGTGTATATAAATAAGGTGTTTGCCCTATAACTCGTGTAGGAAATGAGAAATTGTAATAAAACTTTATATATGGATACTTTGATATTGAGTCCTCACTTAGGATTGCATATTGGTTGGTGGGTCAATGACATCTTAATAACTCAGGAATGAGATGAGTAATTATCATGAATCTTCATACATTGTTTCTTTATAGCAAAATGTTGCTTGGGATTGCATGAGGGTTGGGTGTGATTTAGTTCAAAATCATTAATACTAAAAATAGTTAAACCGTTTCTTCTCCTTAACCCGTCAATGGTTTGTGCTAGATATAGGTAGCTTATATTGAGACATAGCTTGGTATCACATGTAGAATGGATTTAATGAAGTTCAGGGTCTGTGTTACTAAAAATATATAAACAAATCCGTTTAAACTTGTGAACGATTCAAGATATTGTTTTGAAACTGTATGTATAGAGATACCTTACATTACGAAGCGACACGCGCGGTGGGTAGTGTCAACAGGACAATTGCTAAAATAGATAGCGAATTGTAATGTTATATTAAGGTGCATTGTAAAGTCCTTAAAAACGTAGTTGCTCTTGAAAAGTCCTTTAATTGGGTATAGCCTTGTAACATTACCAAAGTGGTACTTGAATTTGACACAAAGTCCTTGAATTTCTGAAAACAGCCTTGAATTTACATTTCAAATAATAACAATCATAATCAAAGGATAACAAGATGAGCGGTTTTTTTTGGAGCTTTTTTGTAAAAAAAAAAAAAGTTCGGCCACGCAGAAGTATGAATACGCTGTAGGTACGTTATAATTTGGGTACGAATCGAGGCCTTGTGTACTACATCGTAATTTCAAATGGCGGCACCCAGTGAAAATTATCTTGATGGGTAAACATGGAAAACAGTGTTCATTCAAACAGAACTACAGTTGATTGAAGTCAATTCAATTTTAATTGTAATATAAACGATACAAAGATTGAATTGAATTGAAGTCAAGCAAATTATCAATGTTCTGTTCAAACGATTATTTTTTCTACATGTGCGAAAGTGCACTGTCAACAGATAAAAGTAGAATACAGACGAATAGTAGTCGAACATATGAAAACATGTTGAGCTTACTGCTTCTTTTGCTAACGGTTGCATGTTTTTCACAAAGCAAGAGAACTCCATACACTTATTTGCTTTTAACAGTGAAGGCTATTGATTATTTTGTAAAGATAATATTTTGTCTTCAACATTTCAGGTAATTTTATGTAAAAATAACGCATAACTGGTCCCAAATGTTTAAGTGTCTTATAGATGACCCTTGCAAAGTTGTTTTTAAAGTCTATACATGTAGAAATATTAACCTTGAAAATCACAATTCTACCCTTGAAAAGTTCTTGAAATTGTATGCAAGATTAAAGTATGAACGAACCATGGGTGTTGTATAGTGTAAGGTGTTCCTTGCCAAAGCTGTATGACCCTCACCTTGGATCAAGAACTCTTGATTGAAGTATTGACTTCGTATACATTTCATTCATACAAAAATAGGTTTTCATCGAATTTCTACGTTTCTTGTGAACTCATTTTTAGATGGGCGTCAAAAGTTAAATCGCAAGCTGGTTCCTACAATAAACTTGTTGGACACGGCACAGAATGACACAAAATAGTGCATGTGTATGATGCAATATGCATTATAATTCATGTGTCTAAAAAACAGGCAGTTTTAAGCTCTACTGGCCAAAGGCTATTGGGCTAGCAAACTTATGGCTTGGCAGTTCGTGCGTCGTGCGCGCATGTGGCCATGTGTCCATGGGTGCATAAACCTTTCCTTTAAAGGACATCTCTGAAACCAAACCTCACAGAAATGTTTCTTAGGTGGTCCTTTACCAATATTGCTTAAATGGCTCTGGTCCGCTGCACAAGATGGCCCTCAGAGCTATAAATAGGAACATACTTTAACTACTTTTCCTCCTAAACTCCTGGGTAGATTTTCAAATAATTTCAGAGAAATGATCCTTGTGTGGTTTTCTACCAAAGTTGCTCAAACAGTTCCTCTCCGTTAAAAAACGTGGCCACCAGGGGGCGGTGCCATTTTTCCTTATACGACTATTTAACAATTTGAAAATCTTTTTGTCAGAAATCACTGCTTTGATTTCAAAATAATTTCCCAGAATTATTCCTAAAGTGGTTCTCTACTAAAAATGTTTAAATGGTTCCAATCTATTAAAAAAACATGGCCGCTAGGGGGCAGGGCCATTTTTTATAAATGGTTATATTGAAAACTTGGAAAAGCGTCATGTCAGAAACCACTTGTTGGATTTTTACCCCAATGCTCTAACATTGGTCGCAACGCTTGACATCAACCTGTCTTAAATCGGTCACAACACTCTATCCGACCTGGCCACCCCCCACCCCAAAAAAAGGATGTATCGCCGCTTGACCCCGCACCGTGAGCTCATAGTGAGCTTTTGTGATCGCCCGTTGTCTGGGCGTCCTTGTGTCCGTTCGTCCATCGTCAACATCTCCTCCTAAATCACTCTGCAGATTTTCACCAAACTTCACAGGAATGATCATTGGGTGTCCCTCTTTCAAAGTTATTCAAATCGTTACAGTCCGCTGCATATGTTGGTCACAAGAGCTAAAAATAAATTTAAAATTTGTAAACTTTAAAAATCTTCTTCTCTGAAACCGTAGGACCCAGAGGTTTCATATTGGGTATGTAACATCTTATAGTGGTTCTCTACAAAGAGTGTTCATATTATGCCCCTGGGGTCAAAACGGGCCACACCTCAGAGGTCACATGATGTATATAGAATATATAGCAAAATGACTTTAAACATCTTTTCTTCTGAAACCGCAAGGCCTAGAGGTAGAGGTTTCATATTTGGTATGACATTTCCTATACATATTGTTCAAATTATGCCCATGGGGTCTGAACTGGCCACGCCCTGGGGGTCACTTGGTTTCTAAAGAATATATAGCAAAATGGCTTTAAAAATCTTCTCCTCTGAAACTGCAAGGCCCAGAGTATTCATATTTGGTATGACACATCCTTTAGTTTTCCTTTCCAAAGATTGTTAAAATTATGCCCCTGGGGTTCAAACTGGGCACGCCCCGGGGGTGACATGGTTTATATAGAATATCTAACAAAATGAATGTAAAAATCTTCTCCTCTGAAACCGCAAGGCCCTAAGGTTTCGTATTTGGTATTTAACATCCTTTAGTGGTCCTCTACAAAGATTGTTTAAATTATGCCCCTGGGGTCAAAACTGGCCACAACCCTGGGTCACATGGTTAATATAAACTTAAATAACAAAATATCTTTAAAAATCGTCTTCTCTGAAACCGCAAGGCCAAGAGGTTTCATATTTGGTATGTAACGTCCTATAGTGGTCCTCTACAAATATTGTTCAATTATGCCCCTGTGTCAAAACTGGCCACGCCCCAGGGGTCACATGATTTATATAGCATTCAATAGCAAAATGACTTTAAAAATCTTATCCTCGGAGACCGCAAGATCCAGAGGTTTCTTATTTGGTACGTAACATTGTACAGTGGTCCTCTACAAAGATTGTTAAAATTATGCCCCTGGGTTCAAAACTGGCCATTTCCCGGGGTTCACATGGTTTATATATACTGAAATAGAAAAATGACTTTAAAATGTGCCTTCTCTCAAACCCCAAGACCTAGAGGTTTCATTTTTGGTATGTAACATAGTATAGTGGTCCTCTACAAATATTGTTCAAATTATGCCCCTCTGGTCACAACTGGTCACGCCCCCATGGTCACATGGTTTATAAAGACTTAAATAGCACAATGACTTAAAATCTTCTCTGAAATGGCAAGGCCCACAGCTTTCCTATATTTGGTACGAAACATTGCATAGTGGTTCTCTGCAAAGGTTGTTCAAATTATGCCCCTGGGGTCAAGTCTGGCCACACCTCGAGGAGTCACATGGTTTATACAGACTTAAATAGCAAAATGACTTCAACAATCTTTACCTCAGAAACCGCAAGGCCCAGAGGTTTGTTTAAGATTACTCAAATGATGCCCATGGGATAAAAATAAGCGGTGCCTTGGGGATGCAAATTCCAATTGGGTTACAAGGTCTCAGGTGAGGGTCCTAGGGCCCTTAGGGCCCTCTTGTTTGTAGCTTTTCTCCGCCTTGAAGTTCGGTCATGATCGCTTGTTGTCTCAAAAACTTGTTAAGTTCATTAATTTTATTGTTTTTGGATGCGAAGAATATCACTTTTTTCAGTTCAACTACATGCCGTCATAAAAAGCTGAAAAATTCACCATAATTATTAAATACTTTAATACGCGGTTCTAAATCAACATAAAATAAGGTCATGTATCTCCATGTAAAAATCGAGCTTTGCCTCAAATGTGCGCGGAAGTTATGTCGACACAAGGTCGCGTCAACTCATGATAAACGTGCATGTGCGATTATGAAATATTTAAAAATGCTTGTACATTGTGAGTTCGATTCCCGCTAGGGTTTTTTCAGACTTTTTTGCTAAATTTTTTGTATGAAATATAATATTTTGTATCATATTGTTTTGTTATTTATTTGATGCACATGTTTAAGTAAAGCGCATTTCCATCAAAACATATAATTTATAGTGCAGTTGGAAGCCAATGTTTCGTTGACATAGTCCCTTTAAGGCATGTCGGAGTCATTTAAGCAAGTCGGCAAATGACCAACTGCTTCGAAGGCCCGAAAAGCGAAACAGGCTTGGGGGAAACCCTTGGATTCATTGAACAATTTGAAAATCTTCTTGTCAAAAACCACTGTTTGGATTTCGAAATAATTTCACAGAAATGTTCCTTGGGTAGTTAAAAAAACATGGCCGCCAGGAGGCAGGGCCATTTGTGTCTAATACGGGTATATTTAATACTTTGGAAAAGTCTTTGAAATGATTTCACAGAAATCAGCCGCTCTGTTTCACACCCACACCTTGAATACGGCCGCATTGCACGACCCCCTCCCCCCCCCCCACCGAAGAAATCGGCAGCTTTGCCCGACCCCACCTTCCTGAAATCGGCCAAATCGCCTGACCCCACCTCCCTGAAATCAGCCGCTTTGCCAGATCCCACAATCAAAATCCTGGTGCGACCAAATCGGTAGTCTCGCTTGTACAACACCCTCGCTTAATTACCTAGCCTATTGCTTGACCATCACCTCTCCAGACATTGGCCGCTGACAAAGTTGATTAAGAATGAACACCTTCTGAATCGCGAAGATTTAGTATTCAAGGGCGTTTTAGTGTATACTTATGCAGTAACAGAATGTTTTTTTCATTTCATTAATTGTTTTTGGATGCGAACAAAAATCAGTTACACTACATGCAAACATAAAAAGCCGACAAAAAAATGTTATTAAAAACTTGAAAATGCAGTTGTTAATTGACATAAAATACGGTCATATATCGCCATGTAAAAAGCACGTTTTGCTACGACAATTATATCGCCATGCAGAACGTCACGGCGCCTCATGAAAAATGTGCGAGCACTGGTCACGTGCTTAGTTGCAGTGTTCATGTGAACAAAATTACGTTTGATACCGCCAAATTGTGTATTAAAATGAGGCTATATTATACATTATTTGTTTCCATAGTTTTCAGGGATGGCATCGAATACCAAAATCAGTATTCGAATATTCGCTTTGTCATTCAAATGAATATTGAAATATTCGCATAAATTTGTGTATGAACTACTGTGAACTACTGGCCTACATGACATAACCATTGTGTATTTGTTGACCATTTCATACATTGCAATTCGGTCAATATACTATGGGCACGCATGTCATGTTTAATCTGTGATTCAATAAGGACGCCAAATAAGGTATTTACCTGTGAATTGAACGAAACGCTTATGTACATGGATCTTCTTTAACGTTTACATCACGTAGTTATTTCTGACGTATTAAATTGAAATATTCACGATATGTCGATGCAATTTTTCCGATCGGAAAATTATCATTAGGATTTTTGATAATTTGTTACTTACTATTTAAGCACTCATTCTCCAATATTTATAATAAATAAGTTTGCTGACAAATGGTGGTTAATTAAATAGCATTTGTGGTTAACAAGCTCGCGATAAATTAATGTTTCCAATGTATTTAAGATTTTTTAATTTCCAATTTCGGAATTTAATCCAATTTAATTCCAATGGGGAAAAATAAACCATAGTTGGCAAGGGAAATGGGTCATTTTACTGGACCCAGTTAAATAAGGAAAAATATCACTGTCTATCAACTCCAAAGCCAATATTAATTGATTACCACCACACTGATTATTCAATTAGGCTGACCGTATACCTGATTGCTCAACCTTAGAAATGCAGAGCATTGATTTTTACACCTAATACAGGCTCCAAAATATCGCAATAATAAGGTAATAGTTGCGACTTGGCTGTGAAAACACCATTGTTATACCCGAAACTTTGTTACATACGATATCGTTACAACCAATGTTATATCAATTGAAATATATAGAGATTAGGTCGGGACCTTGGACTCAGCATCGTTATATGCAAAATATCGCTTTAAGCGATTTAGTGACAAGTTGAGTTTACTGTATATCGATCGCGCTGCCCATCTTGAAATCTTTACGCGTCTAAACGTCTAAATGTCGCTTGTTCTCACGTAATAGTCATGTCGGTAGACGGTATTGAAAGTATTTGAAAGATACGTAAGGCTGAATCAACAGTTCTTTTTACATTGTATGGTAAAGGGTCCAAACATATCGAAAACAATAATAGCTTATTCATTAGAAACGTAGTTGGACAACACTACTGGCGGTGATTTGAACTAACTTGGTAAAATAACTTTATAACCTTTAAGTTATTTGGTTGCTCGGTTATTAAGATGATTAAAGGGCTTGCTACAGAAAACAAATAGCTCACCGACTCCACAGAGAACACTTGTTAATGTTGGACATGTAAAGTTTCACCAGCGACATTGGTTTAACTAGAGAACGATCGTGGAGGCTAAGATTAAAATTGTAAACTAAAGATACCGCGTGAAATCTAAATATCCCCGCTAAAGGTTCTAAATAATTAAACGCTATTAATACCATTCGAACAAGCGTATAATGTATAATTAAATCCGGCCGTACCTTTCTGCCAAAAAAGTGCAAATGCATGTTTATAAATATGAACAAATATTATAAATAATCATAAAGGTCGTATGGACTTTTATAGGAGATTGGGACACAGTACACATTTCATACACATGCAGTTTGAATAATACAATTGATACGGAACATTAAAAAAAATGTTCCTAATTCTTGTTAGCTTTTTAGCTCACCTGAGCACAAAGTGCTCATGGTGAGCTTTTGTGATCGCCCGTTGTCTGACGTGCGTGCGTGTGTGCGTGCGTGTGTGCGTGCCTGCGTCGTCAACTTTTCATTTAAACAACATCTCCTCCTAAACCGCTTGGCAGATTTTCACCAAGCTTCACAGGAATGATCCTTGGGTGAACCTCTTCAAAGTTGTTCAAATCTTCCCGGTCCGCTGCATTTGTAGGTCACCAGAGCTAAAAATAGATTTTAAAAGTGTAAACTTAAAAAATCTTCTTCTCTGAAACCGCAGGGCCCAGAGATTTCATATTTGGTATGTAACATCCTATAGTGGTCCTCTACAAAGATTCTTCAAATTATGCGACTGGCGTCAAAACGGGGCCACGCCGGGGGTCACATGTTTTATATAGAATATATAGCAAAATTACTTTAAAAATCTTCACCTCTGAAACTGCAAGGCCCAGATAATTCATATTTGGTATGCGACATCCTTAAGTTGTCCTTTACAAAGATTGTTCAAATTATGCCCCTGGGGTCAAAACGGGCCGCGCCCTGAGGATCACATGGTTTATATAGAATATATAGCAAAATGACTTTTAAAATCTTCTAATCTGAAACCACAAAGCTCAGAGGTTTCATGTTTGGTATGTAACATCCTGTAAAGGTCCTCTAATAAGATTGTTCAAATTATGCCCCTGGGGTAAAAACTGGCCATGCCCCTGGGTCACATGGTTTATATAAACTTAAATAGCAAAATGTCTTTTAAAATCTTCTCCTCTGAAACCATTGGCCCAGATGTTTCATATTTGGTCTGTAACATCCTATAGTGGTCCTCTACAAATATTGTTCAATTTATGCCCCTGGGGTCAAAACTGGCCACGCCATGGGGATCATATGATATATATAGACTTGAATAGCAAATGACTTGAAAATCTTCTCCTCAGAAACCGAAAGATCTAGAGGTTTCATATTTGGTATGTAACATTGTATAGTGGTCCTCTGCAAATATTGTTCAAAGTATGCCCCTGCGGTCAAAACTGCTCACGACCGGGGATCACATGGTTTATAAAGACTTAAATAGCAAAATGACTTTTAAAATCTTCTCCTTTGAAACGGCATGGCCCACAGCTTTCCTATACTTGGTACAAAACATGGCATAGTAGTCCTCTTCAAAGATTGTTCAATTAATCCCATGGGGTCAAATCTGGCCACCGTAAGGGGTCACATGGTTTATATAGACTTAAATAGCAAAATGACTTTAAAAATATTTACCTGAAACCGCAAGGCCCAAGTTTTGTTCAAGGTTGTTCAACTTATGCCCCTGGGATAAAAATAAGCCTCGCCTCGGGGATGCAAATTCCAACTGGATTACAAGGTTCAGGTGAGCGTCCTAGGGCCATTTTGCTTATTCCTGTTTCAGATAAGTTGCATGCATTTCTGCTTGTCTGATGTGATTGTCTGTTATCATGCCTGCTAAACATATACATGTAAATAATGTATGCGATTTTAATGCACAAATTATTACGTACAGACACTTTAATTCAATTAGCGTGATTTGTCTATACACCAGTCAATATTAAGTCACAGAGTGTTAGCGACTTGTATTTCGGCACAATTTCAACACTTGGCCTTCCGCCTACATGCTGGGACAAGTTTAGTGCCAATAAATTGGTCCGTTGTTCGCTCAAAAAACGACAGGTGTAAGTCAATTAAGTAAATACTTTTTGAAAGCATTTTAAAGCAATACCGAATATACATCCCGACACCTGGAAGCCAGTATATAACGAAATAGCGTAGTGTGTTAACCCTGTGAGTGTCTCAACATAACTAACTATTCGACGAAATTGAAATAGTAGCTGCATTGTTGAGCTATGTTTCACTGGAACACAAGACCTCAAATCATCGGTGAATTGAATTCTTCAAGACATTGGCAACATGTTTTTTTTCAATTTCTTTCCGACATATTTTCTTAGAAATTTGTACAAACATTCGTCAATGTATCACAAACCTAAAACAGTCTTTAACAAATAGGGTTCACCGTCCTTGATTTGAAAAAAATAGGCTTTGAATACGGTACATGTCGAAGCTCTGTGTTGAGTTTGTGTAACTAGCAATGTGAAATTATATAAAAAGTTCACATTCAAACTAGGATGGAGATATTTAAATGAATCTTTTTTGTATGTTTCGTTTGGCAAATACAAGTGCAGTTTAATGATAAAACGCGCTTTATCTACGGTTACCATTTAAAAAATGACTTGTAATGGACGCTTAACCAGGCTTATTAATAATTATGCATGTAATAAGACAGTGAAAACATCAATAAATAAACAAATATACACATATATTTTGTTGCATATACATGTGTCATGGTATACTGAAACTAAAACAGTCTTTAAAAAATGGGGTCATTGGGCTTGTTCCGAAAGTATTTGGTTTTGAATGCTATACCTGTCGAAGCCGTTTTTTCAGTCAGGATTATTATCAATGTTTTACGAACATACCGTTCTTTCAAACACTTTTGGTTCTTTTGACCGGTTTTATTTGAACGTGTTTAATGGTGTTTTGTTTGGCACTATACACGTGTATCTTATAATACAAACGCTCTTCCTACATTTACTGTTCAAATGATGAATTTGCCTGGGCGAGTAAGTAGGTCAAATGGGTACTAAATTATACAATGCTTTCTGAAACGTCAATTTTTTAATCAAAATGTATCCTTTATTTTGTTCCAAACGACCTATTTTCTTAAAATTTGGCACATACATACATGCATGTATACTTACACCAAGACATTAATTAAAAGTATGGGTCACTGAACAAGTATGGGAAATATTGGACTTTAAATATTGTACCTGTGTAGCATTTATCATGTTTCCTTTTAACATTTTTACGTTAACAACGTATCGATTGCCAATATAAAATGGAGACATTGAATGGATCTTTATTGAACTGATTTGTTAAGAAATACATTGTATATCTTTCCAAACGATAGGTTGAAATTATCTGTAGATTTTAAATTGGTTTCAGATGTTTTGACAGTATGTATAGATATTGTGATTAATGACACACTCAATAAACTCTAACCATTGACTGGAACTTAAAGAATTACAAAGATACACAGTTATCGATTGAAATTACTATGTTGTAGCATATACACAATAAAACAAAATTAAGCAAACATGAAACAAATAAAGCACACTTCATTATTCGTTTATTGTTCATCTCTACCTTTTTACAAAATAAACGAATAAACATTAGTAAAGTGCTAATTATTTTCATACTGTTCTATATGTTTCAAACGCAATAACAGACGTTTAGTGGTGTAACGATATACTGGTACATACCAGTGCGTTGCGGTATCAGACCTCGCGGTCATATATCGCGATATGTAAATTGTATACCGGTATTTAAAGATATGTTCTGTGCACCAACAAGTCACTTTTTCAGTCTCCTCATTTCACGCTTGCCTTGCATTCTTAGTTCCGCGACCTTAATACATACCTCTGAACGTATGAAAGTACAAATTCAAAAATATGTGTTCAAATGAAAAACAAATAAAGAAATACAATGAATTCCAGGCAGTACGAAACCTGGCACACAATCTCACATGTGAGACAAAATATAATGGTATTTGACAAAATTTTCATAAACATTATACATATTAGTATTTAATGTTAGTTTTTTGCTTGATACTTAGAGGACTTATTACTGCAACCATCAGCTGTATGCATTATGTTATGCCAAATAAATAAATATTTATCAATTAGCTAACAATGTTCATCATGTGTTCAATATGTGGTGTATGCTTTACAAATCTGTGTCTGACAGTTGATGTTGAGGTTCACAGAGTTTGGGATTTAACAGAAAAATCTGATGAATGTTGATATAAATGTTTAAAATTGTCTTTGAAAACAGTACCAGTAATTTATATTTAATAAAAAATCAGTTTAAAGAGATTTAATTGAGATATATCGTATTGGATAAATTTAACAACATCCAATAACATGTCCCTGTTTGACAGCCACAATGAGTAAACAAACAACAATTTTATTTTCATAAAATAAACAACAGTTTCATCTTCGTGTCTGCTGAAGTTATACTGCAGAATCAAATGTTCTTTCATAATCTTTATACCTGTGTAAAGAACGAGATACATGTATTAAGTATAAAACTGCTATTAGCTATTTACAAATAAGCATTAAAAGGACCTGTTCACATATTGGCAAATTGACAATTTTCGAAGAAAATTCATAGATAACAAAAATAAAAATACGTAATATATAAACCAGCAAATTAGCACCACTGATAAAGAAATATATTGGAAAAATAGTGCTGCTGATGAAAAATCATCATTTAAAATGAATACATTTATAAAGCGTTTGTATCGCCTTTCGTCAGTATTTTGGAAAACACGTGTATCACTAAAATTCAAAATTCATCTCAACGATCGGCAGTCAGAAAAGCCGAGTGGTTACAGTGACAGATTTTTGATCCCGGCAAATGTGGTTCGAGTCCTGGGTCCGAGGTTATAAAACGTTCATTAATCTCAGCTCAAAACTCAACTCACAGCTCAATCTCCCTGCAAAGCTGAGATTCTTGCTCAGTTTGAGGTTATTAAACATTTGGAGATCAAACTCAGTGGAGACGATTTTTTGAGCATGAAGTTTAATATATTTAAGCGACTATTCGGTCATCCATATTTACGTGGTATTGCTCTAAGAAGCCCATTTGTGTAAACAGTGGTACATTTTTACCGCGGTTTTGTTTTTCTGTCCAAGTTACTTACCAAAACACGAAAACAGTGCTTATAACCGCTGGATAAAGTAAACAAGTTGTTTTAAAAAGGCAATGGTCACAGAAACTAATAATACACTTCAAACTTGCAATAACCATGATGAAATCTTAAATCGAAAATTATGTGACGTATAAGAGCTGTTATGACGTATTTATATTGCGTCATTGTGCGATTATTTCAATTTTCATGTGTAGATAAAATGGCTGCAATAGGTTAAACACAATTTTTTTACAATAATATGTATTACACTGTTGCAAGAACGACGTGCATATCAATAGGGTTGACACCACAATTATAACAATGGATATTTTATTTAGCTCTAGATATAAAAGTAAGACGTTTCATACGTGCATTGATTATGCAATTTTATGTTGTGATGTTTAATTGTTGAATTGGAATTTAGATTTTATCTCAGTGTTGTAAAATACTTAACGTATAGAACTATATACGTAAATCATGTGTTCCATGTTGATTTTATCATCTAACTGTTGATATCATCACTGTTTACATAATTATTTGTCACAGTTACATGCTTGCCTGTTTTAAAGTATTACATTCAATTTTTTAACTTTACAGTTTTAAGCATCGGAACTGAAAAGCTCAAGCCGAATAACGACACACAAAAATATTTTTTTTACAAAGAAACAGAAAAGAAGAACGAATCTGTGACAAAACGTTGGAAAATTGTCAACACTTCAATCTGTGAAAAGGCCGCTTTAAGGCCAAACTAGTATTCAACAATTAAGTTATTCGTATATGTAAATATATGCATGTGTAAATTTATTTTGTATAATGATCCGCAAATGGGGGATCATATAGTCGCCGCTTTGTCCTTCCGTCCGAAGTTTTATTCTACTGCAATTCAGTTTATCCCGGTGTGAAGTGAAATGAATTTCCTCCTCGATGATCATATTCATCAAACTCCCTGTCCTTCCGTCCGTCTGGTACTTCGTTTCTGCTCGCGATCTCAGGAACTAATGCCAGGAATTTGATGAAACTATATGCAGCGTTCCCAGAGGGTGGACATGCGCATATTGTTCCGGTACGATAAGTTTTCAGGGAGTAATAATTATTGTCATTTGATTATAAATTGGCTTGTCCACACTATAACTTGGCCATGAATAAACAGATTTTAGAACTACTCGGCACAAATGTTTGCTGCAATAAGCTGGTGTGTACCGCTCATGAATCAGGTCTCTAGGTCAAAAGTCAAGGTCACAGCTAAAGATCTAAGGAACTAATAACCCGAATTCATTGAAACCAGCTTCCCTTCCAAAGTGACATCCGCATATTGTCAGGTTGTTCCGGTCTCATAATTTTTCAGGGAGTTATTGTCCTATTTAGATCACAAATAATACTTTTTAGTGGAATATTTTCAGTTCCACGTGAGATCTCAGGAACTAACAACTCAAATTTAAGAAATTGTATATGCAACATCCCTACCAAGAGGACATGCGCATATTATCAGGTCGTTCTGCTCTGCTGATTTTTCAGGGAGTAATAATTATTGCCCTTTGGCTATAAATGGGCATTTTTGATTGTCTACACTGTAACTTGGCCATAAATGGAGGGTTATAGAATTACTCGGTACAAAAGTGTGCTGCATTGAGCTGGCGCGTTCCGCTCAAGAATCAGGTCCCTAAGTAAAAAAATCAAGGTCACAGCTGTATGTTAAAGGGCAAAATTGACACTTTGCTTATCTGTTCTTTTTATTTTGCCATGAATTAAAAAAAATTCCTGGCGCCAATGTTAACCTCACTGAGACAATACATGAAACAGGTTTCTTTTTCAAAGTTCAAGGGCATTCTTATAGGTCAAATGTCAAAAGCAGCTTTTTGCTTGTCCAGACTATAACTCGGTCATATATTGAGATAATTTCCAAATGAATGTCACACATGTTTGCCTAAGACGGCATGTTACGCACATGAACTAGATATATAGGTCAAAGGATCAATGCCATACTTAAAGGTCAAAAGTCAAAATTAGCCTTTTGCTTGTCCGGACTTTTAACTTGTTGAATGGATGTTAAGACTACACAAATGTTTGCTTCAACTTGTCAACATGGCTCCGTATGAATCAGGTTCTAAGGTTTAAGGTAAAGGCCACAATTAGAGGTGAAAGCGGCATCGGGGAGCATTCATCGGTTCTACGGATAGTATTGTTTTATAATTCATATGCGTTTTCGGCGCAGAGGGACCCATATATGCTAGTTATATGCACGTCCATGTCTTTAGAAACAACATGATCCCATTGTGCCATACACGTGCTAGTGTTTTTATTCAAAGTTACAGAATTGTACATAATAATACATATTGCTTGATGTTAAACATTGAAGCTTTACCAAAATTGTGTATTACGAAATTTTGATGATTTCAGATTCGCCCTCGAAAACCACTGTGGGCTCAGTTGCTGCTCTGCCGTCCACTGCTGCTAACTCAATGTCAAGATCGGAGATATATGTGGCACCAGGTGCATCCCTTTGGAATATAATCTATACATTTGGTATAATTTTCGCGAGACATCTATAGAATCTTAATTATCTTAGTTTATTTATATGTTTCATATGGGTGTGCTAATTGTATATAATTGTCATATTGTATAAAATGGTCTGATCTATTAACTAGGTTGTGTAGCTCTTGCAATGTCCATTGTCATAAATAACCTGTTGAATGCTATTGTCAAACCAATATTTCCAAAATATGTATTTATTGTTTTCGGCTGGACTAATATGGTATGTCTGCTGTGTACTCGTCCAAATATATCAACGTATTGTACAGAACGCTGTTAAATAACTTAATATTATTAATATTATTAACAGTTGATATGTAAAGGATACTATATTTAGAATTTATATATATGGTGCACATGTTTAATGTTAGCAATGGTTCCAATGTTGTTAGTTCGTTATTATTTTCAGATTATTCTTGAGACTGAGCATATAGGTTTTTTTTGCATGTTTAATTCATATTATTTAATAAATCAAAATGGTGTTACTCACTTGTCAATGAATTTATTTTTTTGAAATTTGTGAAAATACAAATACTGTTAATATTAGTGCTCTTAAGCAATTGCTCCGTTGCCAGCTTTCTTTTATTCACACTGCATTTGTTGAATTGTGTTTGTACCCTCAAATAGACCATGCATTGCTACCAGAATGATGGGTAGGCATTTAGATAAAACATATATTTGCTGTCTGTACATCAGTCTTTTAGATATTTCCGACAGTTAGATTCAGAGGTACATGAATAAAAGATAAAATACGTTGCGTTTTGTTTTAAACACTGGCGGCCTTATTTTACTTGTCTACCTCCCTGTGTCTCTCACATGTAAAGCACATTGCAATGCTTTGAAGATAACAAGATTTTTCGAGATTGAAGGTATTATTCAATTGCGCATCAGACGCAAAACACTTTTAAGTGAAAATAAAGCATAGTCATATACTCTCTATAACAGCTATATGCAATATTCTGGACCTTATGATTATTATTATGTCACTATCTCAACTCACTACTATCTCAACATTCTCAGGCAAAACACGATGGTGGTAATAAATAACTGTCTGTATATGAAGATCGGATTTATGGCAACAAAATATTTAACAATTGCATTTAAAAATATCATGCTTCACACTTATTTTGCATTTGATTAATGGCGAAAACACATGTCGCAATCTGATTAAAATCAAATCCTACAATACGCTTAACATAACGATCTGAGGACGACGTGTAGAAGGTCAGCCAATCAGAGCCGAGCTTTCATGGTTTTGAAAGTGGAAGTGAAACTAGATAAGATCCCAACGTGTAGTTATTTAACATTCATGTTTTTACCACGTGAATACAGTTTTGAGGTCGATTTGTGGGATATACTCAAAATAAGAACAAGTAGAAATACCTATTATATGCAACATTCCATGGAAAATAATAAATCTAATCATAAATTAGAAACCAAAACAAACGAAGCAATAATTCTTGAACGGAGCAATCCTTAAGTAAGATTGGTACAGACGGAATCTGGAGTCGTCTAAGAACAGTTAGTCAAATTGGAGTTGGTAGTGTTTAGTCTACTTCAACCAATTCTTGGTTTAATTTATTAGTTTCAGTGATGTAAAGTTTGTGAAGAAAGTAAACATTAAAGAAACAGAATCTGATTTCAAAATGAACTAGTTGATCCTGTTGGATCTTGCAGTGTTGGGTCAGTCCAAACCAATGGTGTTTGGGTTGTTTTCAATCCGGTAACACGGTACAATTTAAAAATATGAAAATTACATTTGTAATGTCCGAATCTGAAATCACGATGGGACATAAGCTAAATTGGACTTGCAGGTTCGGAACAGTGCTTAACTTTAACAAATACACAAGTTTGGTTACAATTTTTTTTATAGACAAACAAACATTCTGCATGCTAGTAATTCGAGGTCAATACATTTACATCATTTGTAAAGATTTTAATTAAGAAGTATAAAGTCTATACGTTTAAAACGAACATGCAATCTAGTACAATATGTATGAATGTTTATTCTAGTGGCCATTAAAAGTATGTGCTAAATGTGTGATGTAGTAGTATAAGTTTGTGAAGGCTTATAAGTTTGATAATTGCAAATGCAATGGGGTATTGTCGGTTTATTAATGTCAATAAACTGGTAGATAAATATTTAGAATCACAAAAAACAATTATTTAATCTGATTTAAATGTAGGTCTACAATATGTAAATGGTAATATATAATATATATTTACAAAATATTCAATTTATACTATGCAAATATATGATATTCGTCCTAAATCTTGGCCATGGTTTATCGACAGCTCGTCCTTGCAGGCGTCCGTGTCAGTAAAGATCGAACGATCACAGGCGTATACGGACACGGATACTTACAAATCAAAACGACCCTGAGTATTTCAAATGAAGCGATATTTTATGTTACGGAAATATCATATGGCAGCGCGTTTGACATTGATATTGTCAGCACGAGGGCAGAATTTCACCCGAGGCGAATGCCGAGTGGCGACATTCTGTTTTGAGAGTTGAGAATATCAATGTCACGCACGCTGTCATATGATATTTATTTTATTAAACCGAACAAAACTTCAGTAAAAAAGGAAAACACGTGCTTAAGTGTGCCCATAAAGATTGAAAAATGCCTAAATCTTATTTCATCTTTAGAAATACATGTACTTGCAAACTATTTTTCTGACAATTATCTTTAAAGAAAATCGCACGTTTGCACAGTGAATCACGACAAAGGAGGCACAGAACAGATCTTTTCATGATGTGGCTACGCAGTTACTTGCCCTTATATGACATTCAAAATGTCAGCGCGGTCACGTGACCTAACAGTCACTTTCGCTTGGTCACGCGTCAAAAATGTTTCATTGGTTTTGACAGTCAAAATATCTCTTTCTCGGATAATGGGAATGTATCATTGTAGACGAAAGTGAGGTATAATAATATTAAATACGCCTGCCTCATAAGTTTTCATAAAAGAAGAGATGAGATTGTTTTGTAATGCTTTTTGTTTTGGTATACATATGGTGGGCAAACTGACAATGTATCTAGGGTTGAATTTCTGGATTGTGTTTCATATATAGTTGGCAGAGATCAGTTTATTCAACATGCCTCAGCTGTGTCACGTAAGAGGTGTGATGCGAAAGCTGTGTCAAGTTAACATGGGACTTGCGACCATCAAACAACCAGCACTGGGGGATGTTGAATGGACCATAACGTATTAAAATCTTTAGATCTTTGTTACTTTACCATCCTGACTCTGTCAACGTGCCAGCTGACCCCTGTCACGATCCTTCAAGTAAATATTCTGTCCATTATTCGGGAAATGCAGCATGGGTGTATGCAATCAGCAGGAGCACTATCTCATGCAATGTAATTGTTGCATCTTGTACTCGTGCAGCGTTTGTTCCGGTTTTTCCGACTTTACATCTATTCGGAGGATTTATATCGTATGAATAAGCACACGGAACTATCCGTAAAATTTCTGTCTATAACTTCAGCAGATATGCTTTATCATAAACTGGATAGCTAATACGGTTTTCCGAGAGAGTAACGCCCTTTGAAGTCATTGAACAATGAGGTCAGACATTATGAATCACTTGAATCATACTTAAGGTTTCCTGCTGTTGAACACTGGAGGTCCCGCAAAGAGTTAATGGCTGTCAATAATTTGGATCCTTGGTGTTCTATACCTGAGGGTGCATTCAGGTATCCAATATACCGGTATTTGGCTGCGTTGTACGTCCACTAACATAGTCCTTTTAAATTTCAATATATTTCTGTTGAAATTTTGGTATTGCACAAGTGGTGTCAAACAATTTAGAAAGAAACATGCAACATCCTAAATGTTAAAAAGACACATTTCCTGACGTCGTTTTATTTATTTCAAATGTGGCAAGTTTGGTCTATGAAGAAAGATGCTTTTCATTACTTTCAAAATTTAAAATACAAAATATATGGTACGGCGATTTTTAGAAAATCCATGACACTTAAATATAGTCACTTTTAATAAAGACAGACCGTGAGACGACATTCGTGAATTCGATAAAAACACATTTTGTCTATACAAGTCTTATTCCAAGTAATTCGGTAGCACGATACACCAGAATGTCCAGGAGACCTAGTGTTTTCAGGAATTAATAAGCCACTTTAAACCAAATTCCAGCATGCAATATGTGTGTTTTCATTAAAACAATATCACATTATTTAATATAAGTCCAACTTTTAAAGATTGACATGAGAGTTTTGCACGACTATTTACTGGTACTGTCATGACCTGTAAAATATTTTTAAAAAATGTATTTCCACTACTAAATTTCGACAGGTGGCTGATGCCTAATTCCGGTATATAATTATTATATTTAAATCATAAAACAACACCAACGGACATATGATGTAATTGTAAGTTTGTCGTTGTTATCAAAAAATGTATGCATTTCGTAAGTTAATACGTTGACTCCCATACAGTTGACTTTACTACAATGCAACCTTATTGATAGAAAAGATGCCGATAGAGGCTTGCGTGTAAATATGGTCTCAATTATCTCGCTTTCTTTTTTAAACATAAGTTAAATGAATTCATTCATGCAAATATATTAACTAAACTAAATTATGTATACCATGTATAGCACGAAACACGGTCAGTCAAAGTGATTTTATTTTTATATGATATACGTACATTTGTGGCAGTCAAATAAGATATTATTCGATACATTTTTCGCTTGTTTGTACACATGAAAGTAACGTCCGTGTCCTCAGACAATCACAGGAAGTCATCTATAAATTGTCTACGTATCAAACCAGTTTCTGCATGAACAATGTGTTTTCCGAACCGTTTTCTTCCGGAAACATTAATGGCATTAGTTGTTTAACAATGGGATTGTTCAGTAGTGTACATGCAATGTGAATATCTATTATATAGATGCAGATTAACTTTCATTTATTAATGCATTTTACGTCAGATAACACTTGAACATGTTTACTTTTATATGGATTGTTTTCTTGTGTTGTAAAGGTAATAATTTAGGTTGTACGATTATTCTCCATTTATTTCAGACGTATGCTGAAACGGAAATATTGTAGGACGTCCAATGCTATTTTTTGTCGGCAAAATTAGTGTTTCATATAGCTCAGGCCAGTGAAGACTATGCCTTATGGAAACAGATTAGTTTTCTAAAAATGTTGATATGAGCAAAGACACATAAAAACACATTTCGCACAAACAGAGTTGTGTTCATTAACCAACAGAATTTTAACATTTTAAATACATAAATTTTCGATTAACAATTAAAACAAATATAACGCATCCCAGTAAGGTTACATTCGACAAACTATTTGTTTTGTTATTCTTTAACGCTATGTTAATTTAAGTTAAATGTTATCGCAGATTAACATATAATAGTTCAATTCATTGAAATTGACATAACGTAAAAAATAATATTTCAAGTCATTGAAATTTACATTAAGTAAATATGCATGTTTGACAACTTAGTATACCCGTGTAATGAATTTTTTCGAATACATTGAAAGATTACGCTTTGGACACAATTATAAAAGTACTAGAATATTTTACTTGACTGTGCAATATGCTGAAATATATGGATCAAACATAATTATAGACCAAGCCGGCGATAGGCAAAATCAATAATACTTTTCCGGTCTATATCAAGTTGTTTTTTCCGGTCCATCTAAATTGTAAATTCTCTGATACTTTTCCAGTACTCACACTAGCCCAACCGGTCATATCCCCAGGCGGTTCCATCGTTGTTTCGGAAGGCACAAGCCTAACATTGACCTGTTTTTATCAAGGAAAGTCCGTAGCTATGGAGACAATTTGTTTATGGAGTGAGATTCCAACTCGATTTAATTATCCAATAACGCGACTACACTTGACTCAACCTAATGGGCATACATGCACTGAGGATTTTAACTACAAACAGCTTTATGGGTACGGATGTTTTGGAAACAACGTATTTACCATCACCATCCACAACGTAAGTAGAGACATTAATGGAACACAGTGGTTCTGTGAAATGATGTTTGGAGGAGCAGCCGCGACACGCAGCAATTCCGTGACATTGATTGTAGAAGGTACGGTTTTTTGTGTATAATTTATGTTTCGCTAAAGTTTTGATAAAATGTGATTTACCCAGGAATATTGTAGAACATAACAATTTCGAGATTGATATTTTAATTTAAAAAATCGAGTAGCGAAAACACGAATAACAACAGAGTTAATCTCTACAAATTGCATTGTCTGGACAAAAAAAAATAAATAAGGGATGCATTTACTTTATTTTAATTAAGAAATCTGTCAATACATGCATAATTTCGATTTCAATTAACAAACACAATGACAAACATATACTTTTCCCTTGGACTATTTACATAATAAGTCACGTGATATCATTTAGATAAACTTTTCAACGACATGACTGTTGAATTTCATGACCCTTTGAACATACGGTAAATGCGAATATAATCCTAAAACACGTTAATGTTTTCAATATAAATGTTTATGGAATGAGCTGTCCTCTGTCTTTGTGTGCGTACGAGACTTAGTACTTTACAAAATACAGAATGTGAAGAACCCAACACCAAGCCGCCACTTTTGGATTTTGGATTGAAGAAGCAAAATAAAGGTTCGAACGTTTCTACTACAGTGTCACTAGGTGATGTTATGCTTTGTCATTTACGCTTGAAGTGTTTTATGGTGTATCCTTTGTTGTAAGTTTATGTTTTTCTTTATAGTCAGTCGTGCATACAAACATTGCTAGTGGTATCAGACCTTAGATAAATTGATGACAATTGTATAATTTAATGTGACAACCCTGTATTGGTTATCTCTTTTATATACCAGCATCATTATAAACATTTAAGCATAATATTTATACTATGGTAGCACATGGCCTCTTACAATGAGTATAAAAGCCTCTACACCACATTATTAGCCATACATTCGTATACCAATCATGTAAACGTGTCTTAAATGTGTCTGTTTCTCTGTCTGAAGTTGTTGGTTTTGTTTGTTAAAACCCAGCCATACTTGCCGGAACAGCTGTTGGATGTGTCGCTGTAGGGGTTGGGATAGGCGCTGGCATTATGATTATCGTTATGCGTCTGAAATATGGTATGGAGTTAACTGCTTATCTTAGCTTAAATTTGAAGCTTCATAGAATCTCGAATGTATATCGTGATTGATGATAAAAATGCAACGTATGCAAACATTTATGTTGCTCGTCCAGTTGGTAAACACATAACAGTACATATGATGCTTAAAGTAATGTTTATACCATCGGATGCCAAAAATCGACTATTACGAGAAATAAAAACACAATGTGTGTCCGTATTCTTATACTTTTGTAAAGGTAAAAGAACCAGAGGACAGTCTGCTGACAAGCATGAATACACCGAGGTGACTCTGCCAGAGCAAGAAACGAGTAAGAAAGAAAATACATCTTTGTTAGCATAATAATCTATATGCAAGTCGCACGAACCTTATACAATATAGGGACAAAACAAGTAATAAGTAACAATGTGCGTACGTAATTAAGAATTGTTATGGTTATATTGTCTTAATAAACTATTATAAGTAATGTTCTAAACTATGAATTAATCATGAGCAAATTTATTAATTTATTGATTATGTTGCTGCAAAAGCGTCCATTTGATCAAAGCATCATTATACGCACGTGCTCTTTATTTCTTTATGTGAAAGTATTGCCTTCATGCGTATAATGCATATTTGCAGGTCTGAATCAACCTGGACAACATTCATGGTAGTTTTCCATTTTAACAAAAAATAATGTCAGTGTTATATTATATCTTACGTTTTACAATTAAAGTGTCAGTTACCTTCTAACCCATGCATGTGTTGTCTGATGTATTTCCTGTCTAATTTGATTACTTAAAACGTATGAACTGAATTGCGGTACAGATAGAGATACATGTAGCAACTACAAAAGTACAATCGAGAAAATAACTGTGATTTATTGACTATGATGTTGTCCTATTGATTATCAGTGTTATAATTATTATTTATTTAAATGATCCCTGTTTTGAGTATACGTGTCTGATGTTTGTTTGGAAACCAACAAACAAAGTGCTTTCGTTTATTGCAGTTTTTATTTGACGCCTACTTACGGGAAAGTAGTCCAAAATACAGATGCCATGTATGAAAGTATCCAGACGGATTAAAAATGATGGAAGCTTATGAAGTCATACACCAAAGCATTCTGAGCCTTTCTGTAACGAATCAAAGGATCACCTTTTTATCAATACAGATACGATTTTTTGGATATTATCAAACTTATGTTCACCATTAAACAATCAAGATAGTTTCAAGATATATAGACCTGTGTAGACAAATTACATTATGATTAACAGACGATTATATGATAAGACTTGAATATATCACTTTTGAATTTCATTGAAATGGTATTTCTTTTTTCTGTGAACATCGTCTTACGAGCATTTCAAGTTATCAACGAATGCCTTTGCCAAATGTAGTACTTCGAAGTAATGGGACTTAACAAGAGTCTGATTGGCCATTTTTGCTGAGTACAATAAATGTCAGTTGTATTTATGTACATTGTATGTGCATTAATAATTTTTTGTTTACTAATAATAACGTGTTGTTTCATTAAAATGTATAGTTTGCATTATATAAACATTGGCAGCCATTACTGTAGATCAACACATATAGTTCTAAATAAAGAGCAACAGCTCTTATTTGTAGCCCATATTTCATCATATCCGTATAAGACACAATAAACATATTATCAGCTAATTCCTTTTCAGTATATTAATAATTTCATTAAAATTCTGACACTGTGGACACTTCTTTATATTCTTTGTAAAGCATGTTCCATGTGTACCTTTAATGCATGAAAATACACCCCACCCACCCGACTTTGAACTGTTCAACGAATAGCAACAATATATGTTTAAAGTCAGCCTCTAAAACATTAGATGGTGCACATCAGTCAAATTGAAATCAACCCTGCTTGAATGTTGAAATGACAAATATCTTTGTCAACACCTGAAAACTGAATAATTCAAAATAAACATTAAACAGCTCCGTGCACACGTGTATTGCTAGCTATTATCGTAAAAGACTTGCTGATTATAATCATGCAATGGAGGGGCTTTGGACCTTAATAATTTGGAGCAAAATCAAGCATCGTTAATTCAAACGGAATGTTATTTAACACAATTAACGTGTCTTTCGACAAGGAATCTTACCTACCCTTTTTTTAGACTGTTGGCCAATGGCCTATGAGAGGGTAATTACCAAAAGATGTATCGCAGAAAACTACTTCTTTTCTGTGCAGGCTACTAGTCAGAAAATCGAAACCTGAAAGGGTGTCCTAGATTAAGACAACTAAATTAATGCGCTACATCGGTTATTTTTGACGATCCTTATTCTGAATATTTTGACAACACATTACTGCCATGTATTAATTTTAAACTGTAGTATGGAAAATCGTACTTTTGACTCAGTAGGATACGAATCACTCACAATCGATGCTTCTAACTACCACGCTTTATCAGTTATTCTGCATGGCTCGTTGCAAATTGACTTGTTAACAGGCATGTTTATATTTCCGTTAGCATTAGATAATTAGCTTGAAAAGTATTTGTTTGTTACTTACGAATACATTTTGTTATGATGTCGTATACTATTGAATAATAAGCCATGGGATCAAGTTTAAAGGTGGGTAATTGAACTTCATTTAAACAAATGTATACTTTTTAGCAAAATGCTCTGATAATTCACATGCTTTTAGTCGCTTGTGTCGCCAACAGTCTTTCTACGTTGTAAGCGTTTTGATTTTAGTAGCGGAGGCTTCAAACCCACTTTACAATCTAGCCAATTTATTTGGACATTTGCATCAATCAGAGTAGATTTTTACGTAAGGATTTACCGGACAATACTCGAATGCTAACAAACTATTATTTTCAATTTTGAGCTGTCTTTGTCTTGTAGGTTTGTGAAAATCAGTAATAATATAAGCATAACTATAAGAACGTGTTTAAACATTTAGTTTCTATGGAGGGGTATTTTAAAAACAATTACATTATTTTTAGTCGGTTTTCCAACATGTTTGAGGATTGTTCCAACATGAATGTTGGTGCATTCAATATGCCCTGTTCAAAATAACAGGTCATATACAGATAGTGCTATCATTATGTCTTATAAATCTTGATGAAATTGTCTCTACTACCACCGACATGTTAACGTATTGCTCAGTAACACTCAGAACGCAATACGCAACCACAATCTGGTAAGATACTTTTTGTTTATTTTACTTTTTGCCAATAATTAAATAGTTTTGGGATAATCAAGTGTTTTGTTCTGATAGCATCCACTTCAAAACAATGTTTTATGATAATAGAGACATGTTTTGAATATACATTCAGTTGTAGAATCTTCAAATTGATTTACCAAATAAAATTAATTAACAAAAAAAATAATTCCCTACCTATCTACCCTAATTATTCGGGGCATGCAACCTTAAACAAACATAGATTTTTTACGCCTTAGCGAGAGGTAAGAAGGCACCAAGCAACCTGACAGTGAGCATAATGCGATATACTCAATTGCAAAGCAAATTATGTTTCAAAGTGTCGCGCATTCGTTTTCCGTAATATGAATAAGTATTTGTCCAGTTAAAAGATACCGAAAATATCTGATAAAATTGTCAACTACAATCTAAGTTTGTTCCCTTCTTTTAAATATTTAATTTAATTCGAATTTAAAGGAACAATACCATTTAAATCCATCTTTATATTTCGAATGGTCGCGGCTGTATCATCGTTAACCAAAATAGATTAATATATTGTGCGCCTGCTTGAGTATTTAAAGTCGCTAGTTTACCACTTATAACTTAAATATACACTTATATTCTATAATATACTTTCATATTTTTACTATAGTACTCAATTTAAATGTCTTTATTATACAAAAACTGTCTAAAATTTGTGTACAACACATTCGAGTTTTTGGTGACTCTATAAAAGCTATACCTACATATCAATGTATTAATTATTATTACTATTATTTTGCACAACCGAACTACAATTTACTCTAATGGTGGCAACAATTATACATTTATTTCGAAATTGTATTTTCTTTTATGAAGTGAGGCCCCTTTCAATTTAAAAATAAATGTTGGAGCAGATCTAGTAGGGAAATAATTGGTACATCGTAAAGAAAAAGATTTAATGTATGAAATATGTTATTATTATATAATTTATTATATTTATTGTATTTTGTATAATTCGCTCTTCAGTCAGTAGTTTTACAATCGAGTTATTACATGTCCATGAGCAAATGATGACTAAGTTCTTTGTTCCTTTTTGTTTAATCTTTGCTTGTATGTGGTTTTACGGAAGTTTTAACATAGTTTATCTTACATGAACCATATACACAATGTAAGCGCATGATTACTAATTTTCTATATAAGGACATGAACAATTGTTGTCCGGACAATGTGAACACTAGCGAATGATTAAGCACATTGTAAGTACATTGTCATTAGAAATGGTGACAACATATACTTAGCTAAGGCACACTCTGAAATAAATATTACGTAAAGACAGCTCATAAAAATTTAGGCCAAGGTAAGGTAAAATACTAAGTCAGTCTACAATTAAATTGGTCATTGCGCATCAGTGCAAACTCGTGACCTTATAAGCATACTTTACATCAATTCGCCTTGAACAAGAAACAGCTGTGCCCTTTATTGTTGCAAATTTAATTTTTATTATATGTATACTGTGTCTGGAAGAATGTTTTTATTATTTTTCATATAATATTCAGGTCAGTGTTGAGGTCAGCAGAACAGAAATCCCTTGTTTTTGTCCATTTGTATTAATTGTTTAATATTATTACAAGAAGATGCGTTTTATTTACAACACATTCAAGTATACAAATTTTACGTCACCAGAAGCGAGTACCAAAACACTGCAAGAATTTGACACCACAAACAACAATGGGATCACAACTGCTTTCAACGAAAGCGCAACGGCTACGTTGTCTTCAAGCACATCATCTGATACATCTACTGGCCAAACTGACGTCGATTATGATGCCCCTGGTGATTTTGTTGTGTTACTTGCTTGACAGTTTAATTTACAGTCATGTTGTCTGTAAAATTCATGTGCGTTGATGTATGTGTATTGTGAAGTCGGGGGCTATGTGGTACACGCCTTCTTATTGGATAATTATGATTTCAATTATAATTATGATTAAATTATGATTAAATGTTGGGGTTTATTATCAAATATATTAAAAGCTGATCTGTTTTGAGTCATGTATGGTATGTATTGCACAACAAACAAATTCACATACGAATACAATACAATTATAATTAATAACGATCATTTAGTTTAATGTTCAGGCATATTCCATGCAGTTGCTATTATGAAAATATAAATGAGTCAACTTAAACAATATGATGACATTTATTTTTTGTGAAAACCAGTTATATACCTATAACTAACCAATACAAACTATTGTTTTTTCAGTCTCACAAAGAGATATCAGTCGCTTGGAAGCGTACATAGTGATTGGCATTGTGGCCTGCTCCATTGTTGGCGTTATCATCGGCGTTGGAGCTACGTATATTGTTATTCACTTAAAAAATGGTACGAAAATACTTGCAATTTGCAATTAATACATTCCTAAATAAATTGAAGCAAAGAAATTGTATTTTAAAATAAATATTTTTTTAATTAAAGATTTAAAATCAAACACAAACAAATCAAAATGATGTGAGCTCGAATTTCGTCATACATTGCATGTGTCCTTATGGATTAAACGGTTTGATATTAATTCGAAAAAAATATTTGAATAATATTTTATTTGAGACTACTTATGACAGGTAGAGGAGCCAGAAGACATGCCTCTGCTGCTCCCGCCAACAGTGAAACAGGTATGTAGACCATAACAGCTAGCTCAGATGCATGCCTTTTCTTTTCTTTCTTTTTTTGGGGGGGTGGGGGGGGGGATATATCATTATTATATGCAACATATATTTGACTTAGAATGCATGTTTTTAATATGTTTCAAAGTTTTGAACCTATTGTGTTTACATAATATGTAAAGACAATAGGTTTCAAAACTTTGAAACACACTAAAATATTATATATTTTAATGCGTTTTTTGTTTCATTTCACATTTATCTATATAGAATATAGAGGTGATATAACGAACTATTGATCACTGCATTTATATTTTATCTACCTTTGCAAGTGTATCCTCTAGGTGGCAATACCGTTGACGGACAGAATCTTCAACGAAGGTAAGATAAATTTACAACCTGCCACCCAATTGTTACGTTATTTTATAATCAATTTTGTTGAATTTACAACTATTACTATATTAATCTTCTGCACTGGGTTAAGACCGATGCAGTAGTAGGTGCATGGTACTTACAATGTATTGTTGGTGAATTCTTCTGGTGGTATGGTGTCTCTTTTAAATGTGTAGGTCAACTATACTTTCAGTTATTGTATTTTATAACAACGAAAAAAAGCCAAGCATATCCATGTTGTAATACTGAATGGAAAAGTTTCTGTCTCTGTCTTAGTTTAATGTGCATATCTGTTTTGTAATATTGAATTAAACAGTTTCTGTCTCTGTCTTATGTTTATGTGCATATCTTTTCAGTGCTTCTTTGGTAACTCCCAGATATGAGCAGCTGCAGCTGAGAGGCGAAGCTTTGTATGAGAGCATCACTGCCAACTAAATCTTCATTATCAACATATTAACACTGAATGAACATTTCAACTAGATGTTGTTTACCATGTTACTACAGGCAATGTTGCTTTAAATGCCTAGTTTAAGGAATGTCTGGCCTCTAAATAGGTTGTTCCACTCTGTGTATTGCTCCACAATAAAATACATGTGTGTTTATATTTCATCTAGATGATAACACGTGCAATTGACATTTTGCTTGTTAATGGTGACTATTTAGTGTGCTATCAATATCATAGACAGTGGTTTTGTTACTTTGAATGCTCAAGGCATGCGAGTGTAAGCTTACTAACGATTCTTGTAAGATAGTCAGACGTCCAACTCCTAACAGTGATCGCACCTATTTGGGGGTTTTATCAGTGACTGTACAAATATCACGTGACCGTAGCAGCTTTAAAATCATTTTAAATTATATAAAACTCTCTATTATCCACAAGTAAAGAATACAGAAATGTATTAGTTTCAACGGTTATCATTTTCAGATAATGGAATTTAATAAAAGAAAATATTTCAGTGTTTCAGGTTTAAACATAAACGTTTACGAAATACGCAGACTATTTCTCCAAACTGCTTGTTACTTTTACTGTCTCTTGTTTGCATGCACACGTGATTTATTTTTAAGTTTGTAGTTCAAATACACAATGCTGTTGTTACAAACACATATATTGTAACTAAAACATATAAGTTATTTATTAATTAACGAAATAAAGATTATTCAGTATGTTAAATCTGCATCAATATTTGGATGAGCAACTTGTGTTGGCAGAGCTTACAGCAGCGAAGCAGGGGAGACCACTGTGGGGAGTTTAGCCCGACGTAATTAATTGAATGTATACTTTTACTATGTAATTTACGTGTTAAATAGTAGTCTACATAGTTTTCTGTTCATGTAATAGAGTAAATCGGAGGTATTTTCATGCGGTTTTTTCACTATTTATATTCATTTGTTACATTCGGGCCAACGTAGGTCTGGTATTCCGTGTGCAAGTATGAGTATATAATTGTATAAAACGGATGACAAACGACTTATATATTGAGTTGCATTTTTGTTTTAGTACATAAACGTATATATTTGTACAAATTTGTACACAACAGATGACAAACGATTTGTATATTCAGTTGCATTTTTGGTTTCAGTAGATAAACGTATATATTTGCACAAAAAATATGACAAACGCCATGCATGTTCAGTTCCATGTTTGGTTTTAGTATATAAACGTATATATGTGCATCACTTATTGTTCAGCTTTCGCCAATATTTCTGCTGTACGTAACAGAACATATTAGACTGTATTGAAGAGTGGTTGTTTCTTTTAACTATTCGTTCAAACCGTTACACGCTTTTCGAGATTTCGTTGTACAGTTACGATATTCCCTTTTCACCGATAAAGTATGTAAAGTGTATTTTGTCGTTCCCTGGTCACATTCCTTGAAAACAGTTACACGCTTTTCGCGATTTCGTTGTACATTTAACATATTCCCTTTTCGCCAATAAAGACAGACAGACAGACATACACTTTATTTCGACTTGTACAAAAAAAAAAAAATGTACATTGTCAACAACACATAAACAGTTCATCATGTCAACGAGAAATGAGCGAAAAAAACTAGATACGTATATACAAATCAATCATATCATAAGCGAGTAAGTGGCGTCAGCACAAATTCTAAAACTAACATCAAACTAAAAGAGGTTAAAGTATGTAAAGTGTATTGTCTCAATTCCCAGTCACATTCCACAACAACATAATACAATTAAAATGTGACAAAAGGGGTTCAAGTACTAGTTCAAGCTCAAGTACTAGAAAATCGCATTACAAATTGTTTAGTATGTTGTCTAAATAAAGACTACATATGATATGAACCTGCTGTTTAAATGTATACTTCGCTAACAATGTTCCTCTATTTGGAAAATATCAACGGCAAAAGATTAAAAACGCATATTAAACTGTGCAATAAATAAACTTAGAAAATTCATTGCGTCTTTTAAAATATACTTACGTGTACCCAATATGTAATGACATTGCAAAAATGAGTTTTTCTAACACAGACAAACACATGAACCTAAGCAGATCTATAAATTCAGATCGCCGATGAAATGAACTAAAATACAAAAAACTCCATTTATATAATAAATTGTGTGAAATGTGTGGAGTCAAAATCAAAGTATTATTAAACAATGTTAAATTGCGTAAGTGAAGCAACGAATGATGACACGTTTGACTTATAGATACCCAGTTTAAGTAATGCCTGAAAAGGCGATATATATGGGGATATTTATGGTGGCGTAGGCGGCGGCGGCGTCGATGGCGGCGTCCCATTTAGTTTGTGCAGATAATAAATTGAGAAGTTTATGTGCAATCATAATGAAACTTTAGGGAAGTGTTCGTAAGTATAAAAGAAAGGTTAAGATCAATTTTCGGCATAATTGCTCTTATCGTACTTGAGTTATGCCCCTTTTAAAAATAATAGTTTAAAAAAATATTATGCAGACAAAAACTGGCGAAGTTTTGGTGCAATCATTATAAACCTTAGGTAAGTGTTAGTAGGCACAAAATGCAATTTTCTGCATAAATGTTTTCAGCCTACTTTAGTTATGGTCCTTTAAAAAACATAGTTCAAATAAGTATTGTGCAGAAAGTAAGTTTAGAAGTTTTTGTGCAATAAATATGAACCTTTAAAAAAGCGCAAGTGGGAATAAAAGGAAGATAAAGTTTGGTTTTCGGCATAATTGCTTGTATCGTATTTGATGTATGCCCCGTCAGACAACACATCCGACAAGCAGAGTTCTAGTGTTGACATAAAGTATGACAAATAAAACAAATAGCTATATGCAAACGTGATCCCAGAAGACGTGAGTAAACTAAAGCGAACGATTGAAAACTTACTTATTTTGTCTCATTATGGAAATAATATTTCTTTTTTTCATTGTAGCTTTAAAAAGACAATGTGCTCGTAACGGGCCTCCCGGGGCCAATATCTTTAAAAAAATATTTAACTCAGATATTAATGCCGACATAAAATCAAGGTTGAAATGAAGTGGAAAAGTGACTACACATTCTTAGATAAATATCAATTTATAAACTAGATCTTGTTTGTTTGGAAAATTTCTTGTTTACATTTTGACATCAGAATTGTAAGTATATTGTGTGTACAACCATATTTTACACATGTGTCTTGACAACAATCGCGAAGCTGTTTACGTTTATTTTTCTGTAAGGCTCCTAAGCCGTGAATCCGATATCTGGTTTAGGTTTTAATTTATTCAAGCTCTTTTGCCGGCGTGTTTGTATCGAAAATCTCATTATGTGTTATATTTTTATACTTCATATATTGCGTATGTCTAAGAATCGCGCATTTCTATCATAACATATCATTGTATAGTGGTATGAAACCAACTTTTTGTATACACAGTCCCTTTAATAATAAAATAATATATTGCATTTTACGACCGTGTTTACCCCGTTTACCCTAGCCAAACATTACAAATAACAATGCAAATACTAGTTCAGCTAAGAAATGACATCACATTTTATGATTATACTGCCTTTCATAGTTGTAAATTATTTGTTCATTTTTAAATATCGAAGCTATTGTTAAAAACTGATTACGAAACCAAACGTTGTTTCAACGAAGGCATAATATATATAACTTCATTGCCAATGAATGCAAGCGGGAAATGACAAGACGAGATACGCATTTTTGGCATTTTCGACTAACAATCGGTCATAATATAATACAGAGGTGTAGAACAATTATGCACCTATCAATATTTTCCGGGGCGGCGGGCATATACGGGACTTTAGACTGATAGCAATTACCGATAGGCGGGAATTTGACACACCGAATATGATTCCGGGTCCCGGGCAATAGACTTTGTTCGGATTTTTAGATCCCGATAATATTGCCCCCCTCCCCCCCTCCCGGGCCATTCGACACACCAATTAATAATCCCACATTGAGGGGATTAAGACAAAAATGCTTGGCTCTATAGTGGGGAATTAGATTCCCAAAAGTACAATTAGTCAAATTCCCCTTGGATTGCCCGCCGCTCCCCCCCCCCCGGGGGAAAATGTTGATAGGTGCATTACGCAACTTGGAATATATTGGGTTAGAAAAGTTTTAATCAAACGCTGTGATTAGCATCATACGGAAATGGTTGGTAAAGATGTTAGTTTATTAAACTGTTTTATTTTTAGCTTTGTGATACTTGCATTTAAAACACACCGAGTACAGATGTTTGTTTAAACATTGGAATATAAACTCAAAATATCCAGTTTGACACTTTGCAATATGATATTATTGGCAAATATGCAACTTGATACAATCCCATATTTAAAAAACTAAAACGTAGTCAATAATGTACTATGGGACTAGCCTTAGCATTTCAACTAAGGAAGAAAATACAAACATATTTACATAGATATTTTTTAAGTAAACATTAACGAAAATACATTCATATTTATTTAAATCGATTGATGGAAGGCGTCCTGGAGGTCAATTTAAAGAGTTCTACGATTGTAAGTAAACACAACATTAATATAAATTCATGCATTTATCTTTAATTGGTATTTAATTATTATTGATCTTGATCTGTTTTATCGATAATGATATTTCGAGGGGTATGAACAAGTAAAAACAACATTTCGAATATATGTGATTCAGTTTTTATTTGCAGAGTGATTACGTCGCTCCCGACTTTTACACCAGATTATCTCTCATGCTTTTCATGGCACCTGGCGTGAACATGAATACTGTGCAAATGCGCAGGCGCACAGCACTGGCGATGGAACAGACCAGTGAAATACAAGCCGCACTGAACTTTGATAATGTCAGTGCATTCATTTTCGGTAGTCAGTCTGAAGGAACGACAACGGTCGGACTCAATACTAACGAGGATATACTTAACATCTTAAACAATTACAATGTGATGTTGAATTGGAAAGATTGGAAACCTGGCAAATCAAACTTTCGGATGTTTAAACTAGCGACCACTCCGCCGCAACATTATCTGCTACAATTTGTCTTTTCGATTTCCCCCGAGCCGGTTTGGTCTAAGGACTTTGAACATATTCAAAAAATATAGATGTATTGCAACAAGATTTGCTTGTGTATCGTTCAGAACAATATCTAAACAATGCAAGAGCGGGTATCGGTGTTTATTTTCTACAAATGATCATAGTTTTAATTGTCCAGCACTTACGGTAGCAAATACTGATATCGTATATGCTCTCCCGGTGGGTGAAATGTTGCCTGAAATTCAGCAATTTATTGAGAGGGAAAGACCTGGCCATTGGCCAGCACCAGAACTGTTAGAGGGTGCCTGCCAAGGTGTTAATTTTCTTGTGCCATTAGGATACGTTTTCAGTAATAACAAACATGAATGGAGATTGTCTGCAAACTTGATAGAACGAACACTCATGCTCAGTTTGAATTTCTGCACAAATACAGTGCTATGTCGTGTTAAAACTGATCAAGCATTCATTATGTATACAGCACACGCTAATTTGAACAGGACTGACAAGCTATCATTGCAAAACACTGTTAGTTTTCATGGTAGAAACACATCCTCCGTATTTACGGGAGCCTCACAACTTGATTCTGTTAATTAAACTATGAATGCAGACATTGCAGAGCTGGCTTAAATCAGGCGTGTGTCCTCATTTCATTATACCGGATGTCAATTTATTTGACGGCAAACTGGGTGAGATAGATCGTAGTAGATTATACGAATACGTGACATCACTGGTCAAAAATGATCATCAATACATATTTCACATGGAAATTGAAAATTTAAAATAAAGCAATGCGGGCATGTTGTCGTGGTTATATGCCAAGTGGTAGCCTCTCTAGACGACAGGTACATGGGACAATTTGGAAACTTCTGTACCGAACGTTACGCGGGTATATTTGTAGTAGTAACGGCGGTTTTTTTCTTCTTAAACAAAGCTCAAATGGTTATGAATACATCTCGCATTTAACTGAAAAACTGCACCGTGTTTAAGAAGTTGCCAGCGTTTCGCTATCGTGTTGTTGGCGCATTTGGTAACCACATTAAATTCCATGTGTATTCAGTCAGGTTTTAGCATGCCACCTCTCATATTATATTTGGTCAATGCAGGATTTAAATCTGACATTGATTCCAGTCGTCTAAAGTTTGCATCAATGCTGTACTCAAGGGGAAAATGAATGAAGCAAAGTATGTGTTAGAAGACGTTGAACGTCAGTATAACAAGTCCGTTGTAACGTTGTGTTACTGTGAAAACCACACAGTAGAAATTCGGGATGCACCAGGATGTTTGAAATTTGAAATGTTGTTCATAAAGAACCAAGCGTTGTGCGTTTGGTTTTTAAAGAAAGAGGCACATTGTGTTCCACCTTTTATGCTTTATGAATTGGCTAAAACATCATATCTGGACAATACAGAAAAAAGTTCCACTTTGAAAGAGTTGCGATGGACTCATTTGTAGGTGATCGGAGGGCGTATCTTTACTACTTGAAGTATCTTACATACGAGTCACTGAGAAAGCGGAATAAACAATTATCTGCCCTGAGAAACTTAAATGACTGTGTCTCTGATGACAACGTTGAACTCCATCATCGTGAAACCGCCATGAACACGTTGGCTGATTGCGCGGAGATGGAGGGAGACATTGAGTTTGCTTTAGAAGTTTATAATAAATCTATTGAACAAATGCCAATGTACAACACTGCCAATTGGCATATTGGCAGACTTCATAGAACAAACGAGGAAATAAATGATACATACAAATATAGTTACAATGTGTGGTCAGACGAACTGTATATGTATGCATGATGTCACATAACCAGTGCTTCAGGTATAATGTAAGAGTGTTTGACATCTACATTGGTAATGCTATGGTTTACTGCTGTTTAAATTTATTGAATTGTTCTGTTATTTAAACAGTGTACAAATGTAATTATATAAAGACGTGTCCATACATTTACAACATTCATATAGTGTACGCCTATACAAATTGTCCATTTAACAATACAATAATTATACAGTTGAAAACCTGCTCTGTGAACAAACACATTTGAAGGTAATCACATATAATGTTTAACATTGTCAATATATAATGAACAATGTCACAGTCTATAAGTTTGTTGTTGTTGTTTTTCGAATGGATTTTCAGTGCATCTCTCATAGGTTACATATTTCGCACTTTGCTGTTTCAGGCTTTTGATATCCATGGAAATGGCTCAAGGTCTTCATAAACAGCTTGGGCAGCAGATCCATTACACAATTTACTAAAACATAATGACCTAAAATATTTGGAAGCGTGTCTTAGGAAAACCGGGCTTAATGCACGAACGTAAAAGTGTCGTCCCGGGTTACCCTATGCAGTCCGTTTCAAAGAAGTCTCTGCTAAACAGAAATCCACTGTAGGCGAAAAGTGCCGTCCTGGATAATCCGGTGGTGACTGCCCAGGTAAAACCGGGACGGCACTTTACGCACGTGCATTAAGTCCGGTTCTCCCAAGACATGCCATATTTATTCTTAGTTTAATAATCTCGACGAATGCTATTTTCATGTGAAAAGAAGATATTTCTAAAATCACGCCAATTTGCGCTCGATCCTCTTTAACAAACGTGCACAATAAAGTTGTATTTGAAGCGTTCTCAGTATGCAATCTCAGGTTCAAAACTACCTGTAGTTCCTAAAATTAAGTTGCACTGGACAATCATTGTTATTTAGTTCATGATAGAGATAACTGTTTGATGTCTTCGTTACCAACAAAGGCTACTTTTTAATGTGTTCTTTTTATAATTATAATGACTTATGAAAATGCTGTGTTATTTACTAGGAGCTAAGACATGCATTTTTTTATTTATCCAGTGAAAGATAATCCGCTTCAAACTCATATAGTTTTTCCAATATATGTTTGGTTGCTTGTTTTGTAAATATGTTTATACGTACTTTGCAACATCAAATTGTCCTGTTCAGTTTAGTATGTTTATTATACCAGTTGCTTTAATGTGTAAAGGGAGACTACCCCAAAATATATTCCGCCGATTTGTGAGAATACGCTCTTTTTGTCTTAGTGTTTGTTGAATATTTTGCAACTCATGTTCATATCGAGACAAAACGGAGGAATATTTTGGCGAGTTGTTCATTATTTGTATACATGTGTTTAACTTCCTATGCTGGTCTGATATCCTTCTGTATTTTGTGTTCGGAAGTTATATATTTTTTTACAAAATGGCCGACAAGTGCTAAGCACATTGAGTACTGTGTAATATACATACCAGAACAAAATAGATTGTCTCGAAGAATGGTTGTTTGTATCTCTCAACTATTCACTTAAACCGGTAACACTGTTTTCTCGATTTTGTTTTAATTTCCATGTTAACTTTTCACCGATAAAATACGTAAATTGTATTGCTTCCTTTCCTAATTACATTCCACAACATTCAAATAAATGCGAACGTTTGACCTATATGACAAGGAATGTGCCGAAGGTTTTCTTTTTTTGACTAATTGTATATAGATTTTTTATATCTTTTTTTTGTACACTTAACAAACATAACATATAATAATTTAAGTACTATAATAAATGGCGTCGAATGCTATGATCACCGATTAACTACTTTACAGCAATTCACGTTTGTTTTAAGATGAGAAACGCCCTCCAATTCTCATCGATATACTACCTTACTTGATGATTTATCTGTTCAGTTATAAATATCTTACCTCATGTTAAATCCTAATGTAAAAAGCCTGACACTTTATCAACGTAATGTTTAACTTCTTTGCAAAGTGGATAATGACAAAAAGAGACGCGCATTTTTGGCATGTTTGATTAACATTAGGTCATAATATAAAACATACATATTGCAAATACTCATGTTAATAGTAAATCGGATTAGAATAGCAAATCATCATTCGTTGCGATCTGCACGAAAATGTTAAGTAAAGTTTTATGTTGTTTGCTTTACAGTGTGATAATTTGGGAAAATAGGCAATCTCAATAAAAATAACATTCAAGAAAGAGGTAAACGTAGAAAGTTACTATGTACTAATCGCCTAGAAATAGTTTTTGAACCAAGAATGGGAACATATCAATTTGTTTGAAGGAAACGCATTATTGACAAGGTATATGTTCATAGAAGCATACACTTCTTGCTATGGTACTTTTCAAATGTACGTCATTTTCAAAACTCTTTTAACAACAATCAATTGTGTTATAAACCTCAAATATGATTAGTTTTCTAGTAGTGCTCAAAATAATTTGTTATAAAAACATACACATTAGTTTATTTATAGACATATACATTCATATGCATATATATGACATTTTGATCTACCTGAAATGTTAATATATCGGAAGTCATTTTACAGATTTCTGCGGTGGTGACTAAAATTTACATGTACATTGTCTATGCATTGTGTGTGCATTGTGTGTGGGTTTTTTTCAGAGTGATTATATCGCTTCCGAATTTTACCCCATATTATCTCTCATATTGTCCACTGCACTTAACGACATTGGCGTGAACATGCACACGGTGCTGAGCGAAGGCGCTTAGTACTGGCGTCGGAAAAGGCCTATGAAGTAAAACGAGTTGGTTCAAATATTTATTCGCGGTTGTCAGATTGAGGGAACGACTACGCTCGACCTTAATGCTGACACGGATGCAATTATCGTCGCAAACGATATCAATGTAATGTTTAATTGGGAAGATTGGAAACCTGGCGAAGCAAACCTTCGGATGTTTAAACTACCGACGACTCATCCGCAACATTATCTGCTACAGTTGGTCTTTGTGGATACCCCCGAGCCTGTTAGATCTGTAGACTTGGCATATATTCCAAACGATATAGCTGTATTGCAACCAGATTTGCTTGTGTATAGTTAAAAAAAATCCTAAAAAGTTTTGGAGAAAGGTTACGTGTTTTAATGGCAACCGATACTATGATGAATGGTCCAGCCCTTACGGTAGCACATGTTAATATTGTATTTGCTCTTCCGGTTCGTAAGATGTTGCCTGAAATTCAGCAATTTTTAGAAAGGGAAAGACCTGGTCATTGGCCAGCACCAGAACTGTTAGAGGTTGCCCGCTAATGTGTTAATTTTCTTGTTCCATTAGGATACGTTTATAGTAGTAACAAAAGTGTAGAGTGGCGGTTGTCTGCAAACTTAATAGAACAAACACTCATGTTCAGTTTGAATTCTACTCAAATACAGTGCTACGTTCTATTAAAAATGATCAAACATTTATTATTTATTAAACACACACGCATTTCAAAAGGATTGACAAGCTATCATTGCAAAACACTTATTTTTCAGGATAGAAAAACATCCTCCGTATATATGGGAATCTCACAACCAGGTTCTGTTAATTAAACTATGTCTGCAGACAATACAAAGCTGGCTTAAATCAGGCGTGTGTCCTCATTACATTATACCGGACGTCAATTTATTTGACGGCAAACTGGGTGAGCTAGATCGTCGTCGATTATATGAATACGTGAAATCGCTAATTAAAAATGATCTTCAAGACATATTTCACATGAAATTTGAAAGTTAAATGAAAGGATTACATGTGGTCGTTGTTATATTCCAAGTAATAACCTCACTAGGCGCAAGATACTCGTGCGAATTTGGAAGCTTCTGTACCGCACGTTAAACTTTGATATTATTGGTGCTAACTTGTTTTTTCTTCTTCTTATACAAAATTCAAGTGTTTATGAATACATCTCGTCTCTAATTGAAAGACTGCACGGAGTTGTAGAATTGTTCAATGTTAGAAATGCAACTAAACGGCAAATTGAGAAACGTTTCGCTATAGATTTGTTGGTATATTTGGCAACCGCATTAGGTTCCATGTGTATTCAATCAACTTGTAGCATGACACCTCTCATGTTGTCTTTGGTCAAGGCGGGATTTAAATCTGACATTGCTTCCAGTCGTCTGAAGTTTGCATCAATACTGTACTGCAAGGTGAAAATGAAAGAAGCAGGGTATGTGTTAGAAGACGTTGAACGTCGGTATAGCAAGTCCGTGGTAACGTTTTGTTGCTGTGAAAAGCACACAGTAGATATTTGGGATGCACCAGGATATTTGGAACTTGAAAAGTTGTTTATAAAGAACCAAGCATTGTGCGTTAAGTTCTTTAAGAAAGACGCACATTCTTCTCCTCCTGTTATATTGTATGACTTGGCTAAAACGTTATATTTAGATAATATAAAAGTCGCAACAGGTTAAAAAAGGGATGCGATTGACTCTTTTGTAGCTGATCCTCGGGCGTTTCTTTACTACTTACAGTATCTCACATACGGGTCCATGGGCAAGCGGTATAAACAATTATTGGCCCTCAGAAAGTTAAATGATTGTGTCTCAGATAAAAACTTAGAACTTTTTCATCGTGAAACTGCAATGAACATGTTTGCTCATTGTAAAGATATGGAAGGAGATATTGTGCTTGCTGTAGAAGTGTTCACTGAATCTATAAAAAAATCGGCCTAGGTACAATACTGCGTGCTGGCACATTAAAAGACTTCGCAGAAATAGCGAAGGAACTAATGATGCATACAACCAGATATATTAACATAGCACACGGTTAATGAATTCATATATGGTTTCAAAGTAACAACGACATATGTACATTATGTGTTATTGAAGAAGATTGATGTACATGTACGTGTAGTTTCATTATCTGTTACTTATTTATTGTGTGTTACATGTTGTTGCTAATAATTAACGAGTGTTATTTTCTTGGGAAATGTTACCTTACCGATATTTTATACGGCTAAAGATGATAAAATACACATTAAAATAGCATCGACTCTTTCAAAATACATTTATGCTGAAAATTATATGTGGTTCGGAAAACATGTTGAATATGTGTATTTTGTTTGTAGTCCTCTTTTCGGAACCACTCTGTTTTACCTGAATAACTTTAGAGTATACGATTATGGATTCTCGATTGAAGAGTTAAACATAGGTACTTCTACAAACTCAGAATAGTCCTTCCTATTCGCCAACCTATTCGAACCTTTCACGTTGAACATACTAAATGACGATAAATACTGTTTCAATTAATTACAGATGCAAAACTATTAGAACATGTTAAATAATTTTGAGACGAAAGGTCATTTGTTTTGCTGTTATTAGTATTGTTAGTAGTGTTAGTGTAAAATTGGAAATGAAGCAAATCCAAAATAAGGTCAGTGAGAAACACAGATAAAATGATTGGCCGGATATACATGTCGTTCTGGTGACCTTATTTGTATAATTTTCGATTTTAGAAAAAAATCTTCTAAGAAGATTGGTTGAATTGGACATACGGTTGAAATTTTATTGAGCCAGTTACTAAAACTATGTCTGACTGTTGGAAGTCTTATTCGGCATTTAATCATCAAGGTTTTAAACATTTTACTGTGACTCGCTCTATTAATTTTGTTAATCCGGATACAGGAGCTCACACAAACACCATCGTATCTACATGACACGCTCTCGGAAATTCCTACTATAAATGGCGGCCATTTATATCGTGAAAAATACAAATGTCGTGCACCATTCACAGCAAATATGACACATGTGCATTACTGTATGTTTGAGGACCACTCAGCTGGAAACTAGCCCCATACATAAATACAATGTAATTAAATTTAAAGTTCTTACTTAATAATGATACTATTATAATAAATATATACAAACGTATATAGTTTTTTACCAATGCAAGTCTTAGTAAATGACACGTGACGTAAGTAGTTCAAAGCAGAATGCACTTCCTTAACATAGTAAGTGAAACTTCTACGTTAGTGGTTTTCTTCAAAATATCTCACACAATCACGAAATCCAAAGTAATATATGTTCATGTCGGCGTGTATGTCATATTTCATACCCTTAATAATATTAATGGTTACTCTTTCGTGTCCTCTAAATAAGGTCAATAGGTTGCCCTGACATATGCTCTCATGATGTCAATGGGTCGCTTTGTCCTTCTCTGAAGGGGTAAAGGTGTTACAATTTAAATTCATCCCATGCCCTGTCGTCTCCTCTTATAAGGTCATTAACTTCAATCATCAACTCCTCGTATGAGGTTTATAAGTTGACCTGTCTCATCTCAATGTGTTACCGCTTCTCCCACTTTTATATAGGCAATGGATTCTCTGTCGTATGCGGACGATCATAAAAATGTATGGACTTTAGCAGGAAACGACCAATTCGATAGACTTTGATGACTTAATACTTTATTCAGGTGGTCATGAACAATAGTCTTCATTGAACATTATCTGATATGGCGATGGTTAATATATGACTGGTGCTTAGCCTCTTGGTATTTGTATCCAGCTAGTTATTCTATGAATAATCCATATACTTATATTTTGGAGAGTACATAATACATTAACTTTAGGTGGTTTGTAGTTAGTTATGTTCGATTGATTAATATCTTGGGGGAAGTAAGTGGTTATGTAATGTGTAGAATGCAGCTAGTTCTATGCAGACAGTTGTAAATGAAACATATTAGTTAGGTTCCCTAGGTAGTCACGACTGAAACAGATAGTTTAGATAGTTTACAAATAGTTATGACTGATACGTAGAGTTAAGATGGTTTACAGGTAGTCACGACTGAAACAAATAGTTTAGTTTACAAGTAGTTATGACTGATACTTAGAGTTGAGATGGTCTACAGGTAGTTATGACTGACATGTAGAGTTGAGATGGTCTACAGGTAGTTATGACTGATACGTACAGTTTAGATGGTTTTCATGCAGTAGTTATGACTGAAACATAGGGATTGGATGGGTTGCAGGTAGTTATGTCTGAAACATAAAGTTTAGATGGGTTGCATGTAGTCGTTATGACTGAAACATAAAGTTTAGATGGTTTGCATGTAGTAATGACTGAAACTTAGAGTTTATATGGTTTTTCATGTAGTTATGACTGAAACTTAGAGTTCAGATGGTTTGCATGTAGTTAATATGACTGAAACTTAGAGTTCAGATGGTTTGCAGGTTGTTATGACTGAAACTTTAAGAGTTTATATGGTTTTTCATGTAGTTATGACTGAAACTTAGAGTTCAGATGGTTTGCATGTAGTTAATATGACTGAAACTTAGAGTTCAGATGGTTTGCAGGTTGTTATGACTGAAACTTTAAGAGTTTATATGGTTTGAAGGTAGTTATGACTGAAACATAAGAGTTCAGATGGTTTGCATGTAGTTAATATGACTGAAACTTACAGTTCAGATGGTTTGCAGTAGTTATGACTGAAACTTTAGAGTTTAGATGGTTTGCAGGTAGTTATGACTAAAACTTAAGAGTTTAGATGGTTTGCAGGTAGTTATGACTGAAACATAAGAGTTTAGATGGTTTGCATGCAGTCGTTATGACTGAAACATAGAGTTTAGATTGTTTGCATGTAGTCGTTATGACTGAAACAAACATGATATTTAAGATGGTTTGCATGTAGTTGTTATGACTGAAACAAACATGATAGTTAAGATGGTTTGTATGCAGTTGTTATGACTGAAATATACATGATAGTTAAGATGGTTTGTATGTAGTTGTTATGACTGAAACATACATGATAGTTAAGATAGTTTGCATGTAGTCGTTATGACTGAAACAAACATGATATTTAAGATGGTTTGCATGTAGTCGTTATGACTGAAACAAACATGATAGTTAAGATGGTTTGCATGTAGTTGTTATGACTGAAACATACATGATAGTTAAGATGGTTTGCATGTAGTCGTTATGACTGAAACAAACATGATAGTTAAGATGGTTTGCATGTAGTTGTTATGACTGAAACATACATGATAGTTAAGATAGTTTGCATGTAGTCGTTATGACTGAAACATACATGATAGTTAAGATGGTTTGCATGTAGTCGTTATGACTGAAACAAACATGATAGTTAAGATGGTTTGCATGTAGTTGTTATGACTGAAATATACATGATAGTTAAGATGGTTTGCATGTAGTCGTTATGACTGAAATATACATGATAGTTAAGATGGTTTGCATGTAGTTGTTATGACTGAAATATACATGATAGTTAAGATGGTTTGTATGCAGTTGTTATGACTGAAACATACATGATAGTTAAGATGGTTTGCATGTAGTCGTTAGGACTGAAACATACATGATAGTTAAGATGGTTTGCATGTAGTTGTTATGACTGAAACAAACATGATAGTTAAGATAGTTTGCATGTAGTCGTTATGACTGAAACAAACATGATAGTTAAGATGGTTTGTATGTAGTTGTTAGGACTGAAACATACATGATAGTTAAGATGGTTTGTATGTAGTTGTTAGGACTGAAACAAACATGATAGTTAAGATGGTTTGCATGTAGTCGTTATGACTGAAACAAACATGATAGTTAAGATGGTTTGTATGCAGTTGTTAGGACTGAAACATACATGATAGTTAAGATGGTTTGCATGTAGTTGTTATGACTGAAACAAACATGATAGTTAAGATAGTTTGCATGTAGTTGTTATGACTGAAACAAACATGATAGTTAAGATGGTTTGTATGTAGTTGTTATGACTGAAACAAACATGATAGTTAAGATAGTTTGCATGTAGTCGTTATGACTGAAACAAACATGATAGTTAAGATGGTTTGCATGTAGTTGTTATGACTGAAACATACATGATAGTTAAGATGGTTTGCATGTAGTTGTTATGACTGAAACATACATGATATTTAAGATGGTTTGCATGTAGTAGTTACGACTGAAACATACATGATATTTAAGATGGTTTGCATGTAGTCGTTATGACTGAAACATACATGATAGTTAAGATGGTTTGCATGTAGTAGTTACGACTGAAACATACATGATATTTAAGATGGTTTGCATGTAGTCGTTATGACTGAAACATACATGATAGTTAAGATGGTTTGTATGTAGTCGTTATGACTAAATTGCAGGTTGGGAAATGCACACACAAGGTGCTGTAAGTTAAGACAACCATAAAGATTTTAATTAAGATTTTACAAACACATATAATTAAACATTATGACCAAACACTAATTTACATTTTCTTGAAATAAATGGTATCTGACAAGTTTTACTTCCACTGTGTTGTTTACATTTTAAATACAAAAGATGTAACTGAATTTCCTCATGTTTTATTAGTTCATCATGCAGCTCGCCGAAAGGCAACGTTTAATAGTCGGATGAAGACCGTGTCGCCATGATGATTAGCAAATAAACAAAGCTAGTTCTTATAAACAGTTACTTGCAGGATCAGTGTCTTTATTTTAAACAGTATCCCAAAACCAAACAGTTTCCTGACCCATGGTATAACTGACGTTTAAATATACAGCAATACAATTTTACCAGACATTAAAATGACTGTTTTAATCGTTTATTTTAAATGTTACCATTTCCACCTTCAAATCTGCTTTAAGACTAAAAGATATTTGCAACTAGTTATGGTAATGCATAGACTACAGGTGGTAGGTTACTACAGATACAAAATGATAGTTACACCAAGTTGTGTGACCTGTTATTGCTTTTTATGTTGAATATATTTATTTTAGGCTGAGTCAGTCATTCAAGTTAAAATACACATGCTTTATTTGTTGTATCCAGTTATGATTACTATAAAATAACTACATATTCTTTCCACTAATGATATTATAATTACAATAGAATACACACAGTATTATTCATTCGTTGACAACGAAACACACTTATGAAAATGTTTTATGTTTTCATAATTGCTATTTGGGGAAGGATGACACATAAAGAAATTGTAAAAATCATTCAAAATTGTTCAAATAATTATCAAATATCAGAAATACAAGGTTCGTTAAGCATAAATGCACATTATGACATGTTCTTATAAGTAACCTTTGGTCTAAATATATCCAGTAAAACTAAACGGTTTGAGCATTGCATTTCTCAGTAGCACCATACCTAACTACAGTACAGTTCAAGTGAAATAAATATACTAAAAAAGAAATTGAACATATTTTAATTTCGTATTTTTTAATATGTTTTTACATCTAAATATGGATTAATTTGGTATCAAATTTAGGTTATTTTTTTAACTTATCAGTACAATGAAAGGTGCGAAAACAGTACTAAGCGACGACTGCCAAGTCATCACACCTTTAATAGACAGCTTTGGCTTAGGTGCGACTTCGAAATAAACACTGATGCTTATGTGTGAAAAACTTAGTTGGGACCGGAATTTTAGTTCAAAATAGCGATGAATTCTAAATAGACAAATTCGAATTAATGACTGATATTTTAGTTGAATAAAGATGGCACAAAATCGAGACCGAAAAATTATTTCGAAATAACGATTAATTCGAATTAACAGTGTTCGAAATAGCGGTGTTCAACTGTCATTAACCCCCCCCCCAACAGAAAACAACAGATCAAGCATCAAAACGTAAACGTGTCCAAATGTAACATTAGTGATTTTCAAATTGAGGTTATAAATTAAACTAATCCGTAATCATAATTCCCCCCAAAACAGATCAATCATTGAAACGTAAACGTGTCCAGATGCAACATTAGTGATTTTAAAAGTTGAAAGACGACCACGATACTTGAATGTGATGCTTTGGATTAAGCACCAAAAACTAGCCTAAATTGCCATACAATTCTACTCGTTGCCTAGTAACGTGTGTGACCACCTCTTTGGCGCCTTAATTGAATGGACCTACTTCAATACAACACCATTAGGAAGGCGGCGCAATTATGATGTTTACACATCAAACTCAAGTATCATGGTCGTCTCTACAACTTCTACAATCACAAATGTTGTGTTTGCATGACGTTCTAGATCTATCTAAATCAACATATTGGTCAAAGCAGGCCTTCCGACATGTTTCATCCAAAAAGTAGGAAAAAAGTTGGCGTATGTTCCGTTAAAAAGTAGGAGAAAGTATGAAATTTTGTTCTAAAAAGTAGGAAGAACAACGTTAATAAAACTAACAAAATTACATGTTTTGAAGTCTATACAAGAGATTTTGAAGAAAAATCATCCTTATTTTATGTGCTGTAGTCACATATGCACCTACAGTAGTTTCTGATAAAAAACTTTAAGGTAAACATTATCCTGAAAATATCTGTAAACGAATTCACTGCCAGTGAAGCATCAGCTATAGCATTTTTTCAGATTAATGACAAAATTATCCAAAAATTATACTCTGCATCACTAATTTACACTCATAAAGTAGGAATAGTAGGAGGATTTTGTAAAAAAGTAGGAACAAGTAGAAACCTGTTAAAAAGAAGGAAATGTAGGAAAAAGCAGGAACGCTGGAAGGCCTGTCAAAGGCAATAACTGTCACAATGAAGCAGTACCATTGGTTACTACTAAGAAATGAACTCCGCAAGTCGGATGTAACGCCTGACGGGGCATAACTCAAGTATGATAAGAAGGTTAAGTTGCAGTCATAATTGCTATGCTGAAAACTTAAGTTTACCTTCTTTTTAAGCCTTCTAACACTTTCCTAAAGTTTCATAATGTTTGCACAAACACTTTTCAAGTTATTGTCTGCACAAACTGAAGGAGACGCCGCCGCCAAAAGTAACCGCTATATGTTGTCTTTTCAGGCGGCAAAAAAACCTTGATAATGACTGAGATTTTTGGAAACAATAACCTCAATGCCCGGCAATTCAAACAGTGGCATTACCTTACAGAAATCAATATTGAAGTTCTAAACATTCAACAAAGGGCTGAAGATAATCTGGTATTCACAACTTAAAAGGACACAATTTCAATACTGGCCCCTTTTATGGCTTTGAACATGTTACACATGATTTACATCTGAAAATGCACAATTTAATTATTGACCCCTTTAATGTTTATGAACATGTAACACATAATTTATTACTGAAAAGGACACAAGATTAATATCAACCCCTTTTATGGCTATGAACATGTAACACATGATTTATGAGTTAAAAAACAACAACATGATTTTAAAACTTGCTCCTTTGAGGGTTATGTTCATGTAAAACATAACTCATGTCTGAAACAAAAACTGTTTCGAAGTTCACTGTTTTTATTTCTATGGCCATATGAATATGACCATTTGACATGATTCAAGACTGAAAAGGACACAATTTCAATACTGACACCTTTCATGGCAATGATCATATGACACATGATTCACAACAGAAAAAGACCCAATATTTCCACTTTAATTACTATGACCATTTCACATATGATTAACGACTGAAAATGACACACTTTCAAATTTAACACCATTTCAGAAATATGACATCTGATTCACAACTGAAAAACACATATTTTTAATATCAATATCGACCCCTTTTATGGCTATGACCATGTGATACATTGCCATGTGACCCATGACTGTCACGTTGGTAGCTTTGCTTCATTCTGGTTGTCTTCTCCATAACTCTCTGCCTCTTGGCCTCAATGTCGTGCTCATTGCCACCCCCATGCCTGTCGCCATAGTGACCAGGACTGCCCTGGTAACCTTCGTTTCTGTTCCGACTGTGCGATCTATCGCGGTCTCGATCCGAGTGAGCTCCACGATCATGATCGCGATCACGACTGCCGTTCCTGTTATGATGACCTCTGCTGTTGCGATTATCGGTGCGCCCGTATTCACCCTCGCTTCCCGAACCCTCCCCACCGTGCCAGGTGTTTGATCGCTGGAAATTGGGGGGATGGGGCTGAAGCTTCGGTGACATTTGGCCACACAAGTGTTGATTGTTCATGTATGGATTAACTGGGATGTTCATGATGTTCATTACGGGCATGGTCATGGGCATGCTCGGTAACATGTTCATGTGCGGGTTGTTGCTGATTGGGGAGCTGTGTTGGTAAGGATTGCGCAAGCTGGCCTGCTTTTGTTGCTGCTGCTGTTGCTGCAGATGACTGGAGCCTAGAAAGACAACAACAACCAAATTTACTTAATTTTACTTTAAATGTACAAATAATGACCCCCTTTTTTTTGTTAATACATATAATGTTACTGTATTTTCCCCCCTATTATTACTTTTCAAACAAGAGCTGTTGGAGGACAGCGAGCTCGACTTTTCTTGTCCTTGTCAGAGTAACTGGCATTTTTCTAAAACAAACTTTTTATATAGTAGGGGCTAATTTAACAAAGCTAATTTCATTCTCGAGTTATTGAGTGGAAAGCATTTTTTAAATTTTCGAAACAGTGACCTTGACCTCACCCATCCCATATGCAATCTCATGCAATGTCTCGCTATACGGTATCTATAAACTTTAAAAACAGTGACCTTTACCTTGACCCCACCCACCCCATGTGCTATCTAATGCAATGTCTTGCTATACAGTATCTATCAATAGAGTTTCATTAAAATATTTCGATTTGTTATTGAGTTAATGAGCAAAAACAGTTTTTTCTAGTAAGAGTGACCTTGAACCCCACCCCAACCCACCCCAAATGCAATCCAAAGTACAATATTGCTGTACGGCATCTATGTATGAAGATTCATTCTTGGGTTAAAAAGTGGAAATCAAAAGTTGTGCCTTGTGAATGTAAAAAGGCCCATAATTTTGACAAATTTCAAACTAGAGTTATTAAAATTGGCCTATAGGTTTATTTTAATATAAGGAATAAGTGTTTTAAGTTTCAATGAAATTCCTCAAGCCATTCATGAGAAACTAGCTTACAGAAAAACTTTAACCTATCCATATAGTTAATATGTACAATTTCTGAGTGTAAAACAGCCCATAATTTTGACAAATTTCAAACTAGAGTTACCAAACTTGGCCTATAGGTTCATTTTAATCAGGGGAATAAATGTTTTAAGTTTGGAATCCCTCAAGCCATTCCTGATAAACTAGCTTACCGAAAAACTTTTACTTAGCCTGGATGCCGACACCAAAGCTGGGGCGAGTAGAATAGCTTGCCTTTTCTTTGAAAAGTCTAGCTAAAAACCTATCCAAATAGCTTATATGTAAAATTTCTAAGTGTAAAAAGCCCCATCATGCTGACAAATTTCAAATTAGAGTTACCAAACTTGGCCTATAGGTTCATTTTAATATGGGGAAAAAATTATTAAAGTTCAAAGTAGAATTGTCACATAAGTGACGGATATATCCCCACAATATGGCCTTGTCACAAAACTGTGGCATCCATTCGAAAGAAATGGACAGCGAGAGAACGCTTTAATTTGTGAATGGTCAACAGTGTATTAATAATTTGGAAAAATTTATTTCAATAGGAGCCATAACTCTGTCAACATTTAGTGGTTTGTAACCAAAGGTGAACTTGATCTGTATTTTATGATGTACCAAAAATAATTTAAATATGTGAAGCCTTTTATGAGTTAATTTCCATGTTTTTCGGGAATTTAAGTCAGAAAGGCGCCATAACTGTAAAAATTTAGTGGTTTGAAACCAAAGTCAAACTTGACCTGTATTTTATGATGCTACACATAAGTACCAAATATTATTTGAATATGTCAAGCCTTTCTTGAGTTATCATCCGGAAACCATGTTTTTAGGGAATTTCAAGTCGAAAAAGGGCCATAACTCTGTCAAAATTTAGTGTTTTGTAACCAACATAGAACTTGACCTGTATTTTACGATGTTACACATGTGTACCAAAAATTATTTGAATATGTCAAGCCTTTCTTGAGTTATCATCCGGAAACCAAAAACCAACAGACCGACAAGCTCACTCCTATATATAGCAATGCAACACCATTTTTTTAAATCTTAGTTACTAAAACAGTAATTATTCCATCAAGTAATGGAATCTTTCCCATACAGAAAACTAACAGATTTTTTCAAATATCTCATCCGATTACAAAGTCACATGATTTTTTAGAATGGTACCCTCAACAACCATCTAAATGCACAAAACAAAAAAATGACAAAAACATGACCCCGAGGCCGTCGTGGGCCGTGCTTTTTCAGCCTATAAAGGCCTAACTCATAAATTGCATAGACTATTTTAACGCTGTTTTTTAGCTGTTACTCCGTTATTTCCCTTTCTCTAATCCGCCGCCGGCTATATCACGTGGCAGTCACGCTCGGTTGGCACCTTTTATTACCCTAATCAGTGCAGGCAATGATAACACGCATGCCCTAATAGATGATAAAATCAACGCCTATACTAGGACTCCGTTAAGTACAAAGCAGTTTCCAGTTGGGATTATGTGTTTCACTTATTATATTTTTTAAAGTATGCAAGCAAGGTATCAACTTTTGAGAATAAATATGAAATAAATTCACTTACCAACAATTTCTTCACACCATACAACATATGTACATTAATTGTACTACATAACTCGCATTATAATAAAATAATCGTCAAACTGCCATACATAAATAATTTACTAATAGAAAAAAGAAAGTGGACATTTTCTTCATTTCGTATTTCTTTTATGTTGTTTGATTTAAATATGGATGAATTTGGTATCAACATTTAGGTTTTCTATTGAACTAATCAATAACTGTAATGCCCCAAAATTAATAAATCATTAAAACGTTAACGTCATCTAAACCAAATTCATCCATATTTAAATCTTACAAAACATAAAAATACGAAAAAAAACAATGGCCAGTTTATTTTTTCTATTAGTATATAATATGTTACATATAATATATCATACATTGTATTTACATACATACATTTTATTAATCAATTAAAATAAAAAGTATATGTTACTTTGAACTGTAAGAAGTTTTCGCGAAAATTGAAAATACTAAACTGGATAAATTAACATTTCCTGCAAAACGAACGTGTGAAAGATGTGAACATGGGTTTCATTAAAACGTACATTTTATTTATGCACGCACAGCTCTCGCAACCAAAGAGTTGTGCAAAACGGTATATCTATGTTATGTCAGAAATGTAGCTCCAAAATCCTTAACTAACTCTTCACATGATATTAGTTTGGCCGCACCACTCTAAAAATGCCGGCAAAGGGCCTGTGCTCAACCCACCATTTCATGAAAACAAGAGGGCCCTAGGACGCTCACCTGAGACCTTGTAACCCAATTAGAATTTGTATCTCCGAGGTGTGACTTATTTTTATCCCAGGGGCATAATTTGAACAATCTTAACAAACCTCTGGGCCTTGCGGTTTCAGGTAAAGCTTTTTAAAGTAATTCTGCTATTTAAGTCTATATAAACCATGTGACCCCTTGGGGTGTGGCCAGATTTGACCCCCGGGGCATAACTTGAACAATCTTTGGAGAGGACCACTATGCAATGTTACGTACTACATATACGAAAGCTGAGGGCTTTGCCGTTTCAGAGGAGAGGATTTTTAAAGTCATTTTACTATTTAAGTCTATATAAACCATGTGACCCCCTGGGCGTGACCAGTTTTGACCCCAGGGGCATAATTGGAACAATATTTGTAGAGGACCACATAAACATACCAAATATGAAACCTCTAGGCCTTGCGGTTTCAGAGGATTATAATTTTAAAGTCATTTTGCTATATAAGTTTATATAAACCATGTGACCTCTGGGGTGTGATCAGTTTTGATCCATGGGGCATAATTTGAACAATCTTTGTAGAGGACCACTATAAGATGTTACATACCAAATACGAAACCTCTGGGCCTTGCAGTTTCAGGAGAAGATTTTTAAATACATTTTGCTATTTACGTTTCTATAAACCATGTGACCCCCAGGGCGTGGCCAGTTTTGACCCCAGGGGCATAATTTGAACAATCATTGTAGATGACCACTATACGATGTTACATACCAAATAAGAAACCTCTGGGCCTTGCCGTTTCTGAGGAGAGGATTTTTAAAGTCATTTTGCTATTTATGTGTATATAAATCATGTGATCCCCGGGACGTGGCCAGTTTTGACCCTAGGGGCTTAAATTGAATAATATTTGTAGAGAGGACCACTATAGGATGTTACATACCAAATATGAAACCTCTGGGCCTTGCAGTTTCAGAGAAGAAATTATTTAAGACATTTTGCTATTTAAGTCTATATAAACCATGTGACCCCCAGGGCGTGGCCAGTTTTGACCCCAGGGGCATTATTTGAACAACCTTTGTAGAGGACCACTATAGGATGTTACATACCAAATATGAAACCTCTGGGCCTTGTGGTTTCAGAGGAGAAGATTTTTAAGGTCATTTTGCTATATATTCTATATAAACCATGTGACCCCTGGGCGTGGCCCAATTTGACCCCAGGGGCATCATTTGAACAAACTTTGTAAAGGACCACTAAAGGATGTTACAAACCAAATATGAAACTTCTGGGCCTTGCAGTTTTCGAGGAGAAGATTTTTCAAGTAATTTTGCTATATTTTCTATATAAACCATGTGACCCCCGGGGCGTGGCCAGTTTTGACCCCCCCGGCATAATTTGAACAATCTTTGTAGAAGACCACTATAGGATGTTACATACCAAATATGAAACCTCTGGGCCTTGTGGTTTCAGAGGACAAGATTTTTAAAGTCATTTAGCTATATATTCTATATAAACCATGTGACCCCCGGGTCGTGGCCAGTTTGACCCCAGGGGCATCATTTGAACAATCTTTGTAGAGGACCACTATAGGATGCTACATACCAAATATGAAACCTTTGGGCCCTGCGGTTTCAGAGAAGAAGATTTTTTAAGTTTACACTTTTTAAATCTATTTTTAGCTCTGGTGACCTATATATGCAGCGGACTGTAACGATTTGAACAACTTTGAAAGAGGGTCACCCAATGATCATTTCTGTGAAGTTTGGTAAAAATCTGCCAAGTGGTTTAGGAGATGTCGTTCGAATGCAAAGTTGACGACTGATGCACGGACGCACGCACGGAAGACGGACAATGGGCGATCACAAAAGCTCACCATGAGCACTTTGTGCTCAGGTGAGTTAAAAATGAAAAAAACGGTTTCTGCTCAATAACTTGAGAACACATTGAGATATTTCAATGAAATTTAATATCTAGATACCTTATATCAAGACCTCGCTTGGGATTGCGTATAGGGTTGGTGGGGTCAAGGCCACCGTTACTAAAAATTAAAAAATGGTTTCAGCTCAATAGCTTGAGAAGACATTGAGATATTTTAACGAAACTTCATATGTAGATACCTTATATCTAGACCTTGCTTGGGATTTCATATGGGATGGGCGGGGTCAAGATCCATGTCAACATTACTAAAAAATTTATTTTTGTGCTGTCATTTGGTTATAAAAAAAATAGTATTTGTGGAATTTCCGCGTTTCTTGTTTCTCATATTTTGCCATAGTCCATAGCAATTAACGTCAAAGCATAGGAATTAGGTAAAGGTTAGGTTCATAGGAAGTACATAACTGGGAGTTGTAGACACCTTATATAGTAATAGCCTAACTATAGTATAGGAATAAATTATTTAGGCTCAGCATTTCTTTAATACTGATACGATAATACAACTAGAACGAATGCAGTATGTGAAAGAATGCTGCTTAATAATTTGAAGATATGAAGTTCAGTAAACACATACCTTGAAAATACAACATTTATCCAGTATAAAAAATGTGTACGTACATGATTTGTTCTCATTTACAGAAACATTAAGAATGCATAGATGTAAACCCAAAGATAAATTTATAAAAACAATGTTTAATGTTTCTTCATGGATCATCATCAGTTTGACAATGTGTGCTTTTTATAACAAAATAAATGAATTTTAATATGTATCAAAGAAAACAATATTGTTTCTTAAATTATACCAGAGCACGTCAAAATCAAAAGTTGTAATTAGTAGGCTGTTTATGATAAACTAAAATAGGTTATTTCTAATAATTAACACATTTTACTATACTTAAAATGGGCCTTCTGTCTAGAACTGGTATGGAGTATGAATAGGTTTGGTTACTTTCACTTTCGGTTTGAATTACTTTAACAGTCTGAAGAACAAAGTTTAAAACAAATAAATCATTATATTCTAAACACTAAATAAATATTTTAAACAAAACTGTCACAAAATATACTTTTTACTACAAAATGTTAGCCTTATTTTTCACACGTATTGGTCTAATATTTTTCATGCTTGCTTGTGTTAGCGGCCATCTTGCATTTTTGCAAAATTTCCACCAAGCCACAAAAGGGTCAGATTGCATTATCATTCCAGATTTTTTTGTGAAAACCCTATTGACAATCATAAACAACATACATAACATTGCAAAATCAGGCCACAATGTTTGGTGTAAAAGCTTTAGTTTTATTTTATTTTTTTTATTTTAATAATTAAAAGTAATTTTTTTTATCAAAATGACTAGTTTCTGCATATTTAAGAAAAGTTCCAGGCAATTTGATTATCTAATTATCATAATTCATGCAAATTGGGTCAAAATTCCATTGTAAAAGTAGTAAAAATTAAAGTTAAAAAATCTTGCTATTCTTGGGTCAACATATTGGTCATTTCTGGTCAGGAGCAGATTTGCCAAGGGAGGTAACTCTTACATTTACCCAGTAATGCATGTTTTTATTAAATAGAACAGCCACAGACATGTTTCTATTTAAAAAAATGATTTTTAAAAAAAATTAAAAACTTTCAACAGTCATAGTCATAAGTTATGTTCCATAGAATCTTAGCCTATCATAAGTTTTAAAATGACACCGATGACATTTGGAGATTTCTTCTTCAAAAATCTAAAACAAACAAGAGGGCCATGATGGCCCAAAGCGCTCACCTGAGAACTGGTACAGATGAAGACCATACTGCTGTGACAGGTTTGAAAATTAAGGTATCTGAACAATACCGTAATGTACATATTCTTATCTTACAAGTAAACATTGTCCAAATTCATTCCCAGTCCGAATATTAGTACATGATATTGTTGTTATTGCTTTGTCTATAAAATGCATTGTTATAGCAGGATATTGTTCTACAAACTTTAATGAATTTAAATCTTTGTATTTATCTTCTGTTTAGTCCATTTAACGTTGATTGTTGAAAGAATAACCCATTTTTGCACAGTACCAAAATTCCTGCCCTGTCAAAATGGCTGCAGCAATGTACATTGTTTACTACACGAGTAGAAATATGATGGAATGTTATTAAATGCATTTTATCCTTAAAGACTTGTCAAATTGTTAATAATAGCTTTTCTTTCTGCATTATAAGTTATTTCTATTATAAATTGCATATTGTTCATACATGTTTATTGTTAAACCTTAATGGTTCACTAGGAACTATTTGAGACGCTGGTTGCGTAGGATTTACTGAAGTTGTTATGATGCAGCATTTCAAATTGTATTGTTATAAATGCATATTTAAAGCTACTGTTTGTTTTGATGTATAGAGTTTAAGTTATTCTATGATTAAGAAGTAATATTTATGTGATGGTTAATTTATTGGAATTGTAGTTTTTATTATTGTTAAGGAATAGCACATTACTTCCTTATATGCTGCAGGATGCTGCACGATTCTGATTGCAGCTAAATCTGCAGAATCTGATTGGCTGCCACCAAATCTGCAGCATCCGAAGGGTATATAAGGAGGTTCTCTGCTCAGTTTTGGCAACAGCTGCTAACAACAAACATCACTGTTCACTACAAAGAAAACCTTAAAAGTAAGAACTAAAACATTGTAAAATCCTGAACAACATTGAAGATACGATTTAAAAATGCACTTAACTATTTTCTAACGTTCTAGCAATATATGTATTCTATTAACAGCTGATTATTATTGAAGTTATAGTAAATATACTTAAGAACGTTTCTAGGAACTATTTTATTATACTGTCAAGATATTATAAAACTGAGCCAAACGTTCGTCATTACTGTACTGCCATACTGAATAAACAGAAATGAATATAATTATTATGTCATTGATATTATGAAAGTAGATCTACGAATAAATGATGATTTTTGAAACTTTAATCCATCTACGTATTCACTAGAGTTTGCTGCCAGACTCAAACTCTAATGAACACTGATCAAGAATTATCAAGAATCTTCATTGTAAGGGAGCTTACAATATGCAGAGGGGGATAGGATCAATTTTGATTTAAAACATCGGTTAGTGCAATGGGCTAACTAAAGTATGAGTAGGGTAGCAGATGTGCGCTTTTTTGCTAATGGTTCTCAAATCATTTTTTCGATATTTTAACCCGACTTTTTTCATTGAGTCATTGACAATTCTGGCAAATGCAGAAACAGTAGATTTTGATGTCTTTTTCGCAAACAGTTTTGGAGAACTAGTTGCAATGCGATAATTGCGATGGCTGTGCTATAAGGTAAAGTTTTGCTTTTTATTTGATAAGTTTCTGTCCAATGATGATAAATGATGTTAATGCAGGCTCTGAAGATATCAATGTTGCATCTACAAATAACTGCATGCAAGTCGTGCAACTGTTGGAAATCAAATTTTATAAATCAATTTTAATGGTCATGCACAAACTGTGTAAGTTTGGTCAACATTGAATCAAAAATCTTGTGTGCAAGCCAATCATTGATAACTTGTTGATGTTTTTTTTCCAAACACTAGGGGCAATAACTCTGGTGTTTCTGGCCCAATCATGCTTATATTCTACTTCACCTTAGTCTTATGTTCATAGACAACTCTACACGACTGGTGAAGATTGGATGAAAAATGAAGTCTCTATCCTGAATAATGTCCATTGTGCATATTTTTTTCACAAACACGGGGCAATAACTCTGGTGTTTCTGGTCCGATCTTGCTTATATTCAACTTTACCTTTAATCTTATGGTCATAGACAAACTGTGCAAAATTGGTGAAGATTGGATGAAAAATGAAGTCTCTATCCTGAATAATGTCCATTTTTGCATATTTTTTTCACAAACAAAGGGCGATAACTCTGGTGTTTCTGGTCCAATCTTGCTTATATTCGACTCAAACTGTAACTTCATGATAATAGACAGACTGTGCACCCCGAGAGGGGTGGCTTAGGGAGTGGTATCCCCTCCCTACGTGGAATTTTTTTTCGCGGCATGTGTCCAATGACGTTATTTGGTGCGTTTTAGCTCTTAAAATTTAGGCAAACAGCTTTCATTTTTTGTAAACGTCTAAATGAAAAAAAAAAAAAAAACATCACCGTTAAAATGGTATACCTCGCGCCTTTAAGAAGCATCAGGCGTCAATTTTGTTGCGAAACTGAAAGTAACTAATAATGTTTTCCGGATGTTTATGTCCAGTGCGCATCGCTTTCGCACAGTGACGTCATGATTAAACCAACTATTCTCATCGTTCTCAAATATTTAGGTTACACTCGATCTACTTACGGAGCCTTTTTTTGTTAGATTATTTATGTTCATATGGGCATGCGTTTAGTGTTTTAACACTGTTTTAATTGTTACAACTGTTGAACATATTACTGATTGGATAACTGGTGAATTGTAAAGATCTGGAATAAAATTATACATTTATATAATACGTTTCCTCGTGCACGTTGTGCCTACGCGCGTCAAATGTTAGTAAAGCACATGGTCTGTACACGCACGCTTTCCATGCTTGGAACGTGACGTCGTGGTTGTCAGCAGACATTACGCGCTCTTTTGTAGAAAACACAGGTTTTACATGGCATGCATGTAAAACAATATAGCTTATTTTACGAAACTACAACAGTAACACTGGATAGGCTTTTCCGATTACGATTTCATATTAGCGTATTTAAGACTGATTTTCGCAGTTTATTTTTTTATTGTAGTTAGTAAATTTAGCAAATAAATAAGTGTGGATATTATAAAATACGAAAGGGCGAGGGTTTGTTTTGACGCAAATATGACGTTACTAGTGTGTGGATACATGCCGATTGCGCCGATTCGTCAATGATAACATCGTTCAATAGAAGATAACCTGAGCGTTTCTATTGGATTATATCGATTTTACTGCGTAATGAAACTCCGCCTACAGGGGCGGTGCTTCACGGTGATTGATTGCGGCTTAGGAAGAACAGCAAATTATTAAAATTTTCGGTGAAGCGACACTCGCTTTGATCATTAACCGACTTGTTTGAGTGGGTGTACATGTTTCTAGAGTGAAAAACTGCCTTTATGACGCAAGAGATTAGCTTTCACAGCAGGTACTGTCGGTCTACTTCAGTCAACATAGCTGTTTAAATGTTAAAATACAGGCGCCCCGGGCGATGTTTATACGTGCAACACTAATTTAAGACGCCCCGGGAATGTTCTTCAAGTTAAAATTTAACGGCCTGGGGAAGCCCATGCGTGCAAGATTGGTGAAGATTGGATGAAAAATGAAGTCTCTATCTTGACTAATGTCCATTTTTGTACATTTTTTTAATAAACAAAATGCAATAACTCTGGTGTTTGAAACACGATCTTGCCCATTTTTGGCATCTGCTGAGATCTGATGTCATACACAAACTGTGAAAGTTTGGTTAAGATTGGATTGGACGGAAAATAAAGTCTATACGTTGGAAAAGGGCATTTTTGCACTTTTTTGCATGAAAAAGGGGCAATAACTCTAGAGTTACTGGTGTGATCTGGCCCAATAACAATCCCGTCCGAGATTTTATGGTCATACACAAACTGTGCAAGTTAGGCCAAGATTGAATAAAAAATGTAGTCTTCATCGCGATAACGGACCAAATTGTTGACGGCATACGGACGACGGACGATTGGCGACGCCGGAGATGTACCCTGTACCAATAGCTCACCGAGCACTTCGTGCTCAGGTGAGCTAAAAAAATTGTTGCAAAGGTAGAACCTATTAGCTGTCTACAGGTACTACATCGGTACTTGTTCAACCAGTATTTTTAAGTATTGACTGTGCACCGATTGTTTCCTTATTTAACAGGGTCTGGTAAAAGATAACATTCCCAATTCTAAATACGGTTTACTTTTCCCAAATGGAATATAAACATTTCCAAATCTGAAGATCTAATAAATAGGAAATGTGAATCTACATATCAGTTGTAAACTGTATAATTTATTGTATGGTTATGGATAAACACCATTAAAATACAAGGATCGACCAACATAACACTAGTTGAGGTATTCATTAAATTAAATTACTTTCTTAAATATACAAGACCCATTCCCGCAGCTATGAAAAAAAAAAGTGCAGCCTATGACTATGCAAAACAGCAATAGTTTTGATAAAAGACATTCACCTGGCCGGAACTGGAGCTTTAGAGATCTACCAAACAACTGCATTCCGTCCATGAGCTGCAAAGTATAGGGCACCGAGTCATCATGCGTAAATGTGATAAAGGCATATCCTTTTGGTCGGCCATCTTTCTCCTTCGCAATGCTCACTTTTTCCAGTGGCCCTGCCTGAAACAGCCGAAAGACCAAGGATCAGAGAGGTAGGTGGTCTGGTGTTTATGTGAAAAATTGTTATTGACTGCTCATACACAAATGCATCAATTATGATAGAGTGCATATATGTATGAAACATAACTAAACCTTTCACACCTACTAACACTTCCATAAAGTTTCCTAAAGATTGATCAAAAAGTAGTTAAGTTAATGTCTTTGCAAGCCTTCTTTGAACTATTTAAAAAAAAGCAAAGGGGCATAACTCCAGTATGATATGAGCAATTATGCCGAAAATCGAACTTAACCTTCCTTTTACGCCTAATAACACTTCCATAAAGTTTCATAAAGATTGAACAAAAACTGCTAAAGTTATTATCTGCACAATCTCAACGCGCCGCCGCCGCTACCAACAACGCCGCCGCCACCCAAAGTAACCCCTTTTCAGGCGACACAAAAAGTCAATATATGTATGAAACATCAATAAACATTGTTAATGGCTACTAGACTAACATTATTTAAACAGTTTGAGAATTTACCTTTTCTTATATTTTTCTGTACAAGTATGTTTTATTTACATCATTATTAGCGCAATACTTCAGATTGTTTTATGTTTGACAAAAAAGTTTTAAATTCTTTTTCTATTTGAAATCAGCATTCTGTGGGAATGGAAAAACTTTTGGACCCCAATTGACTTTTGAAAATGGCATCTTTATTATGAATATTACCCAGGGGCATGGAAATCCCATGCCCGACTTGTCTGACGCGGGTAATTTTACCATCGGACAAGTTTTTAATAGTTAATTATTTAACGAATAATTGATGGGTAACTGTTGGTTATTGCGGTAATAACCAACGGTTTGGAGTCCCGATGCGTAGGAATTAAACCACGAGGGCGGTAGCCCGAGGGGTTTGATAACAAGCATCGGAACGACAAACCGTTGGTTATTAATGCAATAACAAACTGTTACCCGTCAATTATTTCGATTCTAACATGATCTTATATAAAATTCGTATTTTTAAAGGTTATGAATGAGAACTATATTTATCTATACTCCGCCCATTTTCCGAGAAGTGCAATCACACGTGCGTTTCTGTGACGTCAATAAATCATAACAATTCAAAATGACGTCAGCTTTATTGATAAACATTGAGCGAATGACGTCATACTTATCGATATAATACGTTGAAATTATCATGCCAAAATGCGCTAATTAAAAACAGCTTAACAAAACGTCAAAACGTTTTTGTGAACTTTAGTATAAATATGTGGTAAAAATGTGGTTTAATTGCGCTACATAATGCAAAAATGATTTGTTTGTCACAATTTGCTATTGCGCGTTTAAGCACATCCATTTTACGGAACAATTTCTTCGAATATCCGGAACTATTTTCAAACATTAAGCGCCGCCCAAAATTTGGTGCAGAATAACCCCCAGTTATTTTCCTTTTTTATCTATGGACCACTAGCCGCGCGCCATGGTATAATAGAATATAATCATATATTTTAACAAAATTAACAAATTGTGATTAATTTACAAGTTGATGACAAGTAATATTCGGAACACCAGGAATATAAAATATAAATTTTTATTTGGACAAGTGACACTTGTTTGCGAACAAGTAGATGTATGCAATGAACATATCCACCAACAAGCTAAATCATTTTGATATTTCCACAAACCTGTATTACCTACATTGTCTGTTGAGAGCAACATTTCACATACTGACACCAATCATGAGATAACCAATTTATTCCGGTACAAAGTTTATTGAGTAGGCAATTGCCATCACTGTACCCCAGCCAGTCTTCAAGTTGAATCCAGGATACTTCGCCCCCCCCCCGGGACGTTCCACCTTGATTTTATATTTGTCTGGAGCACAATTATGTGATATGTGTCACTACTAATTATACTGTAACTACATGTTATCCAGTATGTCGCCTCGTTCAATATGGATTTAGCTGTGAACCATCACATGATACTGCACAGCTAAAAAGAAGATACTTGTTTTAATGATGACTTATAAAATAAAGGACAGCTGATGAAATAGTAACAAACAAAACAGAACATATCTATTGGTTTCAATCATAATATTTAAAACAAAAACTGTTCAATAACATCTTCAAATTACATTTTAAATAACAAAATTCATTATCACTATTCATTTTAGCGCTTTAAAAGCATCTGCCATATAGTAAAAAATATTATTATATGCGTATTGTTCATCAATACATACTGAAATCAACATTAAAATATGGGTAAGCATAATAGCATTTTCTTTTTCCATATTAAGTACAAGACCTATTTGTAGCCTGACTACTTTTTATGTCAAAACAACACTTCATTAGTTGTAAATGACGTCACTGTGCAATATCATCTGATACTTGCACAGTTGCGATAAAAACTGTGCAAAATCATGTATGATTTTCTATCGAGGTTGTGTGGCTGAGCCAATCAAATAACGTTTATTTATAAGCCATAATATAATATGTAATTTGTGTTGATAAGGCATACCTTTGAATACAATTATTGAATATAAATATATTTAATGTGCACTAAAAAGAATGTAATATTTATTTTTTTTAAAAGCCATATATTAAACTTCAGTGTACAACTCTCGGTAAATCTGTGTTTTGTAGACCTGTAATAATCAAATTCACAAATACATGGGCCTTATCTTCACGGCTTGACGAGTGGTACGGACTGTGTTTAGTATAGTGTTATTGTTACCACAACCACAAGTTTCTATGATTGGGTGATCAGTGTTGTTATTATAAGGCCTTGTAAATAAGCATATTTCGAACAAAATTACTAAGCTATGTAAATGCTCAAATAGTTTTTTAACTGTTAACTGGGGCGTCCCCGAAATTTAATTTACACAGTGGGACGAAACGTCTCTTGTCTGAACATCCTTTGAGCGAGATTTCCCAGGCCGAAACTGCTGTGGTGCCAGGCACCCGTCTAAGTTTAGTCGTGTGCCAGTCTACGCGTCACCAGTCCAGTGCAAGCAGATGCCAGTCGAGTGGGAACCGGTTTTGGGCATGCTGCAGACCACTTTGGCGGGAAAGAGGATTCTGGAGTCTGGAGCAGTGCGAGCTAGACGCGTGTGAACCTACGCTTTGTGTGCTGTGTGCGGAACAGACGGACACGTGAGACTAACAGTGAGTACCTGTACTATATCAGCATTCTTATTAGTGCCTGAATCATACACATAAGGGGAGAGCCACTTCAATGGTGTCAGAAGTGGGATTTGTGTGAAGTCGTTTCTCGGGTGTTTTCAGGACAAGTTTATAGAAAGTTCGCTGACCACGTGTAGTCTTTTGTTTTGTAGGATTTTAGGTTCCAGAATCGGGCCGTTAGAGCAGCAAACGGCGAGGAAAGTTATTCATTGTGTTGTTTCTTTTGTTTTTGCAACAGGTTTTTGTTAAAGACGGTTTTGTGTATTTTTTCATTATATAATTTGAATTTGGGTGTGGTTGTTTTAGAGAAGCGTCTGTTGCGCATGCGTGGCGGAAGTGTTGAGACATCCTGTTCCGGAATAGAAATATCATTGTTTACTTCGTCGTTCGTGTGTTTTGTTTTGTATTTCTAGTTTAATTCTTATTCGAGATGGATAGCATGAGAACACCGCGGACGCAGTCGGGCGGCATTGGGGTGATAAGGGTAAACTTTGACCCTCCTCAAGTCCTGACGGCCATTCCGGGAGTGGGCCCGAAGCTGGCGGGGGCTATAGTACATCTTAGGGAGAACTCAGGTAACTTAAGCATAGAGACCCTGCAGGCAGTTATCAGGCGTCGGCTGAATGAGTCTGATCTGCGCATTTTGGACTTCTCTGACAATCTAAGTCTTGTCGGCGCAGCGCTTGATGGGGATAGTGTAAGTAGTGAGGATGAAGGCGCAAACTGGCCGCCTAGGAGTGAGTCTAGGGCGAAATACCGCACAGATTTGGCGAGTACGCCTATCCCTGGTGGGGACACCAGTGCTCGAGCCAAGGTGAAGCCCGAGCTTGAAGCTGACATCACTGCACGATGGGAGGAGCTGCAGGCCATGTGGGAACACGCCCACGAGATGATGGTAAGCCACTTTACACCCAAGTTGAAGCTGGCTCAACTGGAAACTGTTGGTGGTCGCAGTGTGCCGGCGCCCTTTCCGTTCAGCACAGCCGACATATCGCTGGGTCTTCCCGACCCGCCGAGGTCAATGGGGTTGCCTCGGGTTACTGGTGTTTGCCATAGTGCGCCGTCGCCTGCACGGCGCACTCCGGCGGCCGCTGGAGCGGACGCTCGGGTCTCAGCACCTTTGCCGGGATTGCACCGGGACACTGCTGTTGGTCACAAGGCGCCGGCAGCCAAGACAGCTGCTGTCGACGATGCACGGCTTTTTTCGGACCCGCCAGCCCCATCTGGCCGTCCCATTCAGAGAGCGCGAGACGTGCTGGCCGGGCTTCCTAAGTGCCTGCAGTTTGATGGGCGCAGCAACTGGCTGGTCTTCCGGACGAGGTTCGAGCGCTATGCACGGCTGCGTAGTTGGACGAAGAGGAATGCGCAGACTGCCTGGGTTGGTGCCTCACAGGTAAGGCCATAGAACTCTATGCTGTTGTCACTGAGGGCAGAGGATCAGTGTCCTACGTGGAGCTGATGCAGCGTCTGCAGGAGAGGTTTGGAGCAACAGAGCTTCCGGCCACGGCGCAGGGCCGGTTCCAAGTTGCCCGGCAGGGAACCGATGAGACCATGGAGGAGTGGTCAGACCGGATCCTCACGCTGGCAATGAAAGCGTTCCGTGAGCTACCTCCGGCGTACGCCACCCAGCAGGCAGTTGCCAGGTTCTGCCAGGGTCTTACAGACGGGGAGGCAGGCAAGCACGTAAGCCTGCAGCAACCCACTTCCATGGGGGATGCTATGAACCAGATTAAGATGTTTCAGTATGTGGAATCTGTTTGTACGCCCAACCAGAAGGACGTGCACAAGGGAGGTAAGCATGAGGAGTTGAGGCGGGTACACGCCGTACAGAGAGAACCCCTCCGGGAGGAGGCGGGTGGATCTGCCATGGACCAACTGACCCGGATGGTGGAGAAGCTGCAGGGCGATGTGGCTAGGCTGTCCGAGAAGTTGCAGGGGGATGTAGGCTGGTTGTCCCGTCCTGGTGGGAATCAGGGCGTTGGTCCCTACAGTGGCCACGCGCACAGGGGCAGCTATCGGGATGTTGGTGAGGGTGGCGGTCAACGTGGCCACCAAGGTGAGTACCCGGCAGGCGGTCCCTATCAGGGGGGCGCCCCGCGCGGAGGATATAACTACAGGGCCCCAAATCGTGGCGGGTATCCGGGAGGTTACCCGAATCGTGGGGGTCGTCCCGGAAATGTGTCTGCTCAGGGCCCTAGTAGGAGACGCGGTGTTGCGGACCCAGATTCGGTATGTTTCAGGTGTCGCGGGTCGGGACATTTCGCGCGGGATTGTCCGGACAACACCAAAACCCGGCCGAAACCTTTAAACGAGTAAAGGTCGGGCACGGCGGCCCATGTCCGACCTTGACTCCCGAGGCCAAAAAAGAGGGGACGCCCAAATCGAGAACCGCGGCGGCTAAGCAGCCGGTTCAACCGGAAGTGGTTCACGTGAACCAGCTGGGTTCGACTTCGCAGTTTTGCATGAAGGTGCAGGTGGGTGACGTAATGGTTAATGCGGTAGTTGATTCGGCAGCTGAGGTCAGTATCATTTCCGACCGGGTTTACAAGTCCATGAAGCGTCCACCTCCCAAGCTACGTGATGTCAAGTTGTTGACGGCAGGCAGGAAAATGTCCATGCAGGGTTCTGTTGTTGGCCCAGTAAAACTTAAGATTGGTAATTGCTGGTACCAGGAGCAGCTATATGTAGCCCCGACTGATACTGACATGTTACTTGGGTTTGATATTTTGGTCAATACGGGGAAGGCCATATTGAATATGGGGGATGCAACTCTTATCTTTGATGGGCAGGTTTTGAGCCTGGAGTTGGGGTCAACCGACGGGCGGTCACGGGTCGCTGAAGTGGAGGTGGCGGTCCAGCCGGCGAGGGAGACCGACCAGGAGGCGGCCGCCCGGGATGCTGAGGAGAGCGTGGCAGCGGCCGACCGATGGGCAGCGGGGGTGCCGTCTCGGTCGACGGCCGGTAGCGAAGAGTCTACCCATCCACGGGGGGAGGACTTGGAGTGGAGGGTACGGGCTTCGGGAAGCCGCGTCGAGCCGGGTGCCAGCCGGGAGGCTGGGGCTCGGGGCCGGCACGTCCTCTGGCTCTCGCCGCTAGAAGCGGGCCCGGCGGTGGAGGTCAGGGGTTACGAGAAAGGGCAAGTCGGGTGAGTCCAATGAAAGGTCACGTGCCGAGGTGACCGTCCGTCACCAAGGCAAGCGGGGTGCGTCTGGGGACAGGGAGGGGGGCCCGACGAAGGTGCCGAGGACGGTATCTTCCTGCCCGATTGAACACTGCCGGGAGCCCTTCTGCCGGCAGCATGTGATAAGGTCGCATGTCCCGGAGATCTTTGATCTGAGGACCCTAGGCAGCGGGGACCTGGCTCGCAGGAGGCGGGCATGTTTGCTGGCCATCGGGGGTAAGGTGGTGCGCCCCGGAGCCTCGCTGAGGGATCTAGCGAGGTTTTGTTCGTTTATGAGCTTCCAGCCTCAGGGGGAGAGGGAGAGTCCCTCCCAGGTTGAGGCCGCTGAGGCCATTGCTCAGCTGTCAGGTGAGAGGGCAGATGCTATCCTCGACCTGGTGCATTGGAGTGTGCTAGGTTACCTGTGTGGTCATCTGACTTCCGGCGAGCGACAGTACTTGCGGGAGACTTACCCCTGTTGGCTGAGGAGAGGGAAGGAGTGGACAGCCACTGCCATCTTGATAGGTGGGCCCGCAAGGGGGGTGTGGTCTTGGGAGGGGACATTTGGCGGCAGTGAGCGGGGACGCCACTGCAGAGAAGTGGGCGTCCTGGTGTTACGAAAGAGCATCAGGACGTCGTTAGTCCGCACCGCAGCGGAGCAGCGCGTCGTAGTGTCCGAGCAAGTGTAGTGGCCGGATGCTGGTTCCGCACTGGGTAGTGCGAGGGGACCCCTAGTAGTGGGCGTCACAGGGTGGAGCGTTCTTCCTGGGATGCGACTGGGTTTCCCCAGAGGCAGGCTCCATCCTAAAAGAAGAAGACTGGGGGGAGTGTGGTGCCAGGCACCCGTCTAAGTTTAGTCGTGTGCCAGTCTACGCGTCACCAGTCCAGTGCAAGCAGATGCCAGTCGAGTGGGAACCGGTTTTGGGCATGCTGCAGACCACTTTGGCGGGAAAGAGGATTCTGGAGTCTGGAGCAGTGCGAGCTAGACGCGTGTGAACCTACGCTTTGTGTGCTGTGTGCGGAACAGACGGACACGTGAGACTAACAGTGAGTACCTGTACTGTATCAGCATTCTTATTAGTGCCTGAATCATACACATAAGGGGAGAGCCACTTCACTGCGAAAGTTGGCCAGTCTCTGGGGTCTTTGAATTTACCTGCAGAAATAATTCGTACAACAATTCGTCTGAAACTTTGTCAGACAAATTGCCAACCCAAAGCGTTCGATCGACCTCGGCAGCCATCTCTACTGCATAGTTTCAGCTTCAAAATAAAGAAAAGTGTGCCCGTTTTGGAAAATCCATGATGCCAAAAACGATAAAATTAAAAGCAAACCGAATTTCGTTGGTTCTCATTGTTCTCTTCATCACTTTGCACGTGCGCATTTCGAAACGGGAACCAAAATCTGTCACATGGACTTGTTTACGTTTTTGGAACAGTCCATTAATAAGGAAGTGCCAGGTTCATTTCTTTTATGTAAATTGTATAGATAAACAACACACTGCACACAGTTAATCATAAACTCAAAGGACATAGTATTCAAATATTTGTGACTATACATAAGATCTATATATGATACATTTGACATTTTTTGTCAAATATAAAATTCATTCTCACCCACGACAAATATCGCTAATTGGGAAAGCTCGACACGAGCACAGGAAATCGATCAAAAATGGCTGACACGCATTACGTGAACAAAAAAGAATGACATACTTAGTGTTTAATAACGTTTAAAAAGTTTGACCAGATTTACAAACGATGGCGGAGTTACTCTCTATCCACGTACATATACCATTGAAAGATGACATTGCGTTAAAACTATCTAAAAGTTCTGGAATTTTAAAAGCCAACGATCAAGGTTCGACTTCGAAAGCCTCGAGCAAATATGACCTTCGCAAGAATCGCAATTTTGATATAGAGTTCCGAGATCTGAAGTATATTGTGAAGGATGGACACCACAAAGGTATGTTATTTATGGATTTTGCTGCATTTGATATGTAAGACCGCGACCGTAATTCATTAGTGCAATACTTCGCTGATCTTGCAAATCTGTTTGAAATGATCATAAAATGTTGGACACACAACTTCACAAGTTTAAATCAGTGGTCGAAATTAGCACAAGCTACTTTACTTACTTTAGAAAACAGGCTTGCTCAGATTTTCAGTTTTATATAGGCAGGTTGTTACATTTTCTTGCTCTCTAGTAAGATAAGAATTTGGGCTTTCTTGTCAAACTCCTTATTTCAGCGAAAGCACTTAACTGAAGGCTATATAGGTCGCTATAATGCCGGCCAGACTGGAAAAATTGAATCTTTGCACAGTACTTCTGCATTATTTATAATAGGTACATGTTGATTATATTTAAAATATACAAGAAAACATAAGTTGTGGATATTGTGGTTTAATTGGATGCGAAACACAATGTTGCATCATACAAAGTATAAAGGCATTTAATTTATCATTTTTCATTCCTACACTAACCACAAAACACAAAACTGGACATTTACAACAAATCGGAGTCTAGGCTAACTGTATTCAGCCTGTTTAGCCTGCTGTCGTAATGGGCACACTGACCCACATTTAAATATTTCGGTTATTTCAGTGACTGCCCGATACACCAAATAAGCACAAAGACGAACAAATACAAGTGAAACCACCAAAATCACACTTTTTCACTCCTTATCGTTACAATTGTCAATTAGGCGTGAAAAAGAATGTTTTTTACGCCTTAAGATAATGCTGCTGAAGATGACAGTTTTTGTTCTGTCAGATGTGTTAGCATTAGGAGTAACATGTGCCGATTTAGAGGGAGTGGAAAGCCGTGTCAGGCCTTTTTCTGACCTTTTTGGGAAAAAGTACCTTGGTTAAATTGGGAAATTCATGACGTAAAATATTCAAAATTGGAAAAAATTTGTATCGCTAAATCGTAAGTATAATGAAGAAAATTACAGTTTTAAATCAATAAATAATAATTTAACAGCAGTGATAAATACCTAAGCAAGCTATGCAACCAAGAGTTTGTAATCATATGCATGTCTCATTTCCTATAAGTATGTGTATATTTCTAAAAAAGCATCACCAAATCTGACCAACTTCACCAAAATAAAATTGTGGGATCTAGTATCTACATGATTTAGTTTTAATGATGTGTTAATAAGGCGTAACAAAAAATAAGTTTGTTTCAGGTAACATGCCCCAAAAAATTAGGGTAGGTAGGTAAATTGTCAACTTGAAGATTCTAAAACTGACTAAATATTCAAAACGTATTAGTAATATCCTTAAACATTGTTTATAAGTGGATACTATCAAAACAAAACACTTATTTATCCAAAAACTCATTTAATTATTGAAAAAGGTAAATAAACCAAAAATCAATCTGACAAACCCAATAAAATGTTCTAGGGTCGGGGCATTTTTTTAGGGTAGGTCGGGTTACCTGAAACAAACATATTTTTTTTTACGCCTAAACATTGTGCAGTGCCTTGACTACGTAGGTCGCGAAAATATGTGATAACTTGAAATACAATCTTTACCTCCTTATATTTAAATCCTTCCATTAACTGACACATCCACTTGTGTAAATAACAAAATATTTGCCCATAATTCATGTTACATGCCATCATGATAGAGGACAAACAAATCGTTTTTCTTTGTGTTACCCATTTTATTACACAGCTATTAGAGTGTTCTCCCCTTGTAAACAATGTCAACGATAAAATTAGAGGATATCCAAATGTAAAGCCAGGGTGAAAAAAATCGGCTGTAAAGTATTGAAAAATCGTATTTCACTTTTATTTTGCCAAAAAAAATACAGATTTTTTACAATTGGGTATTTTTGTGGTCAGACTTGGGGAAAATTCTGCATATTTGGCATTGGTAACGGGTCCGACTATCGGACCGTGAGCGCAGTAGAAAAAGGCCTGCGTGTACACCCCAGTAAAATAGCTAGAACTACGATTTATTTCCACTTCTTAATAGCTCAGACATTCTCATTAGCGAATAATGATATAAGTTTATCAGCTTTTTTCTATTGTGTTTCAACAGAAGCTAAACTATGATACTGTGCAATTAAACTATCATAGTTTTGCAAAATATATCATTTACACATGACTTTGTGCTAACAGGACAGTAAGAACTGAATTTGCTGCCCCCTCTAACTCAAAATCCTGAAAATCCTGTAGCCGTGCCTGAATAGGGCCAAGCTTTTTCAGGGCTTTCATTAACTTTTGAAAACTTGAAGTTTGACTTCCTGGCCTCTGATTTTGGAAGTTTTGCTCATAATATTTGGAAGTTTTTACAGTATTGCGCTACATAAGTCCTGAGCATTTCACAAATGAAATTAAGTATAATTTTTTTTTACAGCCAGTTCTTATTCATCAAATGTTTATATGCCAATTTATTCATTGAAGAGCCTAGAGGTTTACATTTAGATAAATTACTTAATTTTTCTTCTAACTTGTTCATCCTTTAAGTTACATGATGGAACTTCCATGTCTGTATTTTTGGAAGTTCTGCAACTTCCATGGCTGCAATTTTGGAAGTCCTGCGACAAAAACTGGGAGTAAATTACTCTCAAACTTCCCTTAATGCAAGTCCTCGCTTTTTTTTATACATTTGAGTTTGGTATTATAGTTCATTATGAAGAAATGTTTACATTTATATTTATTTATTTTTATTATTATGGCTCTTTCCGATAATAACATCTTTTTTACCTATTTTATTTACTAAGGGTGCAGCTGGATATGTTTGACATCATGTTGGTGTTTGGTTACGAGCTCTTTGTTTCTTTCTTGGATCATGGTTCACAATGAATATAATCAGTTTAACAATCAAGGAACAAAATCTGAAACATTCATTTGTTGGACTTTGACTCGGTTATCGTAACATGTAGCACTACAGTTTATACCGAGCCAAGTTGAGGACAAGCGGCAGAGAGTTATGGAGAAGACAAACAAAATGAAGCAGAGCTACCAACGTGAGAGTCATGTTTTACAGTTTTACAGTTTATATTTCCATAGTACAGTACTTTTGACAACGGTGTGGTGTTTTGTGTTTCCTTCCTTCCAGTACAGCAAACACCCATTAGTGTAAACCTATTTATTTAAGCTCGATTGCATCAAAAGCCTTAGGCTTATAGAGACACTCCCGAGTCCGTATCCTGGGTAGAACCAGTACTTGGTTTGTTTGGGGGAGATCTTGAGAACGCTCACCGGGTGGGGACCGAACCCGGGACCTCCCGATCGCTAGGCGGACACCATATCCACTACGCCACCGCGACCTTTGAGAACTACTGGTAAGCAAGATAATTACTGGTGATGTAATTCAGTACCAGTACATGTAAGTCGTAGTCAAACACTAAAAAAGGAAATTTAATTTTTAGGAAATAATATATTTGAATTTGTAAAGAAACTTTTTGGTTTGTTTCATAAAATATTTCCAGTTTCACATCTTTGAAAGCACAGGTGGTACTTTAAGGTTGAAACAGGCAATTTAATATATTAGCTTTAAAGTAAATATGATATATAATATATACATGTAGAACAGAATCATATACCAGGTCAAGAGATGATAAAGCAAATATTAACATGAAACATAATGATGTAAAGTTTATCAGTGTGATAATATGATAATTTAATAACACTGATAGGTGAAGTACTGTGAAAATGTACATGGCTACGTTATTAATTGATATAAATTGATAATACAAGATAATTATTTATGGTTGGAGATTACAAACTACCCTCACCATTTCACACTAATGTATCAGCTGATTGTAAGCCTACATTTTTATCGTCTCATATGATTTTAAACTGTGTTCTTGTTTGTTATCGGTAAGGACAAAAATAAGAAATTGTGTGTGTTGGGCAACAGTCTCCAAAAAGTTAGGTAGGGTTGGGATTGAGTTCGTTTTTTTAATACGTTTTTTTTAAGACACATTTTGGTTAAAAAAACATCGAAAATTATATAAAATCAGACAAATACAGCTTTTACAGAAAACAATCATCACTAAAAACTTTAGGGTCTGTTTTTTTTCGCTAGGTAGGGTCGGGTTGCCCGAAACACAGATTTTTTTATTTGGCCTTATATTCATTCACTTGTTGCCAAGTTTAACTGGTTTCTTGATGTCTATTGATTTTGAATTTTTTCAGCCTAAAAGTTGTTTGCGCTAGATTACTGTATCTAGTAATATACATGCAGCAACAAGATTTTTGCTTATCATTTTTTGTCATTGAAACAATTACAAACAACTGGTAATCTAGACCTACTTTTCTTGCCCAAATTAATACATGCAACAACAGTTTTATTCTTTCACCTGGTTTTGGACCCCATTACCGTTTTATGAAAAGCTTGAAATCAGTAATCTGTAACCCATTATATTGTGCATTTTTTGTTATTGAAAATAGATGATACAATTATATGAATATTGAAGGAAAAATGTTAATTGCTCATTATTATAAAAATAATATGCATGAATTTTATCAGTAAATTATAATGGTGTCTATAATGCGAAGATACCGGTAATACCAATTTTGCTTTAACATTTCATAATATTATTTTTTCGTTATAACTTTTGCAAAATCTAATTTTAATTCTAAATTATCCTTAACCTTAATTGGAAAAGAAAAAAACACGAATGAGATACATGTACTTAATGTCCTTTTCACAAATAAACGTAAAACAAGTAGAAAACAAAATAAACACTTTTTTTTCTCTGGTAATATTGACTTTCCAGGGAGGGTTGATTTGAAATCAGACATTGGGACATCAATTATAAATAAAGTATTTGATGTTGTATTTGATGTGGTAATAATTTGCTAATGCATTTCACTGATAATATTGGCATGTAACCAGATGTGGTAATATACGCTCCCTGGGGGTTAATGAATCGCGTATCCAAGCTTGGGCATATACCTGTATGATTTTTCATATCAAAGCAAGTTAGTGCATAATCTAAGTTATCATTTGTAGCAAAGCAATTGATTAATGTTTTCTAATGAAGTAGAATATAAACATGTAATAATGCTTTCTGAAAAATAATTCCCCTTTTGTCGCGTAAAATTCCCCATCTGAAGGGCCCCGCCACCTTTCCCCCAAAGGTGAAAAAAAAGCACTTTGTGATATCTTCTAAATAACCCACCTGCCGGAAGCCCCTTGCCAGAAGCCCAGGAAAAGTGAAAATGTTTCAGGGCAAGTCAAAAATTTTACCTCTGCCCGAAAAGAGCTAGTAGAAGATTTAACCAAAACATGCATGAACTAATTCAAATTATAACATTTTTTCTCTAAATATATCAGATAACATGTTTTCTTTCTAGTATATGACTACATTAACATAACTGCGTTTACATTGATTATCAGTGTCGTCAACATTCTTTGGCAATGCGATATAGTGAATATTTGACCAGTTCAATATGTGTTTCTGCATAATGCATATATTGCAATAAGATAGCAATGATGTAAGCAGAGTTATGTAGTATTTTTACTACATAATAGTTTTTTGGGTATATAATTCATGAACTTGATTCTAAGCGATCTGATTCATAAATATTACCTTAATAGCACAATCTGGTTCAATAGAACTTACAATGTATCTATAAATGTAACTGCACATTCATGAACATTACATGTTCCTCAAGGCACAATCTGGTTCATAAACATTACATCAGATAATATTAAATTCATGAACATCGCCTTAGATCATGTCGAGTTCATGAACATAAATTCAGATCGCAGAGTCCGCTCAAGCTAATCTGGGACGACACCTTCCGCCTACAGTGGATTTATGTTTAGAAGAAACTTACTTGAAACAGAAAATACAATAAAAGCCGAAAGTGTCATCCCGGATTAGCCTGTGTGGACTGCGCACATGCATTAAGCCCGATTTTCCTACGACATGCCTCATTTCATTATTCTGTCAGGCAATTTACATTTTGCAGGCTAACTTTGTTAGACCATGATTAATTTGTAACATTACTGGTATATAATTTATATCAATTATAGAATTACCTAATAATTTATGTAATGACATTTCAATCTGCAAAACTATTTCACAGGATATCAAGGAAACCTGTTGAAACCCTAGATTTTGGCCTCAGGCTTTAATCTCTGAAATTCGGAAATTAATTGTTAGCGCTTGTATTACCAGGTATTTGTCATTGAAATTGCCTTCTTGCAACAATAGACGTAAGTCTGTCCTATTGCATATAGCTGAGGTTACGCAATATTATTTGGGCTTTTAGCCAGGCATGTCCCTGTTTAATGGATACAGATTTTAAACCTTGGAGTGTCCTGAAATTTTAGACCAAGGATACTACATTACAAACTACACAACATATGTCATTTGTAGTTTGTATATATACCAATGAATTCAGAGTGAGCTACCTTTAAGTTGCACCCAAGGTCTTGTTTGTTGCAGCTTTACTGAATTTAAGCCTATGTCCGGACATTTTTTAACAAGAACAAAGAGTTTTATTGCAGTCAATACCTTTTATAGCCCAGGTGTTTAACATTGACTGGAACAAGGATTTTCGGGGAAATTCAAAAATGTTCAGTAAATATGAGAAACAGAATCATCACCTCAGTTATTATGATTATCTTGATCATCATAATTCTCATTATCTTCATCATTATTACCAGTATAACCACCACCAGCAGCATTGTCATCATCATTAAGACCATCGTGATCATCATCATCAGCATCATCATCATCACCACCACCACCATCATCAAGAATAGTTATTAATTATAGACTACAGGTAGACTGATGTCAAGCTATTGAGAGAAAAAGCTTATACTTTTAGAAAATGCATGATTTTAGATGCACAGGGCATTATCGTAACACTTGTGATGTTTTTCCCTAAATTCCAGTCTAAATTGCCGTAATTTGTTCCGAGCACTAGGCTCCTATTCACAGAGCTCCTAAGGGAAAACTTAAGTTATTTATTAAATTCACAAAATTCCTTAAATCTGGGGCTGTTTCATGTATAGGTCATTTTACATAAAAATGCCTCAAACTAGTAGATATTGCTTAGATGTTTCATATTTTACCCTTTGATAGACAGAAATTATTTGATTTCTCATTGAAAATTGTATCTGAAATTTTCACTTAAGTACAACTTAAGTTAAGATTTCCCTTAGGAGCTTTGTGAATACCAGCCCTGGTCCATTTGGGCTGGTTGCTTAGCAAAATCACCAGCCCGGAGCTCTTTTACTAGCCCGAAGATTTGCAATTTATCTTAAATTATATTGGTGATGTAAATGTAATGTTTGGTAAACTGTAACCTTAGTTCACTCCAGGTTGACTAGAATTGGTATTAATTAACTTTTAATACATTGTTCATAATTGTTTATATCATTGTGTCATGATTATTTGATGAAAAAAACACCCAAAAGTGTCTGCAAATGAGGCGCGTCGTGGGAAAACCGAACTTAATGCATGTGCGTAATGTGTCGTCCCGGATCAGCCTGTGCAGTCCGAACAGGCTAATCCAGGACGGCACTATCCGCTTTTATGGTATTTTCTGTTCCAAGAAAGTCTCTTCTAAACATAAATCCACTGTAGGCTGAAAGTGCTTTCCTGGATTAGCCTGTCCAGACTGCACAGGCTAATCGGGGACGACACTTTACGCACATGCATTAAGATTGGTTTTCTCATGACGCGCCTCAAATTTAAACTAGCCCCACATCAAAAGCACTGGCTTCAGGCTAAGTGGGTCAAATTCAAATTTCACATCTTGGATTCATAAATGTCATTTAATTGATTCATGTGTATAATATGGTGAGCAAGCGATGAAAATAGACAGTAGATTTTATGGAGTCTCCAATTGGCTGTACATACAGTTTGTATACTGCGTAGTATTGAAATTTTCTTTGTATGGGGCACATTTAAGTGCGTGTGGTGTGTTACGAGTTATAGATAGATCATATTTGTGCTGGGTACTTGGAAAGGCACAGTTAATTGGCCACAAAAAACTCTTTGGTCTTTGACCTAGCCATCAAAGTGTGAGATCTTTTATGATTTAGCACTGGACCTTTGTACTTGTAAAAATAAGTTTGTTTCAGGTTACATGCCCCAAAAAATAAGGGTAGGTAGGTCGGGATTTATTTTTTTATTATTTTTTTATTTTTATTTGGTAAATGGTCAACTTGAAGATTCTAAAACTGAATAAATATTCAAAACATATAAGTAATATGCTTAAATATTGTTTATAAGTGGATGCTATCAAAACAAACATTTATCCAAAAAACATTTAATTATTGAAAAAAGGTAAATAAAACTAAAAATTATTGGACAAACTCTATAAAAATGTTCTAGGGTCGGGGCATTTTTTTATGGTAGGTCGGGTAACCTGAAACAAACAATTTCTTTTACACCTAATTGATACTTATTTTGTGTTTAATGTTTAATATTTATAACAGACTATAATTATTATAGCGACAATTTTAATGGATAACGCATTAAAAGCAATGTTCTCTAATAAACATTCTGGCATGACAAGTGCAAAGTTTTCTATCAACATAGAACGAATTTGATCGTTGTTAAACTACCAATAAACACAATTTTTGCTTTACCGTTGTTATATGCAAATAAACAACTATTTTTCATTCTGATGCACGTATATTAAACCACTCGGGCTAACTCCCTCATCGTTTCATTCCTACACATCAGAACTCAAAATTGTTATTTATTTACATATAAACAACTCAAAATCAAATATGTGGTGCGTCGTGTGAAAACCGGTCTTAATGCATATTGCCTAAAGTGTCGTCCCGGAATAGCCTGTGCAGTCCGCACAGGCTAATCCAGGACGGCACTTTCCGCTTTCATGGTATTTTCTGTTTCAAGGAAGTCTCTTCTAAACATAAATCCACTGTAGGCGGAAAGTGCCGTCCTGGATTAGCCTGTGCTGACTGCACAAGCTAATCCGGGACGACACTTTACGCACATGCATTAAGTCTGGTTTTCCCACGACGCGGCTCATAAACAACTCAAAATCAAATATTATTTCTTACATAACTTTGACATGTAAACACAATCCTTGTTTGTTAAAGCTTGAGTTTTATACTTTAGTATTTTGTGCGGTGCATGATTTGCGTTAAATGTAACAAAAATGAATTATTGTCTAATATATATTTGATTTAAATACAAATAAAAATCTCATTACATTTTTTGCAGACCACTGTGGTGTAATGGGTATAATTTATGAATGCGTAAAATTGATCGGGAGTTTAATTGGTGTTCATACAATCCCCACTCAAAGGAGCATCGACGAAATCTTGCTCAGAGTCAACAAGTAGTTCTACTTTTAAGGCAACAAGTTTAACTGAGTCTCAAAAAATGAACAAGCCACATATGAGCCACATATGAGCCACATCTATATGAGCCACATTTATGATGCTTTAGACACAATCAAACTACACAAATAATACAAGGTAAACAAAACATTGTTGTTTGTTCTTTCAAAGTGTTGTAGGTCTATTGAATAAAACAAACAACTGCTGTTTGTCAATCTGAGGTATTTTTATCCTGAATTTCTAGCTAGTTATCGTAATCTCAGTCCTTCGTGCATTTTTGCTCCATTCATTCTTTAAAAGACGAATGTGGTCTAGATTGCATGCATTTTATTCCATGTAAATTGCCATTTGAGATGTGAAACACAGATTTTAAACTGGGTTATGAGGGCATCTTGACAGTTGGCTTCTAGGACATTTATACTCGGCATCGGTATTCTCGCGGTATCTCTATTTTCGCGGTAATTGTTTATCTTCGGATTTTCATGTTTAATTGTCAACATCTAACATATTATTGGTTTTCTTTAAGAAAATAATAAGTTTTAAATTAATTCATTCGAATTTAAACGAGTAATATGATTTGAAACCGTAAATATAAATAACTTTCGTATCAGCTTGCAGCTATCGGTAGACATTAGGGGGTCAGTGTCTACACTTTCGTCTGCTTGAGTAAATATAAATGAAGACTCAAATTATTGTTTTGTTATATTTGTTAAAGGTTAAAATCCAACAATTTATAGTGTATTTGTGTTTGTTTATACACTAACAGCAAACTTATTTCAAAACAAAAAAGTTTTACCGCGAGATTACCAATGACGTAATTTTTCAAGATGGCTGCATGGTGCATTGAAAAACAGAATAATTTAAGGACGATTACTTTTAAACAGGATTTTTAACAGGATTTCCAGTTGTTATTTTCTTGAAAAGGTTCAATTTATAGCATGTTATTGAAAGAAAATGTTTTGTTAGTTGTTTTTTGCTCCAAATATTTACTTAAAGGTTAAGTACCGCGAGCATACAGATGAACAGTATATAACTAATACGGCCAAAGTAAAGGTAATATTGTTGTATTTGACAGTTGCACTCATATAAAAATGTTTTACTATTGAATTACCCAATTTGAGTTCACAGGTAATTTTAATTACCCCATTAAAGTATTCAAATAATTATATTCTTTAGTTTAAATCTCTGTATATTGAAGCTTGAATTTGTTCAAAAGACCAATGCATATTGAGGCAATTTCGAGTATGTTTCCTGGGTAGAACCAGTACTTGATGTTGTTGAGAAAGATCACATGAATGCTTCCCGAATCCGGATCCAACGTACAAGCTCCCATTGGCAAGGTGGACACCATATCCATTATATTCTGTCAACCTGTCAAGTTAGAAAGCCAAAGTAGCATTTGGTTTTAAAGTCAAGCAATCAGCACGGCAGTTGTGGCTGTCAGATATTGGATAAGATTTTGGTCATTGTAACTTACCGCCATCCCTTGTTTATGTACCTTATATAGCATGGGCTGAATAAGGCGTCATCTTGAAGGAAAATTTCCTTAAAATTAAGCAATTTTTCGCCAATAGTTTACTTTACACCTGGATAATGTTTTGTTCGACTTTACTAACTTAGTTGTGATAATATTTGCCAAAACCTGATGCCTGGGCCACTTCACCAGGTCCGAAAAAAAGCCCTTATTGCATGTAACCGAGTGTTATAAGGACAACAAACAAAGAATAGACATCTGGCCTTCACTTGTCATGACTTTGCAAACTTGTATACGTAATAAGTAAATCATAGGAAGTAATTACAGTCATCAAAAGATGCATAATATTACAGTGGCAATTAATATATGCTTGTTATATACATGTCATACACTCAGAAAACACATCCAGTCATGATTGAAAAGGAATTGTTATAAATGTAAAGTTTTAAGAATATTGTAAATACTGGTAAAAATTTAAGTAAATTAGTGTGTTATGTTTAGAAGTTCCTCAAAATTAACATAAATAACACAATTAATTTTGAAAGTGTTTCCTATATTTGTGTCTTGGAATCAGTTCTGTCACAAAACATCTTCAATATAAGTTGCATAACTATACTTATATATATTTTTTATTTTATTATCTATGAATGTTGTTTATGAATGAATGCACACCATGTATTTATTGCACCTATAAATATTTTCCCTCAAGGGGGAGCAGCGGGCTGACCCAGGGGAATATGAATAATTTCATTTTTCACCCTAGAGCCAATCATTTTTGTCTAAATCCAATCAGTGGGAAATGCTATAAGGGGTATCAAATGGCCTGGGGGCCAGTATTAACCGCCAAAATCCGACCAAAGTTTCGCTGGGAACCCTGAATCATTTGGTGTGTCAAATTCCTGCCTGTCGGGAATCGCTTTCAGTCTTAAGTCCCGTATATGCCCGTCGCTCCCCCCTGGGGAAAAAATTGATAGGTGCATATAACCATGTAGGAGGGATGTAAAACCCAACGTATATTCATTTTCTTTCAAACAGTTGCCTCAAATATTTAACTTTTGATAGTGATTTGATCCCAAACCTATTTAATTAACTATAGTTCTGTTGCATATCAACCTAATGACAAGATATGATAATAACGTGATAAATATTTGAAATATATATACTATATAACACGTGATATCTCTAGGTGATATCAAAAATTGGGTCAATCAGTTATCAGGTCATACGTTGGCTTACACGTGTGAGATTTTGAAATTGATTCTTTAATTTGTTTAATATTCTTAAACTGTCATTCAAAATGCTTGAGATTTATTCCACATCGGTGTTTGGTTTATTTTGTCTAAAAATTAAAAAGCTTTTCAGCTCAACAAAGCTTTGTGTTCAGTAAGGTATTGGGATAGCAGGGACCTCTCCTGCTCATTAATATTATATATTTCATAAATCAACTGTTTATTAGATCATTGTTGAAGGTATAGCCGATCGCTGTGTATAGCGAATCCCTGGTCTACTGGAAACTTATTGGATTCACAACCTAGTGGTCGCAGGTTTAAGACCCAACCTGCTAACTCGTCTTTTACATGAGACAACAAACCCAGGTGCAGTGTGCTAGGTGCTCCACACTAAAAAGCCCAGTGTCCCCTCTTGGACAGGACGTGACTGCAGTTAAAATTCTCACACTATCCCCAGTTACCAAACTAACGAGTATTGCTGGGGTTTATAATGGCAATATGAGACAAAATTCTGGTGCAATCCATAAGAATATAAACATTCACCCCACCCCACACATATATATATGAAGTGTGTCATGGGAAAACCAGGCTTAATGCACGTGCGTTTAAGTGTCATCCCAGATCAGCCTGTGCAGTCTGCATAGGCTGATCCGGGACGACACTGCCCGCTTATATGGTATTTTCTGTTTCAAGGAAGCCTCTTCTTAACATAAATCCACTGTAGGCAGAAAGGGTTTTGTTCCGGAATAGCCTATGCAAACTGCACAGGCTGATGCGGGATGACACTTAACGCACATGCAGTAAGTCCGGGTTGCCCACTACATGCCATATTAATTTCTGTTTCCAGGTAGCAAGGAGATACTAAAGGGCATATCCGGTCAGTTCAAATATGGGGAACTCACCGCCATCATGGGGCCGTCCGGTGCCGGGAAGAGCTCACTGATGAACATCCTGGCCGGATACCGGTAAGAAACTTGTTATCGTTACGTTAAATATACTGGCCAGTTTTAGAGACAGCAACATTCATTTTCAATCTGATATTGGCATAAGTAACAGTAAATAAACAAATTTAAAGATTAGTTGCAAAGTTTCGCAGCATTATTATGTTGTTGAGACTTGTTTCAATTAAGCAGGCTTTATGCAGTCAACTCTTAATCATTTTTGTTAATGTCTTCTTGACAACTTTAAGTGCTGTGTTTTTCTTGTTATGTTCAGTCTTCACAATAATTTTTTGGAAAGGCTTGCCCGTTCGAGCATTATATAGCCATACGATTTCAACTTGCCTGAATCTTGACCTGAACTTATCCGAAATTATGAAATCAAACCTAGAGATTAATTAAACCTTTTTGTTGATCATAGTGATGTTGTTCAAGTAGTCAGTCATATAGAAAAATAGAAAGAAAATTGGCGATTATGATATATTTTGAGAAATGATTGTGATCGTTATTGTTTTATCGGTAAATGAATAATTTAATAATTTTTCTACTTTCCTGTACTTGCCCTTTCGGGCAGGCTGGTAAAAATGTTAACTGGCCGGAGTAGATATGAGGCGCGTCGTAAGAAAACCGTACTTAATGCATGTGCGTAATATGTCGTCCCGGATTAGCCTGTGCAGTCCACACAGGCTAATCCAGGACGGCACTTTCCGCCTTCAGTGGAGTTATGTTTAGAAGAGACTTCCTTGAAACTGAAAATACCATAAAAGCGGAAAGTGCCGTCCCAGATTAGCCTGTGCAGACTGCATAGGCTAATCCGGGACAACACTTTGTGCACATGCATTAAGACCGGTTTTCCCACAACGCGACAATTTACTTGTCCGGGCTTCGGGAAAGTGAGTTAATTCAAAGACTGGTGTAATGGATGATAAATGAAAATCTTGAGAATTGTTTCTGAGTTCTGTCCTGCCATTATAAGCCAAGTTAGCCGATGTTTTGGGCCCCCCCAAAAAATAGTCCCGTTTCTGGTCTCCCGACCGACCCTTTACTTTTGCTGCCGACCCTACATAATTTTGGTCCAAAAATAATAAAGACTGATAAAGACTGTTACCGTGTACAACACAAACCATTCTCCCATCATAAAAAATTAAAATAAAATTTTAAAAAATCCCTACCTACCGACCCTTATTTTTTGGGGCAGGAGACCAGAAACGGAACTATTTTTTTTTAGGCCTAAAGAAAATGTGTTTTCGCTAGAACCTGATTTTTCATTTAAGCCTATTGATTAGTCAAAGTTAGCGTGTTTTCAACAAAATATCCATAAATAAGTTAAAGTGCGGTGAACAAAATGATATGGCATATATATGTAATATATAGAATATAATAGAACAGTGTCAAGAAATTGTTCTGTGTTAAATGTACGCAATTATTTAAAGTTTCTTTTTAACTATGAAATAGAAAGACAGTGATAATGATGTGCTAATGGAACATCAAACATCGTAAAAAAACAATGTGTTTATATACCTTGAAACAATTAGGAATTCTGAAGCAGAGTTAACTGAGAGTATTTCCTGGCCTAACGTTCCCATAAACAATTGATTTCCTATACATTTTATTTGTGATGTAGACAGTTGTTTTGTAATATTCTGGGTCTTGACCTTTTTGTTTTGTGCTTCATTTCCCACAAAGAGTTAGCTCTGAAGTAGCCTTATTGATGATTGTGGTCTGTTGGTTGTTTCAACAGCGTTTTTGGGTCAATTAGAGGCGTGTCATGGGAAATCCGGGCTTAATGCACATGCGTAAAGTGTCGTTCCGGAACTCACGTGCAGTCCGCACAGGTTTATTTGGAAGACACTTTCCGCTTTTAAAGTATTTTCTGTTTCAAGGAAGTCTCTTCTAAACATAAATCCACTGTAGGCAGAAAGTGTCGTCCAGAATCAGCCTGTGCAGACTGCAATTGCAATGAGAAAGTGTTGTCCAGAATCAGCCTGTGCAGACTGCAATTGCAATGAGAAAGTGTTGTCCAGAATCAGCCTGTGCAGACTGCAATTGCAATGTGAAAGATAGTTCAAAACACAGCCCTGCTTTGTTTTAATGTTAAGTGTTTCATTCACATACATTTCAGACAGTGTTTGTACACATTCATTGTGCAGGGAAGGTTTGAAACATGTAGTGTAACCTATAAATTTGAGGCACTTCAGAACTAACATAAATATCTTTGATATTTCCACAGCAGAAACGGCTATTGGCTGGAAATAACTGGATGTTCAAAACAAAATCCATAAGCTGATTGTTGTTGTTTCTGTAGTACAAAAAACTAGTACTGTGAATAAATGACAACAATAGAGCACCATCTCTTGATTGTATTATGTAAATGAAGCTAAACTAAGCAGTTAGAAGCATGTAAACAGAATCTGTAACTGTTCAGAACTGTTTAAGCATCACTAGTACCATTTGCAAAGACATAAACCCTTTAACTTGTTTCTATCAAATGTGGCATAGACATTAACACTTAAACATGTTTCTATCAAATGTGGCAAAGACATTATTGGTGCAGTGCCTACTACTATCCGCCACATTTGGGAGGTATTTTTACCATATTTTCAAAATTTGTTTACCGATTGACATGAAAATTTACATGAATCAAGTTATGTTTAATGTGCATTTGCTGGTGTGTTTTGGTTACATTTCAAATACTTTGATAATAAAAAATATTTATAGAGATTGAAGGCCTAAACAGTGTTAAAAATGGGCGCGGGAATGCCTAAATCCGCCACCCCTCTTTAAAATGTTCAAACTGCTCGAAAATAATAATTTTTTATGAATTCTGTTTTCAAAGCACCTTCTATTGACTCCTATTGACAAAACTCCCACTTTTGTTTATTTAAGGTTCATTTTCTAGTGTTTTAAAAAGACACGGTGGTCCGAAGTTGCGTGGTGAAAATCGTAGATCAGAAACTGTAACATGCTTATTCCACATTAGACTATTGTTCTTATTTAATTTTCTATATTAAGCAGCTTGTTGTCTGTTGTTAATACAATGTTTCAATTTCTTCCCAATACTCATTTGTTTTTATAAAAATAGCTCTGAACCTGAGGCCCTGCGTGCATGTGGGACAAATAATGAGGGTTTTGAGTAGCGATATATTTTCGTTCTTAATATGCAGTTTTTTCCGCATTTTATTGTATGAAATGCCAATGAATAATGGTTATTTGTATGCTGCACATGCTGACACGGACATAATATTAGTACACGATAATTTAATTTTATCACGGACACCATGCGGGGCCTCAAAACTGTGCATGTGCAGTATGAAATAGATTCCCCGCATGCATTTTGTTTGCATTCAGGGGTTTTGTACAAAATAATTGGATTCAATATTAGTTAAGCACAAATCAAGATGAAAACTCGTCAGCATTGTTAAGGAAAAGTATCTGATTGACTGAGATCAGTCAACAAAATAGAAATCGCTGGTTAAAAAAACCGCTTATTCGGATGGGGTGGCGATTTAGGAAAGTGGCGGATTTAGGCACTGCGCCAGTAACACTTACACTTGTTTCTATCAAATGTTACAAAGACATTTACACTTATACTTGTTTCTATCAAATGTGGCAAAGACATAAACACTTACACTTGTTTCTATCAAATGTGGCAAAGACATTAACACTTACACTTGTTTCTATCAAATGTTGCAAAGACATTAACACTTACACTTGTTTCTATCAAATGTGGCAAAGACATTAACACTTACACTTGTTTCTATCAAATGTTGCAAAGACATTAACACTTACACTTGTTTCTATCAAATGTGGCAAAGACATAAACACTTACACTTGTTTCTATCAAATGTTGCAAAGCCATAAACCCTTACTCCAAGTCTTGTTTCTATCAAATGTGACAAAGACATAAACCCTAAAACTTGTTTCTATCAAATATGACTACAGCCATACGAAATTGGTAGATGTACTGGAATTTTGGAATTATGGGACATCAGTTGTACTGTGTTTATCCATCTCCTATGAGGACCAGTAATAGCCAGAATAGCACAATCATGATAATGTACAAAATGTGATATAATGAACATCCATTATCCTAATAGGTTCGTCATGGGCCTGACAGGTCATTGTCATGGCATACCGAGTTTGTTTTTGTACTACATGTAAGGCCGGAATATTACATTTTGTGATATTGGTAGTGTGCACATCTTTGTTCGTTCTTGAGTATTTCTGGACTTTCTTGAGCTATGTCATCATTGTCATCATCATCCTCATTTTCTTCTTCAATATGTATCGTCCGTATCATCTTCATCATCGTCATCATCATTCAAATCATCATCGGCCAAATGTCATCATCATCATCTGCATCATCTGCATCATCATCGTCTTTCAAATCATCATTTTTTCCAAATCATCATATTCTTCCAAATCATTATCATCATCATCATCATCTTTCAAATCATCATTTTTACCAAATTATCATATTATTCCAAATCATCATCATCATCATGGTGGCTAACGTTCTATTTTATGTACATGTAGGATGCAATACCGGTAAATATTTTCAAACGACTACCACACATTGACCTTTTTGCATGCTAGCATTTCTTCAAATCATCAATATTTTACAGTTTAAATTCAAAGCAGGTTCTGATGTATCCATATCAATGTATCTGTAAGATACACTTGAAGAAAGAATACACTGTTTAATCATGCAGCTGTTCTGAATATCTGCCAAACAAATACATGTAATTTTGCTGCACAATTGTTTGGTACAATATTGTTGTTACAGTGTTATTTTGCAATGCCATATTTCTATACTCACTTATTGAATACTGATATTCACATGTCCTATAAATAATGCTTTAAAACTACTGGTATACTTAATTCAATGATTGATTTTCCATGAGGTATTAATTAAAAACAAATTTTCAATACATAACAATGTTGTTGCTTTTTAATTCTTCCAAACAAAAATACCGGTAATAGATCAATCATTCAGAAATAATTTTTGTTGTTCATATTGATTTTATGATTGATTGTTAGTGTTCATTGATTGATTGATTTGTTGTGTGTTTGTTTGTTCATTCTTTCGTTCATTGGTGTGTTTGTTCGTTCGTTGGTTGGTTCGTTGGTTCATTCGTTCGTTCATTTATTCCTACATTTCTTAATATTTTTTACGCATTGACTTTGCCAAATGCAAATCATGTGAAAAACAGGAACACAAAACTGCATGATTCATATGAGGATGTATCCCCTTGATAGAGCACTGCATGTTGGCATTTCAAGGTAAGTTCAGGGACGGTGCCTGGTTTATACAAGTTTATTAAATAAATAAATGCACAACACACTTGACAGTATCAGAGCTCATAATAGGCCTTGTGTTGGGAAAATTGTACACTGCAAATGTCACACGCATGTGGCAGTTTGAATTGTTGTGAACATTATGCACTAGATGTTGGACTGTGCTGTTTTTAAGGAGGCAAAAAAAACGTTCCCACAGACAACACTTATGCCTGAATGATATCTTGAGGTTTGTTTTTGTGAGCTGGCTTATACTTGTTTCTAAGTAGATTTAAGGCATTTTCATTCCTGAATCTACAATAATGTGTTTAATCAAACTTTAATGGTTTACAGTGTAACTTTGTTTACTCAAGCATCGATCACTCGTCGAATACCTACGGAATTTACTTGAACACATCTCAAAGTCCCAGCGAAGAAGTTAATACTTAAATAAGAAATTACCACCTTTAACTTGAGCCTTGATAACCAGCACAGATGTCCGTCCCTAATCCATTGTACTATTGAAATCTACCCTTCATAACTCCAAGAGAATGTTCACACTTCTGTGTAATAACTGTCTAGCAGGGGCAAACTGTTCCCACCTTGTGATAGCTAGGAACGGATTAAAGGGATATCAGCAGATTCTCAACATATGTCAATTCGAAGAATTTATTTAGCAATAAATAACAATGTTGCTATGCTCTTAGTTAATGACACTAATTTACTGATTGGAATACACTGTAAAACATATTATGATGAGTGTGTTATTTATGTTTTACTAATGCAGGTAGCAACGATTCTGAAGGCCATCATTACAGTTAATGTTCTGCATCCAGGATCACCAGTATAGAATGAGAGGTCCAGGTAAAGAAGAAAGTATGCGATCTGCATTTAATCCGCAAGTACTTGTACAAAATCAGTAACTACATTCCTTTTAACATTTATTTAGGATTAGGGGTTATGATAGAGGGTGAGATCCTGGTGGAGGAAGAAGAAACGTGACCTGCGCTCGTTTTTCAAGTACTCGTGCTACATCATGCATGATGAAATCAGTAAATAAATCTCTTTAAACATTCTGCTTACAGGATCAGCGGTATAGAGTAAACATTCTGCTTACAGGATCAGCGGTATAGAGTAAACATTCTGCTTACAGGATCAGCGGTACAGAGTAAACATTCTGCTTACAGGATCAGCAGTACAGAGTAAACATTCTGCTTACAGGATCAGCGTTATAGAGTAAACATTCTGCTTACAGGATCAGCGGTATAGAGTAAACATTCTGCTTACAGGATCAGCGGTATAGAGGGCGAAATCCTGGTGAAGAAGAAGGAACGGAACCTGCGCTCATTCCGCAAGAACTCGTGCTACATCATGCAGGACGATCACCTGCTCCCGCATCTCTCTGTTGAGGAGGCCATGATGTGCTCGGCCAACTTGAAACTCGAGGAAAAGATGCCCATGTCTGTGAAGGTGGATAAGGTGAGGAGTTTTGATTGAAAAAAAGAAATGTGAATGATTGATTTGATCGAATTAACCTTGATTACTTATATGATGACCTGGTTTTATGCCAATCTTCGAGAACAAAGATTTGATGACACTTATTGGTTTAAAAACATGCATTGAATCATTGATGTACTGTGATTGAATTGACTGTATGTTACATACATCATTAAAACAAGGTGATTTAATGTCGGGGAAGGAAGATTTGGTGAGAATTTAGATGTTTTATAGTTTGATAAACTTTGGTGTGATTATATTCATACGTTTTTGCTACGTTTTCTGGTTAGAGGAATGTTTCAATAAACATGTAAGGATATTAATACGTTTTTGCGACGTTTTCTTGTTAGATAAATGTTTCTGTGTGAATGATATTCCTCATGTAAACAAATTGTAAACTATTTAATTCTTATGATAATTTTGCATAGAGTCATTGCAATTTTGACCCTTGTCATTCAGGTGGATGAGATTCTGGAGACCCTTGGTCTTATGGACCACAAGAAGACTCGGACCAGCAACCTGTCTGGTGGTCAGCGCAAACGGCTCTCTATCGCCCTCGAGATGGTCAACAATCCACCAATCATGTTCTTTGATGAACCAACAAGGTAATAGGGGGCAAATATTGCCTAATTAGTCCCTTACTGGTTTAGACGGAGGTACTATAATAGGTTTATCGTTTATTGAAAATGGTAGGAATGTTAACAATCCAGTGATAATATACTTAATGAACCAACCAGGTGTATGGACTAATAAACAAAATAAATGTATTAAATTAGACAGATTTCTTATACATGTTCTCTAAAATATTGCTTTATACGTTTCCTTGGAGGGGACCATAGGTTTAGTCTCTGTCCATCTGTCTGTCAACAATCCACCAATCCATGTTCAATGAACCAACAAGGTATAGGGGACATTTTTGAATGTGCAGTTTAGAAAGGAAATTTATGGAAATTCAGATATGTAGCAAACTTTTCTATTAAATCTTAATTCCTTTCATTGCCAATATAGATTTTTGCTATGTCTTGTATTCTTTATATTTATGCATTTTGTTACTGAATTTCAAATATAGCACTCGACAATCTTTTCAAATTTATTAAATTGTAGACCAGCAGTTATACACAAAATATTCTCCATAATACCCCTTGTGAAATTGTATATGCAGTAATAGACATTACAATACTGATTCATTATACCCCAACATTGTGACAAAGTGGGGGCTATATAGAATTTGCATATGTTGGCCTTCCGTCCATCTGTATGTCCGAATTTCTTTTTCTTCCTTAACTGCATAACTGCACTTCTAAATGCCTGGAAGGATTTGCATATCACTGCAGATAATAATTCTCCATGGCCAGTTGATACCTCGCATACATGACAAACCCATGCTTGTCTGTTAAAGGTGAAGGTCACAATCGAAGGGCGTGATCTGTGTCAAAGCAGTATTTGGGGGTTTTATGCCTCATTAGTGCTAGCTCTACTATTAAGCACAGACGTTGTTGATTTCAGTGGCCTGGACAGCTCCTCGTGTTTCCAGTGTATATCTCTACTGAAGAACCTAGCTGCCGGGGGTCGCACCATTATCTGTACCATACACCAGCCCAGCGCCAAACTGTTCATGATGTTTGACCATGTAAGTAGATGTTACTGTAAAATCAAATTTTTTCGCTTTGGTTGAAATTTTGCGTATTTCACGATCATAGAGAAGAGAAAATTTAAGACACAGCGTAGATTTCGTTTTGCATGATTATTAAAGTCGCAAAATTGTAAAGAAGAAAGCGTGAGTTGTGAAGACCATTCGAATAAAGTATTTTTCAAGAATGAGAAGAATTTAGAAACTGCAAAACGAGTTTAGTGTATACTATACAATAGTAGAAAATTCAAGCAGGCCAAATGATGACTGATATTCTTCAGTTTCCTAAGTGAATTCATGAAATTTTTCTAAACATATTATTGAAATAAAAATAGCAAGGCAATTTAGTTATTAAATATATGTGGATAAAAGTTTTGCTGTTGTTAAATAATGGACACTGGTTCACCGTCTGAAATTATACAATGTATGTTCTTTTACTAGTTTTTTAGACCTTTTTCAGATCTGTCATTCTTAAAATGTTATAACTCTGTATTCTTTCAACAAGTTGTTATTGCAATGTTATTTTATAGGGTTACATTACACCGTCTCTCTTTTGCACATTTAATGTATCTTTTTAAAATTAAATGTCGCAAAACAGTTCATTAACAATTCTCTCACGCCATTTCTTTCCACAGCTCTACATGCTGGCCGATGGGGAATGCGTGTACAAGGGAGGTATAAAGCCGCTGATTCCGTACTTCAGATCCCTGGGGATGGAGTGCCCCCCCTATCACAACCCCGCAGATTATGGTAATGCTCATACCTAACTTGTATCACTTGTTCCAGTTAGACAAAACATGTATGGATATTAGAGATCAGCGATTTTTTCACTGCTTTGGGAAAATGCATGGTACCCATCAAATAGGGAAATTCATGTCATGAAATCTTGCAAGCGGGAATTTAAGACCGAAATTTAATTGATAAATTACTTAAACCAGTGTTTCATGTATGTTGGTTAAACTTGGTATTTTAATGGTGTGTATTCATAACGATACAAGTTATTTCTTTATTTAAAACTTCGATTCACAGTTCCTATGCATTTGGGATTTGTCATTTCAGATTTGGAAAATTTTTCATTCCAATTTACAAAAACAAAAAATATTTGGCATTGGGAATGTGTCCTTTTACCTGACCCTGTTGAATAAGATAAAAACATAAGTGGAAATTCAGAAACACAAAATAGCCATTCTTTATTATTAACCCTCACTTGATTATTTCTCAATATAATGCATATACACTGCAGCTGGCAACAATTTGATATGTCGCCCGGCAATGTCGCCCGCTACCGCTATGTCGCACAGTACGCAAATGATAGGGATTGTTTGGGTATAATAAAATAAATATTGACTTCCTTGAGGGTGACAGTGGGTCTCGTCAAAGCCTCGGTCGACAGTGTTGCCTCGGTTTGACAAGACGCACTGTCACCCTCAAGGAAGTCAATATTTATATATTGTCTTATTTGATATGCAGTCCTATAGCGGTCAAAATTAACACAAGCCCATAAGCCTTTTACTGGTAAATTTTTAACTGGGCTTGCTCCGATTCTCCGTTTTATACTGGGTGTGCTTGAATCATTTTTTGCCTTTAAGTTATAATATAAGAGTTTGGGCTTTTGTGGCCAAACTGCTAATTTCAATGCCTGGTCATATAAAAATGTGACTTGTGTAAGTGTCAAAGACTATAAAATGTATGCAGGTTTTGGTCTCCTTGACAGGTCATGGACCTGGTTTGGCTAGGTTTATAGGGCACACAGTCAAAAAGCATTTCATTTGTTCAGTCAGTCAGTACATACATTACTTGCGGAATGTATGTGTGTTTTTGTCCTGTTAGTGTTGGAGTTGGCTACTGGATAAGCACAAGAAGACCAAGAATGTCTGTGTGTTTTTGTCCTGTTAGTGTTGGAGTTGGCTACTGGATAAGCACAAGAAGACAAAGAATGTATGTGTGTTTTTGTCCTGTTAGTGATGGAGTTGGCTACTGGATAAGCACAAGAAGACAAAGAATGTATGTGTGTTTTTGTCCTGTTAGTGTTGGAGTTGGCTACTGGATAAGCACAAGAAGACAAAGAATGTATGTGTGTTTTTGTCCTGTTAGTGATGGAGTTGGCTACTGGATAAGCACAAGAAGACAAAGAATGTATGTGTGTTTTTGTCCTGTTAGTGTTGGAGTTGGCTACTGGATAAGCACAAGAAGACAAAGAATGTATGTGTGTTTTTGTCCTGTTAGTGATGTAGTTGGCTACTGGATAAGCACAAGAAGACAAAGAATGTATGTGTGTTTTTGTCCTGTTAGTGTTGGAGTTGGCTACTGGATAAGCACAAGAAGACAAAGAATGTATGTGTGTTTTTGTCCTGTTAGTGATGGAGTTGGCTACTGGATAAGCACAAGAAGACAAAGAATGTATGTGTGTTTTTGTCCTGTTAGTGTTGGAGTTGGCTACTGGATAAGCACAAGAAGACCAAGAATGTATGTGTGTTTTTGTCCTGTTAGTGTTGGAGTTGGCTACTGGATAAGCACAAGAAGACAAAGAATGTATGTGTGTTTTTGTCCTGTTAGTGATGGAGTTGGCTACTGGATAAACACAAGAAGACAAAGAATGTATGTGTGTTTTTGTCCTGTTAGTGATGGAGTTGGCTACTGGATAAGCACAAGAAGACAAAGAATGTATGTGTTTTTGTCCTGTTAGTGTTGGAGTTGGCTACTGGATAAACACAAGAAGACAAAGAATGTATGTGTGTTTTTGTCCTGTTAGTGATGGAGTTGGCTACTGGATAAACACAAGAAGACAAAGAATGTATGTGTGTTTTTGTCCTGTTAGTGATGGAGTTGGCTACTGGATAAAAACAAGAAGACAAAGAATGTATGTGTGTTTTTGTCCTGTTAGTGATGGAGTTGGCTACTGGATAAGCACAAGAAGACAAAGAATGTATGTGTGTTTTTGTCCTGTTAGTGATGGAGTTGGCTACTGGATAAGCACAAGAAGACAAAGAATGTATGTGTGTTTTTGTCCTGCTAGTGATGGAGTTGGCTACTGGATAAGCACAAGAAGACAAAGAATGTATGTGTGTTTTTGTCCTGTTAGTGATGGAGTTGGCTACTGGATAAGCACAAGAAGACCAAGAATGTATGTGTTTTTGTCCTGTTAGTGTTGGAGTTGGCTACTGGATAAGCACAAGAAGACAAAGAATGTATGTGTTTTTGTCCTGTTAGTGATGGAGTTGGCTACTGGATAAGCACAAGAAGACCAAGAATGTATGTGTTTTTGTCCTGTTAGTGTTGGAGTTGGCTACTGGATAAGCACAAGAAGACAAAGAATGTATGTGTTTTTGTCCTGTTAGTGATGGAGTTGGCTACTGGATAAGCACAAGAAGACAAAGAATTTATGTGTGTTTTTGTCCTGTTAGTGATGGAGTTGGCTACTGGATAAGCACAAGAAGACCAAGAATGTATGTGTGTTTTTGTCCTGTTAGTGTTGGAGTTGGCTACTGGATAAGCACAAGAAGACAAAGAATGTATGTGTGTTTTTGTCCTGTTAGTGATGGAGTTGGCTACTGGATAAACACAAGAAGACAAAGAATGTATGTGTGTTTTTGTCCTGTTAGTGATGGAGTTGGCTACTGGATAAGCACAAGAAGACAAAGAATGTATGTGTGTTTTTGTCCTGTTAGTGATGGAGTTGGCTACTGGATAAGCACAAGAAGACCAAGAATGTATGTGTTTTTGTCCTGTTAGTGTTGGAGTTGGCTACTGGATAAGCACAAGAAGACAAAGAATGTATGTGTGTTTTTGTCCTGTTAGTGATGGAGTTGGCTACTGGATAAACACAAGAAGACCAAGAATGTATGTGTGTTTTTGTCCTGTTAGTGTTGGAGATGGCTACTGGATAAAAACAAGAAGACAAAGAATGTATGTGTGTTTTTGTCCTGTTAGTGTTGGAGTTGGCTACTGGATAAGCACAAGAAGACAAAGAATGTATGTGTGTTTTTGTCCTGTTAGTGATAGAGTTGGCTACTGGATAAACACAAGAAGACAAAGAATGTATGTGTGTTTTTGTCCTGTTAGTGATGGAGTTGGCTACTGGATAAGCACAAGAAGACAAAGAATGTATGTGTGTTTTTGTCCTGTTAGTGATGGAGTTGGCTACTGGATAAGCACAAGAAGACAAAGAATGTATGTGTGTTTTTGTCCTGTTAGTGATGGAGTTGGCTACTGGATAAGCACAAGAAGACCAAGAATGTATGTGTGTTTTTGTCCTGTTAGTGATGGAGTTGGCTACTGGATAAGCACAAGAAGACAAAGAATGTATGTGTGTTTTTGTCCTGTTAGTGATGGAGTTGGCTACTGGATAAACACAAGAACACAAAGAATGTATGTGTGTTTTTGTCCTGTTAGTGATTGAGTTGGCTACTGGATAAGCACAAGAAGACAAAGAATGTATGTGTGTTTTTGTCCTGTTAGTGTTGGAGTTGGCTACTGGATAAGCACAAGAAGACAAAGAATGTATGTGTGTTTTTGTCCTGTTAGTGATGGAGTTGGCTACTGGATAAGCACAAGAAGACAAAGAATGTATGTGTGTTTTTGTCCTGTTAGTGTTGGAGTTGGCTACTGGATAAGCACAAGAAGACCAAGAATGTATGTGTGTTTTTGTCCTGTTAGTGTTGGAGTTGGCTACTGGATAAGCACAAGAAGACAAAGAATGTATGTGTGTTTTTGTCCTGTTAGTGATAGAGTTGGCTACTGGATAAACACAAGAAGACAAAGAATGTATGTGTGTTTTTGTCCTGTTAGTGATGGAGTTGGCTACTGGATAAGCACAAGAAGACGAAGAATGTATGTGTGTTTTTGTCCTGTTAGTGTTGGAGTTGGCTACTGGATAAGCACAAGAAGACAAAGAATGTATGTGTGTTTTTGTCCTGTTAGTGATGGAGTTGGCTACTGGATAAGCACAAGAAGACAAAGAATGTATGTGTGTTTTTGTCCTGTTAGTGATAGAGTTGGCTACTGGATAAACACAAGAAGACAAAGAATGTATGTGTGTTTTTGTCCTGTTAGTGATGGAGATGGCTACTGGATAAGCACAAGAAGTTAAAGAATGTATGTGTGTTTTTGTCCTGTTAGTGTTGGAGTTGGCTGCTGGATAAGCACAAGAAGACAAAGAATGTATGTGTGTTTTTGTACTGTTAGTGATGGAGTTGGCTACTGGATAAGCACAAGAAGACAAAGAATGTATGTGTGTTTTTGTCCTGTTAGTGATGGAGTTGGCTACTGGATAAGCACAAGAAGACAAAGAATGTATGTGTGTTTTTGTCCTGTTAGTGATGGAGTTGGCTACTGGATAAACACAAGAAGACAAAGAATGTATGTGTGTTTTTGTCCTGTTAGTGATGGAGTTGGCTACTGGATAAGCACAAGAAGACCAAGAATGTATGTGTTTTTTTTGTCCTGTTAGTGATGGAGTTGGCTACTGGATAAGCACAAGAAGACAAAGAATGTATGTGTGTTTTTGTCCTGTTAGTGTTGGAGTTGGCTACTGGATAAGCACAAGAAGACCAAGAATGTATGTGTGTTTTTGTCCTGTTAGTGTTGGAGTTGGCTACTGGATAAACACAAGAAGACCAAGAATGTATGTGTGTTTTTGTCCTGTTAGTGTTGGAGTTGGCTACTGGATAAAAACAAGAAGACAAAGAATGTATGTGTGTTTTTGTCCTGTTAGTGTTGGAGTTGGCTACTGGATAAGCACAAGAAGACAAAGAATGTATGTGTGTTTTTGTCCTGTTAGTGATGGAGTTGGCTACTGGATAAGCACAAGAAGATAAAGAATGTATGTGTGTTTTTGTCCTGTTAGTGATGGAGTTGGCTACTGGATAAACACAAGAAGACAAAGTGTTGCAGCAGTACCTTTTGTGTCAGTGTTTTTTTTAGGGCCAATTTGGGGCCGAAATTCAGCCCCATTCCCCTGCTAAAAAAGTATATATTTTTCCCCAATATTTGCCTTAAAATTCCCCTCAGAATGTAAGCTTTATTTTGAAATTAATTTGACCAAAATCAGACAAAAATTGGATAAGAGGCATTTTCATAAACAAACCCAGCAATCTTCATCAAACCAATTTAGTACATGATCTAAGTTGACATTTGTATTAAAACAATTGATTAATGTTTTATAACAAAGTGGAATATAAGTATGTAATAATGCTTTTCGAAAAAAATATAATTCGCTTTTTTCCATAAAATTCCACATCTGAAGGGCCCCCGCACCTTTCCCCTAACGGAAAAAAACAACACTGGGTGTGTTCAGGCAATCTGGGCCCGTATTCACAAAGCTCCTTAGGGAAAAATAAAGTAAAGTCCTTAAATTCATAAAATTTCTTAAGTCTCTGGCTGTTTCGTGTATAGGTCTTTTGACATTAAAATGTTGTAGACGTGTAAATATTGCTTATATAATTAGTGTTGCAGGCTTGTTTGTATATAAATCATTGGATTTCACATAGAAAATTTGATCTCAAATTTTCCCTTAAGTACAACTTAAGTTAAGATTTCCCTTAGGAGCTTTGTGAATACCAGCCCTGGAATCTGATACAAATCATGTTTGGTCCTTTGATTTCAGTGATTTATGTGGCTAGTGGAGATACCATTCTTAGGGCAATATGGACAATTGGAGATATTAGTTATTTTGGGAAATGTGGACAAATGATAAACCATTTATGTTTGTTGGTTTTCAGTGATGGACATCTCTTTTAGATCGGTCAAAATGGACAAATGATAAAACATTTGTTTGTTATCAATGATAGAGATATCAGTTAGATTGGGCAATATGAACAAATGATAAATCGTCTATATTTCTTTGTTCTCAGTGATAGAGTTATCAGTGAGATCGGGCAAAATGGAAAAAATGATAAATCGTCTATATTTCTTTGTTCTCAGTGATGGAGGTGGCAGCTGGCGAAGCTGGAGAGGATAAAGTCAAGCAGCTGGTGTCGTCGGTTAGGTCGGGCAACATGGACAAGTTTATGTCCAGCCAGGCACAGGGTGCTTCTAATAGGTATGTTCATGGGAAATGTTTTAGCAGAACTTTGTTAAACTTTTTGGTGTTCGTATCGGTGAAACATAAAAAAATAGTCCATCCATGTTTTTTCAGACAAAACACAACAAAAAGAACTATCTTACAATCAATGATTTTCTTAAAGAAAAAACTTTGTTTTTTCTGTACAACAAGGAACATGATGTGTTTTCAACTAGAAGAGCATAATGTCTTTGCAAACTAGAAGAATTTTTTTTTCAAACAAATGGATAGAGGAACATTATGTGTTTGTACAAGATTATAATTGTTTATCATCATAATAAGAACATAATGTTTATCACAACAAAGAACATTATAGCAAAGAAGTCTGTCATTAACAGAATGTTTTTTCTATACAATGAAAACAAGATATCTCCATACAAGAAGAACATTATGTCTTTCCGTACTATAAACATTATACTTTTTCTACAGAACATCGAAGAGCAGCATGTCCTCTATAGCGGAGGCCCCCGAGCTAGACGACTCGGAAAACGATCAGCTGCTGACGAAGAACGGCACCACCTACGTACCTGGTGAACACTTCCTGAGCTGCGACGAGAAAACCTCGGTAAGCAGTTAGAATGTGTGACTGGTCATAGGAACAATTAATTTTTTCACAGCTTCTGGAATTGGTCCAGTACTCATCAAATGGGAAATATCACATCGGGAAATCTTACTGATTTTAAAAATTAAAAAACTAACATGATTAGGAATAGATCTTTTTATGGCAAAAAGAATCGTGCTGTGGTGCCATTTTGCATATGTTAAAAAAAAGATTGTCTTATCACTGTAATAGTTGTCTTACATTTGAAAAGAATGCATACTGTCAGATAATCACCAACCCCAATAGTTTTGGCGTAACATCAACAGACTGACTTACCTGAAAAAAACAAGTATTAATGTTTTGACCCATTCGCTCATTGGCTTTAAAAGCTGTACCTCGGTATATTTGATTTTTGGTAGGAGATAGCAAGAACTTACTGGCTTTCATCAAACACGCTGCTTTTATTGATCATAAAGCTTTGGCAATTGAGTTTATAAGCTACATTTTATATAGTCGGACCATTTTATTTGCGATAAAACCATCTGCCATTGGGTTAAAAGCTGTGTAGTATATACTGGGACCATTGTATTTACGATTTATTAACATTTATGATATAAACCGTTTGCCATTGCGTTTATAAGCTGCGTTGTATATAGTGAGACCATGCTATTTATGATGAAACCATTTTCCATTGGGTTTAAAAGATGTAGAGTATATAGTGGGGCAATAGTATTTTACGCTTCATTAAAATTTACGATTCTCTTGGCCAGGAAATCGCCTCGACATCTTCGCGAGCTAGTACGCCTAGTTCCGATTCTGGCAACAAGGTTTGTATTCACTTGCGTGGATGTATGTTACAACGGTAACAAAACTTTCTGAGCCTGTCTTCGGTAGCCTGTTTCTGTGCTTTCGTAGTATTGAAATAATCTGTTCTTTACTGTTGTTCTTTTAGTGTCTTGTTTTTATGCTCCCAAAGGAGGGCATATAGTTTTCATTACTGCTCCATAACTTCTAAATGCCTGGATGGATTTTAATATAACTTCAGATTATTATTCCCCATGACCAGTTGATGTGTCGCGTACAACTCCCATGCTCGTCGGTCAAAGGTCAAGGTCACAATTTAAGGTCAAAGGTCATGCATTTTTGTTTCCACTCAGTTACTTCTTAACGCCTGGAAGGATTTTAATATAACTTCAGATTATTATTCCCCATGACTAGACAATGTGTCGCGTACAAATCCCATGATCGTGGGTCAAAGGTGAAGGTCACAATTCAAGGTCAAAGGTCATGAATTTTTGTTTCCACTTCATATCTTCTAAATGTCTGGAGGGATTTAAATGCTACTTCAGATTATTATTCTCTTTGACCAGACAATGTGTCGCATACAACTCCCATGCTCGTTTGTCAAAGGTCAAGGTCACAATTCAAGGTCAAAGGTCATGAATTTTTGTTTCCACTTCATAGCTTCTAAATGTCTGGAGGGATTTAAATGCTACTTCAGATTATTATTCTCTTTGACCAGACAATGTGTCGCATACAACTCCCATGCTCGTTTGTCAAAGGTCAGGGTCACAATTCAAGGTCAAAGGTAATGGATTTCTGTTTCTCCACTATAACTTCTAAACATCTGGAAGGATTTTTATATTACTTCAGATTATTATTTCCCATGACCAGATGTGTCGCATACCACTAACATGCTCCTCTGTCAAGGTCTGTGGGTCCAGGTTACGCTTCAAAGGTCAAATATTAGAATGAACTTTTTGTAGAAAGCATCATTTTTGCCAACATGTACGGAACGTAATAACTTGGTGGGAATGAAGATCATTATGAGGCAGTGTGTCACAACAACGAACAGTTGTGTCGCTAAAATCTCAAGATATTTGTCCAGGGCACAATATGGCATCGTTTTGCCTTCCTCTGACCAGCATATGCTTCGGGGGTATATGTCACATCCTGTGACGAGCCTCGTTTCCACTAGTGAATCGAGACAAATACGTCTTCCCTTTCTTTGTAAACAAAATTTAAAGAGCAAACTGAATACTTGAAAAATATGAGGTGTGTCGTGGCAAAATGGGGCTTAATGAATGCGCGTAAAGTGTCGTCCCGGATCAGCCTGTTCAGTCCGCACGGGCAGATCCGGGAAGGCACTTTCTGCCTGCAGTGGATTTATGTTTAGTAGGGACTTCCTTGAAACAGAATATACCATAAAAGTGGAAAGTACCATCCCGGATTAGCTGGTTTTCGCACAACACGCTTGATATGTTTTGATATTCATATGTTTTCATATAAATTTTGTATATCATTGGTTTTCTTCCACCTGACTGTTCGCATGTTTTACCCATTGTGTGTTTTCAAGTCACAGATTCACATATTTTCAAGTCACAGATTCACTAAGATTTAGGCACGGATTTTTATATTCCAAATAACAAACAATTATTGAGAAACCAGTGTTTTGGACTCAGTTCATCAATCGATGATATTTTATTGCCTTAGTTTTTAGCCATTCAGAAATCAAGGACATCATTGTTTGAGGGAGATATCATGTTTTAACAGTTATATATTGAAAAATGGCAAGGTTATGCATCCAAAAGTGATCTGTCAATTCACCTGTACAGCTAAATAAATTAACAAATGTTGCTTTAAAAATTCTAGACTTCTGAAGCATTTCTGAATCTTAAAGGAATTGAAAACTCATTAAAAAGTTTTCCAGTTGGCTTTAATGGTAGTCAATTAACACGATCACTCAATTCCTAATCCTGCGTTATTTTCCCTAAGGTCGTTTGATTCAATAGTGGATGTAAGGCATGACTTCCATTTCTTTGATAGGATTGTTCGTGTGTATTGTTTTTTGACCTCACAAATTGAAGGCATGACTTTAGTTGCTAAATTTGATGTGCTTAATATACGATGGTCATTAATATTTCACTTTGCACGATATGTTAGTTAAGTGTGCGAGATAATTTCAGTTTGAAACGTTTCAGGATGCATTATTTATCACTATTAAGAGTCTAAAATCATTCATTGATATTGTGTCCATAAAAGTCATGTAATATTGAAGCGCTTGCGTTGTATTGAAACTACAAGACAAAAAATGCTAAAAGGCGAAATGGCCTAATTTGAGGGCTGAGCATGGAACTATAATTGTAATTGATATACGAGAAGGGAAGATAAGCAGATAGAACAGTTTCATGCTGTAACCTTGATATAATAAATTATGTTATTCCCTCTAGGAATTAATACAGCTCTTTGTGCTCGACCTTTTGTGTATTAGTTTCATTATGAACCTTTGGATTTTGATCCATTATAAAAGTTAAATCTTAAATTATGGATATCTTAAAGGTCGCGGTGGCGTAGTGGATATGGTGTCCGCCTAGGGATCAGGAGGTCCTGGGATCGATCCCCACTCTGGGAGTGTTCTCAAGATCTCCCCCAAAGACACCAAGTACTGGTTCAACCCAGGCCAACGGACTCGAGAGTGTCTCTATAAGCCTAAGGCTTTCGATGCAATCGAGCTAAAATAAATAGGTTTAAACTAAACTAATGAAATAAATTAAGTAAATAAATGGTTTCAAGAATTATTCTTAGGACTTTTGTAAGGAGTTTTGTGAATACAGGACCCATGCTGACAACCATTCTTAGCTTTATCATAATCATACATTTTAGCCAATGTAAAGCTCATGTGCTTATGCAACCGCAGTTTTCATTGGTCATTAGTTTTAAGTTGGGCATTAAGCTGAGATCAGGACTCATGACTGCAGAAGTTCTCAATTTAAATTTTAATCTTAACATTAAAAATTGACCAATTAAAATGCTTGTAACATATGAGTTTTGATTTTGAATTGGTTAATATTTCTTATTAAGACTAAGGCTTGAACTTTAGTAGAAATTGGGGCCTAGCGCCAATCAATAAGGGTCAAGCCCCTATCAACTGAGGTCAAGCCCCAATCAACTGAGGTCAAGCCCCAATCAGCTGAGGTCAAGCCCCAATCAACTGAGGTCAAGCGCCAATCAATTAGGGCCAAGCCCCAATCAACTGAGGTCAAGCCCCAATCAACTGAGGTCAAGCCCCAATCAACTGAGGTCAAGCCGCAGTTCAGAGTGTTTAGTGTCTATCTGTATTATTATGCTAAAATTGTTTATACCATCTTTTGAGAATCTTAAGGGACATTCTTTTGAACACTTTCTTTTTCAGTTTCACAGTTTTGCCTTGCGCATCTTAATTGTGTTGAAATTATATTTTTTTGTTGATATATTATTTGTTTGGTTCAATTTGTGACATGCTTTTTTAGCAAAAGTGTGTTTGCTGTACAAAAATAAACAGAGTCTAATCATTGATGAAAGATTATCAGTTATTAGAAATGTATTCTGCATTTATTTTATTTCATGTTTTTAGAAATATTTTCTTCACTGTTGATTTGTATTCCTTTTTTGTTCTCATTAAAAATAGTGCATGCATGGCATGTAAGTAGATGTTTTCTATTTGTGCTCTTCTTGCACTTATAAGCTTAAATATGTTGTGATCTTCATTAGATAAATAAGGCATACACAATTCAGAAATGTGGTTGATGTATTTAAAAAAAATAAAAATATGTGGCGCGTCATGGGAAAACCGGACTTAATGCATGTGCGTAAAGTGTCGTCCCGGATTAGCCTGTGCAGTCCGCACAGGCTAATCCAGGACGGCACTTTCCGCCTACAGTGGATTTATGTTTAGAAGATACCTTCTTGAAACAGAAAATACCATAAAAGTGGAAAGTGCCATCCCGGATTAACCTGTGCGGACTGCACAGGCTAATCCGGGACGATGCTTTACGCACATGCATTAAGACCGGTTTTCCCACGACGCGCCTCATATGTTTTTGACCTTTTCACATATCTTAGAAATTATACTTGCTTAATATCTTGGGCTCTTAAAAATGCATTACTATAATGTGATTATAATTGATATAATTATGACCAAATTATTATGTTTATGTTGTGACTAATAATTATGAAAATCTTTTGTAATCATGGACCTTAAAATTTGTTTTTGATTGCCATAGATCTAATGAATGATGTGGCAATATTTGATATATATTTGTTGACATGATGTGTATATTGTACTTGTTCTCTTGTATATATTTTCAAGATGTATCTTTGCATTATATCTATGCATGCTGTGTGCATATTGATATTTTTGTAATCGTTTGTATTTGCTAATGTTTGAATACAAACAACAAAACTAGAACAAACAAATGATCTACTGAAAGCCAGATGGGGCTATCAGCCTACTTAGCACATATGCTGATGATGCTTTCAGGATTTCAAGGGACGAAATATAACTAACATACATATATATATATATATATATATATAAATAATACATATTGTTACTAAAAATAGTAACAAATTGAGGTCGATTACGGGCCGTAACTGGGCTCCACTGAGCCGATATAACATAATTGGCCGCAGCCGATTTTTTTATAATCGAATAGAATCCGATCGCGTAACGTCAACGACAACGAATGGCGTATTTAGTCAAAATTAAACGGTTATGTCTGAAAATGCAAATACTGAATATTAACGAAAGTTTGTAGTTAAATTGATTAAATATATAGGATCTATAGCCTATGCATCTTTGAGTTTGAGAAAAAGAATCACTGAACCAAATTGAACAGATCGGAAACTTTTACTGTACCTCAATTTCAATCCATTGCTTCCAACAATAAAAATCCTACAATACTGTAAGCACTTCAATTCCCTTTTCTTGTATCCATAAGCCTTAATTTTTAACAATCATGATATTAATTGCTTGTGAACCATTCTGACCAGAAACATGATTTAGGAAATCGCAATGACTGGTCAGAACGTTTGATTTTATTCAGATTCAAAGTCTCAAAATATATTATTTATCCAACTGACACAATCATCATTCAGAATTCGTCCATGCACGATTTATTAAACTTATTGTAATGTATTTTACTAAAAATAAAAGCAACCACGACATAATCGTTGTCACAACAAAACTTGAGAGTCCAGCGAAAACTGGTTTGTTTCGTCACTGTTTTTCTGTTTATAAATTACGTCATTCGTTAGAATTGCGTCACGTATTGCGTAATTAGTTGAATATTGAATAAAAGTACGGAAAGTTTGTTTGGTGTTTTTGTTTTCATTTCGTGTAATAAAGAAAGTAACATGATTCTTTTCTTTTGACAGGATAATATGTATTATAAACATTATATCGGCATTGGGCCGATTATAGACACCCGGCCCAGCTCTGCTGTATATTATTGTCTAATTATATACCAAAAGGGGCAAGTTTATAAGAATGTTATTATTGTTATGTGTACATAAAATAATTGTCATGAAATCTTTATGAAGTTGTTGACATGATGTATTGGCCGATAAACAACGATAATACGAAAATTATTTCAATTCTAACATGATTTGACAAAAAGTTTTGCAATTGTAATGAGAACTATATTTTACTATGCTCCGCTCAGAATCAGGACTACTTTTTGCGTTTTTTTGTTGTTGTTGGGTAGTTTAACAACGATAACTTTGTTCTTTGTCTATACAAAATTTAGTATCGAGTTAGAATAAAGCGTCTAGCTGAACTTCCTACATTATGACCTATTCTCTCTATATAGCATTGTTTTTATCTATTTATAGACATTCCATTTTCTTTTTCTAATGGAGTAAACAATTTCAAATCTGTGCATTTATTTGTTGTTTTGTTATTAAACTGGCAAGTCCGTTAGTTTAATACTATACTAATCAAACCTCCTAACACATCACATATCCAGAGCTCCTTATAATGCAGTCGACTCACGATGGCTCGAAGTCGCAGGGACCAGCCAGGAAACTTTGAGCCTTCAAAACTTTGATCTAAATGGAGTTATAGAATGTGTACTTATACAAGTACGGACAGTAATGCATCTGATTATTTTCAAAACTCCAATTGAAGAGTGTTCAGATATCTATAAGGGTTATTTACAGACTTCAATTTTTTTTGTTTTCAAAAATTTATTTATATATTCCATAAATGATATTTATTTTAGTTTATGAAAGCTGTGAAATCAGTGATTGCGTTCTCTCAACACTTGACACTTATTAATCGCATCTAATTTATTAACGACGTTGTGCGACAGAAGCATGTTCGAGCCAAACAAACAATTAAATGTGTAAAAACTGTAACAAGGGACCGTGAAAAACACTTTGAGCCATCTGAAAAAAACTCGACCCTCGCAAATTCGAGCCAGATGACAGAAATTTATATAAATATACAGCAATAAAATATCGGTCCCTTGAAGAAACTTCAAGCCAACAAGAAATTCGAGACAAACGAGTTCGGTCCATTGGGAGTGGACTGTACATAACAAAGATAGTAACATAATTATAGTTACTGGTAATCAAAAGACGATACAGTGATATGCAAACATGTTCCTATAGTAAAATTGCGCCGAACTGTGTACACAGTGAGATATTGCTCGACAATGCCAACATGGGAGATAATAAAAAATCACACAGGTCAATAACGGTTATTTCCCCCTCTTGCATTCAGTAACGCAGTGCATCTCAGATGTTTAGAAAGAACAAAAGAGGTCACTGTGTCCAAACAGTTGGTGACCCCTGTTGTTTTTTCCATGTGTTTTACTATGTATTAGAAGGAGCTTTAAATATGTGATGCATTAGGTGTTTTGATTAGTATTTTATAATTACGGTAAAAATGTGTACTATAGAAAGAAACATGTAATGAAGCACGTAAATAGAAAAAGTGACATCATCCTTTAAAAAATCACTGTAAAATTACGAAATGTATGGATAACAAATATCAAATATAGTTTATAATAGTATTATTGTTTAAACCAAGTCAAAATAATACATAAACTTAACTTTGGTATAGTGAAGACAAATTACGTTAATTATATACAGAATATAAAGAAACATTTAAATAGCGACCATACTTGTTTACATATTGCATTCTGTTATTATTTCAAATTGGTTTTACAAAAATGCAAGCTATACCTTTTTATAAAATTGACGTTATCTGCTCAATTGTAAGTGTGTTATCAATATTTGATAAGTGTTCTAATTGGTTTCATAATTTTATCATGAATTTGAAGGATGATGTGTATTTGCTTTAATTTTATAGAGCATGTAAATAGTTATAATCACTCGATACGTGTATCTTATTTCTAACAGAGTGGATGCGATTCCGAGTCAGAATCGCCCCTCAGCGAGGTTTGTATATGCATGCTCGCGCTAATACTAGCAGTTGTGGTTTTGTCGATGTTTAGTGTTAAGTTTCGTTAGTAGTCCGTTTTCTCCCAAATTATTGAGTGGTCTACTCTGAAATGAGGGCTTGGCTTAGTAGCGTACAATTTGTAAAAAGTAAACTCCACTTGGATGGAAATATATACTTATAATCTTGTATATGTTTTAAATTAATAGCAATTTGTGTTCAGTAGTTTGGGTTATATTTGGGGTATACTTTGATATCATTAAGAATTATAAAAAAACACACAAAACAACTGTCGATCCTTGATTTACTTTCAAGACTTGTTGACTTGTTAATAAATAATAAAAATGTTTGACTAATTTACTAATCACATAGGAATAATTATCTGCTTTATAGAGAAGAAAAATAATATTCTTTTTTGCTAACATGGTCTGGTGAAAATATTGCATTGTGGGATATGGGTTACTTTCATTTTCTTCCTGATTAAAGTTGGTCATTAGTTTTCTTTTTTATGCACATCTTTATTATTGTTGTATCCTACTAATGATTGTTGTAGATTAATATCTTAGCATTTTTCCCCATTATACTGATAATTGTTATAGTACTTTTCTGTTAATTTATGGGTTTTTTTAGAAAATGTTTATAGTAGATCCACTGATTTATGGATTTATTTTGTGGGAAAATGATTGTACTAATTGCTTATTAACAGCTAAATAAAAACTACATGGTTTTGATGTGACTTTATGTGCTTTGAATATTCAGTTATTTGAGCTTTTATGTTGATGTTTTGTAATCTTCTGTATTGCTCAGTTATTGTTGATTTATTTTGATTTTTTTATTATTAATATGTGTATTAATTATTAATATTTGTATTTAACATTGTTGCAAAACATTTATGTTACAGTAGTACATGTTTTGTATTTTGCTATACTAAAAAATGAATTAAAGTCATATGATGTAATGGATATGGTGTCTGCCATGAGATTGGGAGAATTTTAGTTTGATCCCTACTCGCTGAGCGTTGTAGGGATCTTTCTCGTAGACACCAAGTACTGGTTCTACCCATGAAACAGGCACTCAATAGACTTCCAATTTCAACTTAATTGACCTACAATTAATGATATGAGGCGCATCGTGGGAAAACCGGACTTAATGCATGTGCGTAAAGTGTTGTCCCGGATTAGCCTGTGCAGTCCGCACAGGCTTATCCAGGACGGCACTTTCCGCCTACAGTAGATTTATGTTTAGAAGAGACTTCCTCGAAACAGAAAATATAAAAGTGGAAAGTGCCATCCCGCATTAGCCTGTGCAGGCTGCACAGGCTAATCCGGGACGGCACTTTACGCACATGCATTAAGTCCGGTTTTCCAACGAAGCGCCTCATATCTTTAAACTTAACTGAAAATAAATTTAATGATTCTGTTTAATGTATTGTCATAATGATTGATGCCATTCTACCCTGTAATGATGTAGTGGAAAGAGAAGTTTTATCACAATTAGTGGTGTGTAATTCTTTGCAGCTGAAAAACAAAATAAATGTGATCCCTAACCTGTCCTGTTTTAAAGTGGATTCTGGTCTGTGCTTCTACTGTAACCACAAGACGGAATGTCCAGAAATTCCAAATCACTTTTCAGAGCAACTTCTCAGTTGATTGTTGCCTAGTTTACGGTAATTCAAGAAAGATAATTTGAAATACAAATTCAAGGGAGCTTACTCCATAACAGATTACTTTGTGAACATTATCAAATTTCTATACCACAGTCTACCTTTTGACAGTAGTATCCTATAGCCAGGTACAGTCATTGAAATTACCAGTTTGGCCAATAAAACACAAATTCTGATATAATTTCTTCAGAGCAAGAACATGTTACAAGCCAGCCTATGTGAAACTGAGAAGCTGTGAAAGCCCCATACGCATTTTATCAGTGCAAGGCATAAGTGCTTGTGCTAATTTTGACCAATGCATGTATGTTGATAGCAAAGCAATAACACTACAATATTTTGTACTATTTCAGGACATGAAGGGGGAAAACGACTGCCACACGTTTAACACATCCGGGTTTACGCAGTTCAAGATTCTCTTCATACGCACGTTCATGTCAATCATGCGGGATGCAGTAAGAATTAGTCGCTTCCTATGAAACGATTATAAATGTCTGGCCGAATTATGTAGAACTGATGTCCTAAATCTTTGAAATTTACCTCCAATTGTGTGAATAGTTTTGCTAATATTTGAACAGTACAATTTTCAAAAGGTATGTTGCATTGTTTGCTTAAAAGGTTTTAGATTTGAGGCGCGTCATGGGAAAACCGGACTTAATGCATGTGCGTAAAGTGTCGTCCCAGATCCAGGACGGCACTTTCGGCTTGAATGGTATTTTCTGTTTCAAAGAAGTCTCTTCTAAACATAAATCCACCTACGCACATGCATTAAGTCCGGTTTTCCCACGACGCGCCTCATTTATATTTAGGATTGTAAGGCTTTTGTATATAGAATACAGAATAAAGAGTCATAAATGGATATGAATGTTTGCAAACATACTGGCATGTTTTCAAACCAAACATTTATTTATGGATAAATATGGAAGAACTATGCAATGAATTTAAATGTAAATTTGCGCACTACATTGGGATGTTTTTTTTAAATCTAATTGCATATAAATGGATGTTCCTGACATGTACAACAAAACGCAATTAAATTCTTTCCTCATTAACTTTAGTACTAAAACACTTGTTCCAGACGCTGACACGACTGCGGTTGATTGCTCATCTGACAGTGGGCATTCTGATTGGTCTGCTATATTTGGGTATCGGGAACGAGGCTACGAAGGTGTTCAACAACGCTGGCTGCCTCTTCTTCACCATTCTGTTCCTCATGTTCTCAGCTCTGATGCCGACCGTTTTGACATGTAAGTATATCTTTTGTCAAGTATAAGTTGTATGATAATGGAATTAAAAAATTATGAAAGATATAAAATAAAAACGCTCTTGTCAGTCAAATTTTAGAAAAGTGTGGGCTGAATGGATCTTTTTTTCTGCATTCATTTAAGACTGTTTGGTCTAACTAGATAACAATTATTTAGTGATAGATTTCATCATAACAAAAAAGAATGAGGACAAAATACATAATTATACAACAATCATAGAAGTAGTGACTGTTACATATAAGAACAATAGGCAAAATAAAAAGGAGATTAACATGCTACCTGAGCACAAAGACAAGTCTTCCAAGGTTTGCCTTATCTGTTAAGCTGGCCTTTATTTGACGTGAATCAAAATTATAAATTGCAGTTGAAATAAATGTATGTGGTGTCTAACGTGTTGTCGAAGATTGTTTCACATGTTTACATGTTCATGTTTAAAGATTGTTTCACATGTTTACATGTTCATGTTTAAAGATTGTTTCACATGTTTACATGTTTATGTTTAAAGATTGTTCATGTTTAAACAAGCAACATTCATAGTTAATCACAGACACCTAAGAACTGGTTCTTGCCTTAAAATAGACTTCACAGAGTCTCAATAAAGCATCAAGCATCAAGGGACAATCTAGCTAAATACTAAGTATGATAAATTTGATGAATGATTTCCTTGTCATTAAATTGTTCATGATTTATTTCAGTTCCGATGGAGATGACAGTGTGTGTGAGGGAGCACCTCAACTACTGGTACAGTCTGAAGGCCTACTATCTAGCAAAGACCATGGCCGACATGCCCTTCCAGGTGAGATTGTTTATGGACTGCTTATTATATTAAAAGAGAAACGAATGTATGTGTACATGTTTTCATCAGATGATAATGTGTTCATCTGTTGTCATACAAAATATTTAAAGAAAAGCATCGACACCATTACATAAATGAGGGCCATTGTTTATCTTTAAAAAACGGCAAAGATTCTTTAAGAACTTATAAATTATTTGTTTATAGTTACTTAGTCCATAACTAAAAGTAATATTGTTTCAGGTTATAAACTGAAAATCTACACCTACAAAAATCAGTATTTCAAGCTTACAGCCTTGTTTTCACCCTACAAAAATTTCCATTAAACAAAACTAATTTGGCAAAACACAGTCTATGCAAAATACTTTCCCTTTATCTCTCAAATTCTTGTAAACTGATTTAAAAACTTTTTTTGTAAACATCCAGCCATTGCTTGTATTCATTGCAGATCATCTATCCACTGATCTACGGCAGCATTGTGTACTTCATGACATCACAGCCGAGTGACCTGATGAGATTCGTGATGTTTCTCACACTGGCTACACAAACGTCCCTTGTCGCACAGTCCCTAGGGCTGCTGATAGGCGCTGCCACGTCTCTACAGGTATGTTGTTGTTGTTGGTGGTGTTGATGATGAAAGTGGTTGTGTTGATGATGATAGTGGTGGTGTTGATGATGATAGTGACTATGATGATATGCTGGCTACACAGACCTCCCTTGTCGCACAGTCTCTAGGGCTGCTGATAGGCGCTGCCACGTCTCTACAGGTATGTTGTTGTTGTTGGTGGTGTTGATGATGAAAGTGGTGGTGTTGATGATGATAGTGGTGGTGTTGATGATGATAGTGACCATGATGATATGCTGGCTACACAGACGTCCCTTGTCGCACAGTCCCTAGGGCTGCTGATAGGCGCTGCCACGTCTCTACAGGTATGTTGTTGTTGTCGGTGGTGTTGATGATGATAGTGGTGGTGTTGATGATGATAGTGGTGGTGTTGATGATGATAGTGACTATGATGATATGCTGGCTACACAGACCTCCCTTGTCGCACAGTCCCTAGGCTGCTGATAGGCGCTGCCACGTCGCTACAGGTATGTTGTTGTTGTCGGTTGTGGTGTTGATGATGATAGTGGTGGTGTTGATGATGATAGTGACTATGATGATATGCTGGCTACACAGACCTCCCTTGTCGCACAGTCCCTAGGCTGCTGATAGGCGCTGCCACGTCTCTACAGGTATGTTGTTGTTGCTGGTGGTGGTGGTGATGATGATAGTGGTGGTGTTGATGATGATAGTGGTGGTGTTGTTGATGATAGTGGCGATGATGATATGCTGGCTACACAGACCTCCAATGTAGCACAGTTCCTAGGGCTGCCTGCTGATAGGCGCTGCCACGTCTCTTTAGGTATATTGATGATGATGGTGGTGGTGGTGGTGTTGTTGGTGGTGGTGTTGATGATGATATTGACTATGATGATACGCTGGCTACACAGACCTCCAAGGTAGCACAGTCTCTACGGCTGCTGATATGCCCTGCCATGTCTCTTCAGGTGAGCGGTGTGATGATTATTGTAATTTACACCTAGTCTGAATGTAGGCAGGTCTTATCAGGAATTGCTGATTGTTACAATGCTGCCTCTGCTGGTGATGATGATAATGATGATGGTGATGAAAATGCACTATCTTAAAAATATTTTTTAAAATGCAAGGCAATGGTTTTAGCATACACATGTTAATTATTGCAATAATTATTGTTAAGATAGAGATAATGATGTTGATGATGAAGTTGTTGTTGATGGTGGTGATGATGTTGTTAATGTTGTGATGATGGTGGTGTTGGTGATGATGATGATGTTAATGTTGTGATGATCACGATCATGATGATCATGATGATGTTGTTGTTAATGTTGTGATGATGGTGGTGGTGGTGGTGATGATGATGATGATGTTGTTGTTAATGTTGTGATGATGGTGGTGGTGGTGGTGATGATGATGATCATGATCATCATTGTGGTTGTGACAATGGTAATGAACCACTGTCATCATTTTCATTGTCATTGTGGTTAAGATAAAATATGGTGTTACAGTAATGTTGATGTTAAGCAGCATGTTATTTTACCAGCAAACGCAATTTGATATATTTGTACCTTTCTTTGCAGGTGGCAGTGTTCTTGGGACCAATAACTGGAATACCTCTATTACTGTTCAGCGGGTTCTTCGTGAACTTTGACACCATACCCATCTACCTGCAGTGGATATCCTACATGTCCTACATAGGGTAAGTGTCTTGCATATCTACCTGCAGTGAATTTCCTACATATCCTACATAGGGTAAGTATCTTGCATATCTACCTGCAGTGGATATCCTACATGTCCTACATAGGGTAAGTGTCTTACATATCTACCTGCAGTGGATATCCTACATGTTCTACATAGGGTAAGTGTCCTACCTATCTATCTGCAGTGGATATCCTACATGTCCTACATAGGATAAGTGTCTTACCTATCTACCTGCAGTGGATATCCTACATGTCCTACATAGGGTAAGTGTCCTACCTATCTATCTGCAGTGGATATCCTACATGTCCTACATAGGGTAAGTGTCTTACCTATCTATCTGCAGTGGATATCCTACATGTCCTACATAGGGTAAGTGTCCTACCTATCTACCTGCAGTGGATATCCTACATGTCCTACATAGGATAAGTGTCTTACCTATCTACCTGCAGTGGATATCCTACATGTCCTACATAGGGTAAGTGTCCTACCTATCTATCTGCAGTGGATATCCTACATGTCCTACATAGGGTAAGTGTTCTACCTATCTATCTGCAGTGGATATCCTACATGTCCTACATATCTACCTGCAGTGGATATCCTACATGTCCGACATAGGGTAAGTGTCTTACCTATCTACCTGCAGTGGATATCCTACATGTCCTACATTGGGTAAGTGTCCTACCTATCTACCTGCAGTGGATATCCTACATGTCCTACATAGGGTAAGTGTCCTACCTATCTATCTGCAGTGGATATCCTACATGTCCTACATATCTACCTGCAGTGGATATCCTACATGTCCGACATAGGGTAAGTGTCTTACCTATCTACCTGCAGTGGATATCCTACATGTCCTACATTGGGTAAGTGTCCTACCTATCTACCTGCAGTGGATATCCTACATGTCCTACATAGGGTAAGTGTCCTACCTATCTATCTGCAGTGGATATCCTACATGTCCTACATAGGATAAGTGTCTTACCTATCTACCTGCAGTGGATATCCTACATGTCCTACATAGGGTAAGTGTCCTACCTATCTATCTGCAGTGGATATCCTACATGTCCTACATAGGGTAAGTGTTCTACCTATCTATCTGCAGTGGATATCCTACATGTCCTACATATCTACCTGCAGTGGATATCCTACATGTCCGACATAGGGTAAGTGTCTTACCTATCTACCTGCAGTGGATATCCTACATGTCCTACATTGGGTAAGTGTCCTACCTATCTACCTGCAGTGGATATCCTACATGTCCTACATAGGGTAAGTGTCCTACCTATCTATCTGCAGTGGATATCCTACATGTCCTACATAGGATAAGTGTCTTACCTATCTACCTGCAGTGGATATCCTACATGTCCTACATAGGGTAAGTGTCCTACCTATCTATCTGCAGTGGATATCCTACATGTCCTACATAGGGTAAGTGTCCTACCTATCTACCTGCAGTGGATATCCTACATGTCCTACATAGGGTAAGTGTCCTACCTATCTATCTGCAGTGGATATCCTACATGTCCTACATAGGGTAAGTGTCCTACCTATCTATCTGCAGTGGATATCCTACATGTCCTACATAGGGTAAGTGTCCTACCTATCTACCTGCAGTGGATATCCTACATGTCCTACATAGGGTAAGTGTCCTACCTATCTATCTGCAGTGGATATCCTACATGTCCTACATAGGATAAGTGTCTTACATATCTACCTGCAGTGGATATCCTACATGTCCTACATAGGGTAAGTGTCCTACCTATCTATCTGCAGTGGATATCCTACATGTCCTACATAGGGTAAGTGTCCTACCTATCTATCTGCAGTGGATATCCTACATGTCCTACATAGGGTAAGTGTCCTACCTATCTACCTGCAGTGGATATCCTACATGTCCTACATATCTACCTGCAGTGGATATCCTACATGTCCTACATATCTACCTGCAGTGGATATCCTACATGTCCTACATATCTACCTGCAGTGGATATCCTACATGTCCTACATATCTACCTGCAGTGGATATCCTACATGTCCTACATATCTACCTGCAGTGGATATCCTACATGTCCTACATAGGGTAAGTGTCCTACATATCTACCTGCAGTGGATATCCTACATGTCCTACATAGGGTAAGTGTCCTACATATCTACCTGCAGTGGATATCCTACATGTCCTACATAGGGTAAGTGTCCTACATATCTACCTGCAGTGGATATCCTACATGTCCTACATAGGGTAAGTGTCCTACATATCTACCTGCAGTGGATATCCTACATGTCCTACATAGGGTAAGTGTCCTACATATCTACATGCAGTGGATATCCTACATGTCCTACATATCTACCTGCAGTGGATATCCTACATGTCCTACATATCTACCTGCAGTGGATATCCTACATGTCCTACATAGGGTAAGTGTCCTACATAACTACCTGCAGTGGATATCCTACATGTCCTACATATCTACCTGCAGTGGATATCCTACATGTCCTACATAGGGTAAGTGTCCTACCTATCTACCTGCAGTGGATATCCTACATGTCCTACATAGGATAAGTGTCTTACCTATCTACCTGCAGTGGATATCCTACATGTCCTACATAGGATAAGTGTCCTACCTATCTATCTGCAGTGGATATCCTACATGTCCTACATAGGGTAAGTGTCCTACCTATCTATCTGCAGTGGATACCCTACGTGTCCTACATAGATTAAGTGTCCCACATAACTACCTGCAGTGGATATCCTACATGTCCTACATTGGGTAAGTGTCCTACCTATCTACCTGCAGTGGATATCCTACATGTCCTACATAGGGTAAGTGTCTTACCTATCTACCTGCAGTGGATATCCTACATGTCCTACATATCTACCTGCAGTGGATATCCTACATGTCCTACATAGGGTAAGTGTCCTACCTATCTACCTGCAGTGGATATCCTACATGTCCTACATAGGGTAAGTGTCCTACCTATCTACCTGCAGTAGATATCCTACATGTCCTACATAGGATAAGTGTCTTACATATCTACCTGCAGTGGATATCCTACATGTCCTACATAGGGTAAGTGTCCTACCTATCAACCTGCAGTGGATATCCTACATGTCCTACATAGGATAATGTCACAGCCTATAGGCAGTTAATACATTCATGAAGTAAAGTAAAAAGTAAAAGATTGTTTTTATATTGATACTCTATTTTATATTTTGATATTGTTTTATTTTAGAGGATTTTTACTTAGTTTGCCAACATAAAAATGACATAGGCTGTACATATATATTCTTATGAATATGGTTTGTGTGAGGTATATGTTTGCTTGTTTCAGATATGCATTCGAGGGCGTACTCCAAGCCGTCTACGGTTTCGACAGGGAGTCTTTAGAATGTGAAAAAGATATACGCAGTCCGGAATGCCGACACCTCGATCCAGAAACCATTTTGTCTGACCTTGACGTTGATAAGGCAAAGTTCTATATTGACTTCATAGCTCTCTGTGTGTTCTTCATCGTTCTCAGGGTCAGCTGTTATTTTGTCCTGCGATGGAGAGTTAAGGCCCAAAGATGAAAGGGCTTCTTGACTTTGTCACGGCTTTCAATAACTGATCCCAGTCAAAAGATATTAATAACTTCTCCTTTTAAAAAAAGGATTACGTTGAATGCAAATCCTGGAGCTTCGATGTTTCTTTGCTGAGCAAAATAATACAAATAATGAATATAATAGGTGAACAGCTAAGAGTTCGTCTAGGAAAGTTGCCTGGAAACGTCGGACAAAAAGAAACTGGTAATAGTGTGGAGAAGATTTGTTGTCCTGATTTTTTATGAACTATTTATGATGAAGGGATTCAGACAATCAAAGATTGCACTGCCGGCAGATATAGACTATTTTGTCTGTTTCTCATGTTTGTGTTTTGCTTATAATTAATGTCTGAATACGTGAATAGACACATTATGCTAGAAATGTTCTGGCTAGTAATGAAGATTAGGCCAAATTGTTGGAATATTCTTTATTATAGGACCCAACCATCATGTTGTCATTTTATTATAATATATTGTGGATATTTATTATGTAGCAGTTTCAAAGGTCTACGGCTATAACACAGATAAATCTTCAGTACAAGTGATCAGTACATTTGACCATACTTATATTGACAATTATCAAGCAACAGTCTAACAAACATATTAAAATGATTCAATCAAGGTCAGATTTAATGAACACATCGTCCGTTGAAAGCCAGAAGGGGTTATCAGCCGTCTCTTCACATATGCTGATGACACAGCGTGGCTTTCAAAGACTAGCTACTGCCTTTGAATTTCCCGGCTTTCTTGTAGCTGCCATTTTCACTGGTTCATTTTCAAGACCAAAGGGGAGACAATAATAGATAATTTGTGAGTCAAATAGGAGGGCTTTCAATATCTATTATAAAATAATTGTTGGTTTTTATCTAAACAGGTTTTGGAGGTTTTGTGCATAGAATTTGTTAAAGGTTTGTTGATACAGACAATGTTTTGTTACAATCTTGTACATCGTGTAATTAATGTTTAAACTGTTATAGAGATTAGTTGAATGAATGTTGATGTGTTTCTTGAATATTTTGTTTGAGAGATGTAAGAATGTAAGTGTTTAATACAAAATGTTAAACAATTAAAACAATGTAATATGAAAATTGGCGAAACTCCAGTGTAACATTTGTCACAAGACGAGTTATATGGCCATAAACACTGCACAAAATTACATACTCCACAATGAAAAATATAATTATATGAATCGTGTCGTGGGAAAACTGGGCTTAATGCATGTGTGTAAAGTGTCGTCCCAGATTAGCCTGTGCAGTTTGCACAGGCTAATCCAGGACGGCACTTTCCGCTTTTATGGTATTTTCTGTTTCAATGAAGTCTCTTCTAAACACAAATTCACTGTAGGCGGAAAGTGCCGTCCTGGATTAGCCTGTGCGGACTGCACAGGCTGATCCGGGACGACACTTGATGCACATGCATTAAGCCTGGTTTTCCCACGATACGCCTCATATGTTTTATCACATACGGTTTCAATTTCATGTCACTGCCTTAGAACCAGCAATGCATTTTATAATTATTAAACATAAAAATAACACTGTGTACAAATTTAATCAAGAGGTTTTGAATTGTTTTTGAAGTGCTGTTGATTTATAAAGTTTTAACACCTTTATCAGTAAAAAATTGTGTAGAATTTTTTTTAAACGGTATTGGTCTATTAAATGGCCACACTTTACAATCCATTAATTGACACTTTTGATATATCGTGTTAACCCCTTACCTTTTAAAGTTAATGTTAAAGTATCTGTTGATAACTTAAAATAATTGTTAACCAAGGAAATTGATTTCTTGTCTCTGTTACCTGTTTATATAGTTATGCACTAAAATATATATTTTATTTCTGGATTGAATGCTCAAAAGTGTTGCTAAAATGTATACTATTGTTATTTATGTTGTTTTTCTTTACCAGTACTATAAATGTGCTCTTCGTATTTGTATATACAATGAAGCCTTGACATTTGTTCATGCTTATATTTGCAAAAGTATATTTATGTGAAAAACAATCAGTTTTAACAAAGTTCTTGTAAATGAATTCATGTGGATCTTGGCCGTATTCACCATTCCATTCTTAGACTTAGACTTAAGAATTATGAATAGATTTAGACTCCAGAAGAATTCATTGTGTGTTCATTATGCAGGTACCAATGTTGCTTATATCATGAAGAAATCGTTCTGAATAAAAAATGTCATAAGGCGTGTTTTGGGAAAACCGGGCTTAATGCATGTGTGTAAAGTGTCGTCCCGGAATTAGCCTGTGCAGTTTGCACAGGCTAATCCGGGATGGCGCTTTCCGCCTCCAGTGAATTTATGTTTAGAAGAGACTTCCTTGAAACGGAAAATACCATAAAAGTGGAAAGTGCTGTCCCGGATAAGCATGTGCAGCCTGCACAGGCTAATCCGGGATGGCACTTTAAGCACATGCATTAAGCCCGGTTTTCCCACGACACTCTTCTTATAGAGTTGGTGAATACCAAGTAAAATTCAAATTAACAGCCGTTTTATAACTGAGCAGTTTCAAGAATATTCTTTGTTTTTCAGTCTTAAGTCAATGAATGGTTTTATGAAACAGGCCCTTATTTTGCAAATTTAAGTCTCATGTTTTTGAAAAATCACAAAATTCTGTAAACAAGTCTTTTTCACAGTTGTGTGTGGATGTTTGTGCTGCTCCGTCTAAATACTCCCATTAGTGAGTAAACTAGTACTATTAATCCATATAACAACAATGTGCAAGTATTACATGTTAGGGCATGTTGTACAACTATCCATGTACTTCTTTGTATTGTCAGATGTGTGTTCCTCTATGTATATAGTCATGTAGATTTAATGTTGTAAAGTGTAAAGCTATTGAAGGATTAACTGAAGTTTGAAAATGACATGAATATCTTAAATATAGATAGATTGTTGCAGGGATGTGGAAATATTTTATTTCATGTCCATGGACAAGTTCATTGCAAAAATCTACTTGTCCGCTAGCAAAAGTCACTTATCCAACTAAAAATATAGTTTTTATTCCAGGCCTTTCTAATATATTTAGTCGGTAAGTAATTAATAAAACACAATTTGTCATTCAAATATAAAAATATATGTGGCGTGTCGTGGGAAAACCAGTCTTAATGCATGTGGGCAATGTTTCATCCCGGATCAGCCTGTGCAGTCCGACTGCACAGGCTAATCCAGGACGGCACTTTCCGCCTAAAGTGGATTTATGGTTAGAAGATACTTCCTTGAAGCAGAAAACACCATAAAAGCGGAAAGTGCTGTCCCGGATTAGCCTGTGGGGGCTGCACAGGCTGATCTGGGACGACACTTGACGCACATGCATTTAGTCGGGTTTTTCCATGATGCGCCTCATATAATAAAATGATAATAAACGTTCAACTTGTTCACACCCTAAAGTTGTACTTGCCGTGGACACCTAGACAGGAAAAGTTTACAGAGTAAAGTTACTTGTTTTGGTCAAGTCGCTCATTGGTTTTCCACACCTCTGATTGTTGGTTTCGAGTATTAGGAATTGTTATGAATTGTTTGTGAAACAGAAAAGTGTGCAAGATTTCTACTTTACGACAGATGGATATTTGAGACTTGTGAAACACTGTTAATTTCTCTCTTTTTTTATTTGCGTATTTTGGAAAGATATCAATTTGGTAAACTAATATGTAATTTATTGATAATTATATATTTTTCTATTTCGAAAAACAAATTTACCCTTTCTTGAACTTGAATTCTTGAGATTTTTGTTTGATTTCACCTTATCATGAAATATTTATCCATATGAATAAAATTGAGGCGTGTCATGGGAAAACTGGGCTTAATGAATGTGCGTAAAGTGTCGTCCCGGATCAGCTTGTGCAGTCCGCACAGGCTAATCCAGGATGACACTTACCGCTTTTATGGTATTTTCTATTTCTATGAAGTCTCTTCTAAACATACATCCACTGTAGGCAGCATTAAGCCCGGTTTTCCCACGACCCGGCTCAGTTAATGTTTGCACTTGCCATATTTTGTTTCACTCAGGTATTGTCAATGTCTGGTCATGTTGACACTGTTTATTTTGTTGTTGTTTTTGTGTTGTTATTATTTTTATACATTAATCTCGATGCTGAGACATTACTTGGTTTTATTACTTTATCAGTTATGTCTTGAAAGAGGCACAGTCTGATTTTGTAAAGGTCTCTTTCGTTACCCACTAACAAACAACCATTTAATATAACATAAAAACGTCAGCGTCGACAAAAACGTTTTCTTTCATAGTTAAATGCATATATGTATCTTCTGTCTGTTATTCCTACAGAAACGGCTATATTCGCTTTTGAATGAGAAAGTAAGAAATGCGCCAATAATCCATCTGACTGGTTTCGACGTTGCACATTCATGCATGTAATAGTTTGCTGTGCAGCAGAGTATTCTTTTAGTTTATAATTTCTCTCTTAATATGCATTTCTTCACATATGTTATTCTCAACATTTGTTATAATTTTATTTCAGAAATATACTGACGTCATTAGAATTAATGGACGGTTTTACATGATAATGTTCGTACAAAATCCTACAGTCCGTCTTTAATCAATGACTAATCAACATCCTGTGTGTAAAACACTATGGATAGTGCTGCTGAAGTGCAATGGGTCCTATATTTATTGTATTAATACAAAAGGTTATATTAATTGTCTTTAGTATTCTTCGAATTGTTGTTTTGAATGGTCACAGATACAGTTGTTGTTTTGAATGGTCACAGATACAGTTGTTGTTTTGAATAGTCACAGATACAGTTGTTGTTTTGAATAGTCACAGATACAGTTGTTGTTTTGAATAGTCATAGATACAGTTGTTGTTTTGAATAGTCACAGATACAGTTGTTGTTTTGAATAGTCACAGATACAGTTGTTGTTTTGAATAGTCATAGATACAGTTGTTGTTTTGAATAGTCATAGATACAGTATCAATTAAATACCATTAAAACCAACAACACTTAAACTAAGACGTACGCCTGTTACATGTAGTGCAGCATTTTCAAAGATAATGTTTGTCTCTTTCTACATGTCATTTTTTGTTTCCAAAAACATACGCCTGTATTTATTTGATGCACCAAATCTGTCAATAATCAAGAATCTACCAGCGTTCAGTAAAATTGGTGCCACATTCAATTTTGTGAAACACAGTAAAAACTGTGTTTTCCATTTATTCAGTATCAGAAGTATTTATTTACTTTTCAGCATCACGCTTTATGTTTCCTGTTCAAATTACTGATGCAAGATGTACAAAATGTAAATAATTGGGCACACATGTCAGAAATTTTGATTAAATGATTTTATTTCAACTAAAACAACACTTGTTCTTCTGTGCAATAATTTTCATCTTGGTGGTATATATTTATTTAATAGCTAATATTTACATACTGTAAAATATATATATATTAACACACACAATAATGTTGGCTTTTGGTTACTCACTCTCATTGTTATTATTATAGATATTTCATGGATGTTTTCTATTTTATTGCATTTGTTAAACAATGTTTGTATTGTATTACTAGGTATCACACTGAGAAATTTGCACCATATGGACATCATGTATGATAACACAAATTTGTTTAGAAGAAAAGTGCAACACATTCTGTAATTGCAAAGTGAGGTGATATCATCCTGGTGTTTTTCTATCTACATGTGAAAGAGTTTTATTTTCAAGATAGTATTCCATGATTTCATGTGCAAACACCGTGTTTCTTTTCTTATTTGTGTATCTACTCTTTTTAGCAGCAACACTATTTAATCCATGTTTAAATATATTTAGAATCCTGAAGTATTACATATTATTTGATTACACTTTTATCATGAGGATATTAATATATTTGCAATTACAAATGTAATTTGAGACATTTAAAAGGTCACTTTATACAGAGTTTTAGTCAGCAAAAACAAAACTTTGCATACCTGAAAAATCGCATAAATGTACTGGCTAACAGCAGGTTATGCTATGGAGTAAATTACGCAAACACGTATTATAATGCTATAATTTTGAAGTTTTGGATGTTAAAAATAATGTTAAGTTAAAACATATGAAAGCACATAATGTCGTAAAATACTGGATGTGATTTTTTGTTACTGATAATATTAATGCTATTTCAATGTCGTATGATGTTGTTGAATGTATGCATCATTATTTTCTTATATTTGACTGTAATAGACAAGAAATTGAATGCGAGGACAAAAACAAAAATGCCGATAAGCCTTACACCAGGGTTTGTACACAACAAAAAATATATGGAAAAAACATGGAAAATGGGCTTTGTCTGCAAAAAATCATTTAATCTTGGTTAATTGGATAATATCATAGAAAAATCATGGAATTTTCAAAAAGTGTCATAAAGTTGACAAGTATCCTTGAATATGTCTGTAAGTGCATAAAAAATGATCAAATCCATTGTAACATTAAACCAATTAGAATCAAGAGCATAATGATGGACAACAGGTATTGCAGTGCTTCAAGCAATTCTATTCTACACATCGAGAATCTGCCTAGAAAAATAATTGTGGCACGTCGTGAGAAAACTGGTCTTAATTCATGTGCGTAAAGTGCGTCCCGGATTAGCCTGTGCTGTCCCCACAGGCTAATCCAGGACGGCACTTTCCGCTCGTAAGGTATTTTCTGTTTCAAGGAAGTCTCTTCTAAACATAAATCCACTGTAGGCGGAAAGTGTCGTCCCGGATTAGCCTGTACATACTGCATAGGCTAATCTGGGAAAACACTTTTACGTACCTGCATTAAGTCCGGTTTTCCCACGACGCGCATCAATTGTATTATTAAGATGAAATAAAAGGTTGAAATCAGTGTACTATTTTGACTTAATATGTTCAGACTGTATCATTGAACAATGAGCGATGTAATGGAAAAAATATGGAATTTTGTTGTCAACAGTTTGTTTGAACCCTGTTATACAATAAGCACCATCAATTGCCTCTTGTGATTTTAATATATCATTTTAATGCTGTAGAGAAAAAAAAACATGTTATGTTATTGCAGAATTTGGTCTTATTATACTTTTGATTTACGTTATCAAACGGTTGTTGGTGGTCTAAACTATTTATGTTATTGCAGAATTTGGTCTTATTATACTTTTGATTTACGTTATCAAACGGTTGTTGGTGGTCTAAACTATTTATGTGCAATTTAGAAAGGTCGGTTGTTTTGTGTATAGTGTGTTAGATATTCTTGTCTGTAAGTCTGTCATAATGAAGAAATTTGCCTCTTGTTTTATTTATTTTTTTTTGTTTTGGTTTTCTGTAGTTATAGTTGGGTTACACATGTGTTTGTATATATTAAATAGAGGGTACATTGTTTTAGTAGTTAGAAACAGAATTGATGTGTGTGTGTGTGTGTGTTTGTTTTAGTATTTAGAAACAGAATTGATGTGTGTGTGTGTGTGTGTTTAATTTATCTGTCTTAATATAATGTTAAACTAAATGTCTAGAGTCCGGCTAAAGAAAACTGTACCCGCATTCATAATGCTCATTAGTTAACACTTAACTTTCTTAAAAGTTAAATATCCATCAAGTTGTAGATTTTTATTTATGACAAACCAATTTCCATTAAAATGATTTATTCTATTGACAAGTTATTCTATATTTCTCATTTAACGTCATTTCGAATACAACTTAAGCATAATTTCGTAAGTTAAGCTGCTTAATGACTTTGAGTCTTGGACTAACTAACACTTCTAACATACGCTCTTAAGTACTGGAGCGTTACATATCTTCCAAATAGATAAATATGCGCCTTTTTAAGATCCATTTCAGTCAGAGATCTATTAAAAAATGTGATAGATCTTTGTTTCAGTTCATATTTAATTTTCGTGGACAAATGATATCTTTTGTGAAAGGAAAGTAGTGTATACCGGTAATTCACACCCGTTATGCAATAAGCTCCGCAAATACATTTGTTTGCACTTTACTTTTCCACATTTTCATTTGATTTCATGGACACTTTATATAGGTTTCTTACTATTTCGCCTGTATAGCTCTTTATAGAGACTACGTTGTTGATGTACGTTTACAATGTTCCTGATTACGTGTACGTGTACAATGTTCCTGATTACGTGTACGTGTACAATGTTCCTGATTACGTATACGTGTACAATGTTCGCCTTGTGGATCCTGTATAGCTCTGTATAGAGACTACGTTGTTGGTGTACGTGTACAATGTTCCTGATTCTGCCATGCTTCGTTTACGTCTTGCACCATTTGTTGATGTCTTTCTTTCGCTGAATTACCACACATCCATGGAATAAAATTATAAAAAATTATTTATTGTCCTTCGTTCACATGTTGATCTATTTGGATGGCAAGTGTGTTTATTTGTTAGTGTTCATGTTTTAACCTTTCGCAGTCAATTGCAGATCATGATATATTAAAACTTAATGATTTATCTTACCATCAATTCTTTAAACAAGATTTTCGGTAGCACTATTTTATTCTTTTGTTTTTTTATTGATTAGTGTTTATATTTTAACCTTCCGCAGTAAATTGTAGATCAAGATATATTAAAACTGAATGATTTATCTACAATCACTGCGTTGAGCAAGATTGTCGGTAGCACTATTGTATTCTGTGATGTTTGAAAACTAACGAGTTGACGTGTCAATAGTGACGCAATACGCGTGTTTGTTACTAAGCGTCATTTGAGCGAAATACGCTGAAGGCCTGTATACATACACACGGGTGACATGATAATATAAAGCCTACGCTCGATACCTCTTGTTGAAACGGCGGGCTACTGAATACAAACATTCTATGTCGCCTTTAAAAGAACGATCTTGTTACATAGATCTAGTTTCTTGATCGGTATATTAAGATTTAAATATTCGTGGATACGATAAAGACATCCATTTGTGAACAATTTTATATCACATAATATTAAAAGAAATGCCATTTGATGGGCAACGCTAGAGATGGCAAATACATGTTAAGAGTTAGCTATAATTCATGTACATGTAAGTATGCAGCCAATATTTGCACAGTTAACATATAAAATTAATCCAACTCGAAATGGAAATATATTTAATTCCTATGTAATTTGGTTTTTGACCGTCACATCGAATATGCTGTTGGCAAATGGCACCACAACCGAGACAATGTAACATTGTTCGGCAGCAGTTTTTAATTGGTCCTGAAAACCACTACATATCTTTTCAAACTCTGCTTTACTAAAATCAAAGTTCCGTGTTTCTCGATTCGTGTTTGCCGAGGTGTCAGTGTATGACAATAACATGGTTCATACAGTAACAGGGATATGTTTGATATGACATCAAAATACAATGTTATGACATTTGAAATGGTTAAAAAAAAACGTTATCATCCTTTCTGTTCCACGAGATTAAATGCATTTTATTTAGCATTTCATGGCCAGTATAGGTTTATCGGCTTAATTCGGATCTCCGCAATGACCGATAAACAAACAACTTCAATTCCAATGAAACAAAAACAAAAATTAAGCAACTAATATTAACATGCGTAGGCAAACGTGTGTGGTCAATAAATAATATTATTGTGAGATGAACAACATTGTCAAACATTTATCGCAATTTTTTTATAAATATAATGTTTTTCCTTTTTCGACACAAGTGCTATCGCGTGGTTCAAACGAAACCATAGCAGATACTTCCTTTTTTGTTTGTTTATATATTTTATACTAAAATAATAATAAATTAAGTCATTAAATGAAAATCATAATTATTATATATATGATTATTTCACTAAATGTTTGGACACAATTTCGGGAGTTAATTTTATTTCCACAAATAATATGCAATTGAGAAAGAAGATTAAGTGTCCCCATAGTCGGGCCGAAAACAATACAACATATACATTCACAAACAATCTACACAATTAATTCATGTATTATCTTATACTCGTAAAAAAACATTAAAGTAATAAATAATAACATCTTTCTTATACGTTAATTATACAAAACAGTTGTGCAAATAATAACAAAACAATACACGTAATACTCTCTATACAAAAAGGGGGCGAAAGGACGCGGGTGGAAACGACAAGAGAGACAACTTCGGCGCGAAACAACCGCAAATCATTAACTTTAATTCACTTCAGTATTCTAGCCCAGTGGTAAAAATTTGCATTCTATATCTAGCTGTGATAAATTATAGACAGCTGATTGCTACTTTCTTTTCCGAATCAAGACTGCTGCCGTTTATAGTTAATGATTGTATAAAGATCAAATGTTTTTGGAGACGTTGTCAAATAAATATGTGAACAAGTCCGTGGAACATTGAATTATAAACCCAGAAAATGGCTCAAGTGTGTGGTACGCAAAATGAATAACAAAACAAAAACAAATGCAAGAATTTACAGCGAAAAAGATAATGCTCTTGAAATGGAAACCGATAACGGCATATCCTTAACTGTCTGTTGCGCAAATTGATAAAAGTATAGGGTACAGTCAATTCATTTTCACCAGCCTCCACGCAGAGATTTGACTGGTTCCGAGCATAGCTCTAGGTCTAATTACCCCAAAACGGAATTCACATCCTCAGGGTTACTGTCAGTTAGATAATAAGTACATGTGGTTGAGTGCAGGATGCATATAATTTGTAAAATACAGTTTAAATGATATGTTTTGGTATCATTTTAAAGGACTATATGTAAGCAATAAGAAAAAAGGCTGTTTTGTGCACTACTTTTTGTCTAGTGGTTCCTAGTTTCATAACTTTTGGCCCATGTATTAATGCGCAAAATGGCAGCCTCCATGCCCGTCAAAACCGGTGTGTTTTTTTCCTAGGTAAATATTTTGAGTTACAACACATATAATTTTTGGACATGCTGTTTTTTCAAAAGTTTATGTCCTCATCATTCCAAAAATGTATGGTGATCTATTGGAAAGTAGCTTGGTCATGGTGAAAAGTGAGATCAAATTTTGAATATTTTATATGTAACAACGAAGGAATTTAATTGCGCATGCGTAACATAATCAAATCCCTGCCGTCATTCCAAACCACGTGATGATGAAATAAAAGCGGTACCATTTATTTGATTTAAGGATGGGAACGAATACTGAAATTGTTATTCGAATATTCGTTTTACTTCTTCAAATATATTCAAATATTTGATTTCAAAATACGGAACACTTTTTACTTTCCTAAAACAGGATCACTACCTGTATCGATCGCATTTGTGCTGTCACATAGCGGTGTTGAATCAGTGTAGAAAGACATTTGTATGCAACATTGAAACATGCATATGTTTAAACTAATGTACCAAGTTCCTTTGAGATGATGTTATCCAGGACATAGATTCCATTGATTTCCTCTGCCGCGTGAAATACTTCCAAGCTTGTGATAGTGATCATAAATATTTTATGTTGAAATAGTACTGCAGTATAACGAGATTAAGCTGTGGCCATATGCACAAAGCTATCTTAAATCATATTTATCGGGACAATTCAAATAATGTTTTTCTTGTAAGAATCAGTATTGTATATCTGAAATATGGTAAAATAAGAAGCTACTGTTGATTCTTTACCAGTTTAAAACCATTTAAGACATAATAAACTTCATATTAACCAACCAGAGATTTTAGGAATTTTATGATTTTAAGAAATTTACTCAAGTTTTAACTAAATGAGCTTTGTGGATATGAACCCCAATTTTGTTTACAAATGTTATTGGCTCACAACGAATTAATTCTGATTGGCTAACCATAAAGTAATTAGATAATAATCGCGCCTCATGCAAACCATCAATCCCTTGTAAAGTGGTGACCCCTTCATTATCAAAACAAACATCTCGTTAATTAGACTTGATTGAATGTGTTGTAAACACAATACACAGCCACCTGCAATGTGGTAATTCCTGATATTATATTGGCAAACTGACTAAAAAGCATTTGTATAAATTATTATTCTAAACTATACACGAAACTCGAATATTCATGTTCGTTTCTTTAATCGATTAATCGGTCAATTTCCGAATATTCCGTCTAATCCCAAATTTTATTTTAATAAGTAAGCTGGGGTATTTGAACTTTGATAACACCACCCTATTTCGTAGTGTGCATTTTTTGGCAGTTCTGGTAAGTCACCGTCCAGAGCCCATCGGCTTCCGTCGTCGTCCGTGGTCGTCGTCAACAATTTACTTATACAACTTCTTGTGTGAAACCGCTTTGTGGATTTCAATTACACTGGGCATGATCATTTAACAAATTCCTGCAATTCATCTGATTACACGGACAATTTTTTTACCATGGCAACCAAAAGCTTGAAAAAAAACTGGAAAACGTATTAAAAACATTGCCGCCAGGATGCGGGACAGTTTTCCTTATATACGTTCTTGTCAGAAGTCACTTGCTTGATTTCGAAATACGTTTACAGAAAAGTTCTTTGGGTGACTATTTCAATTACTTCAAAATATTTAGATTTTCCAAAATACATGGCTGTCTGTGGTTCTTTTTATAACTGTTGTCAACTTTACGTCAAACATCTTATAACACAATATTTAACTTTGTTCTGTGTTTGTTGAAAAATGTTATGCTGTTGTTCAGTTAGTCAATGTATTATTTACTTATTCTATATTCTGTATAATGAAACAGAAGCCATTGTCTTTATAATGTTGTGGTATAATGGAAGAAAGCGTCATTCATATTTTGTTGAAAGATGCAACTTAGCAATTCTAGGCATAGGTTTGTTTTGGTTGTTTAAGCTTTTTCATTAAAATAAGTGTCTGCCTTATAAGTCTATACCATGAAACTGCTGCCAGACGGTTCAGTTATTACTTATTTGTTTTTGTTTTTATACATGCATTAAGTAATTCTGAATAAAGGTAGAGGAGCCGTCGTGTGTCCCGTGTGAGTACAAAGTCAGCGTTCTGTTATGTTCGTGTAAACTTTGTTCTGACTTTGTTTAGTGTTTATCACTAATGCAGCTATTTGGAAACTGAAACTAGTAGTACTGTTTATTTGTTTACATGTATTACTGATACATAAAAGAAAAAAAAAACACCCATTCATATTAACCTTCCACGCGTAAAAAACAAATATTTAACTTTTGAAACTGATTATAATCGGTAAAATCGCTTTGGAAGCTGTAACCGATTTATTCCAAATAACGATCGATTGCGATTTCAAACCCATGTCCCAACGCTACATATACTTTATAATCCAGGTCCGTGCCTCAATACGGAATAAACTAGCGTTGTCGAATGATATCGTGTTCGTTTGCAGGACAACAATATCGTTCTTGCTACAAATTTTCCCCAGATAGTTTTTGGGGTAATAAACAGATAACAATCGTGGCATTCTTATATCTCATATAAACTGCACTTCAGTTACTTTAGATTATGAAATCACGAAGAGGACATTTTAGATATATAGGTGTCTGATTTGTGTGACTGATATATTGTGCAGTGCTTCAAATGTGTGCATAATAGTTAAATAATAAACAAATGCACAATTTAGTACAAATTTATAAAAGAAAATAGAAATAAAGATGTACGAGCGTAATAAGCAATATACTTTCATAAATTACCACTTAAACCGCTGCTTCTATAGACTGAACACTTGCCGATAATGTGTTTCATTCGAGTGAATAAACAACTAATGTATATATTTTTGTGGGTTATATCGAGAGAAACACTTTTCCTACCGATGCAAGATCACAAATATGAAACACAAACGAAAACAAAACATACAGAAACACCAGTCTGCAATCTCCTTTCAATCCTCAATGAAGTTACACCACCTATTGTAAGTTTATTTTTTCCAACGTCTAAACAAACGAACACAAATCAATGTGCTATGTGTTATATTACAAATAGAAAAAATAAATAAATACGCATCCTTACTTACCATTTTGCCGTATGATGCTCAACTCGTCTTACGATTATAAACTTTAAAATACGATTAATACGTACGTTGATGTACTTTGTATCATTTTATGTCCGTTTTAATACGAGTATATATACGAGTATGCATTAAAATACCATTATAATAAAACGGATGTAAAACTTAAAGCGTACATTGCGTGTCTTCTATTATATATATCATTTGTTTTCCTTTGCAATGAATTCAAGTATAGGGTAAAATTGTCAGGTTTATTATATCAGAATAAATATACAGACCGGGTAGTTTGAATCAGTTTTAATCGATAATCAATCAATTGCGGTTGTTTTCGCAAATCGGTCAAATCGATTTTATCTCATACTTTATCTTCTTCACACAATTATATGTTGAATTATTAATTTATTCGATAACTATGCATTTACTTGCTTTCAACATTCATAAATAATAAGTATCTGTTGTGAGTGTTATGTCGAAACGTGAACTATTGGGCTCACATTTAAACGGATGCTCTAACAGGATGTTGTTTTTACTTATGTATATTACTCTTTTTCATATTATCGACCGAACTGTTGCTTTGTCTAGCTGTTTCCCGTAATTGATAAATACAGCCTCCATATCCATTAACAGATTGCTTATTCTTTAATATAAGTTTACATTTTAAGAAATATTGTTAAACACACCAGACCACCTTCCCCATAAACTTATCTAGCAAATTTTTCGATTTTCGGATGTTTTGTGAAATTGTTATCTGTTAATTATATACTCACCTGTTGTCGCAATATATATATTATGTATCATATGGCCTGTGAAACATAATACAGATCTGTTCTGTTCAGTAATATATTTGCCAGTTTGCCAGTTTGACGATTGCTTTCATAATCGCATGAACGCAATCAAAATTAATTTCAATCCTTATATTTACATTATATTTGGGATTGTTTCATAGCATTCCTAAGCATCGTTTTTGTTAAACATGCATTTTATAGCCAGTCAAAGAGAAGTAACACGCTCAGCAGTTGCCTTATCGGAACAGCGAATTACACACACACACACACACACACACACAGACACACACACGCACGCACACACACACACACACACACACACACACACACACACACACACACACACACACACACACACACACACACACACACACACATAGATGTGTTTGGTGTCAAACGGGGACTGTGTACAAAACCACCACAATTGGGGACTTCTTTAAAAATGAATTAACTGTGCCCATTTTTTGAAAGAAAAGCAATAATGATATTTAAAATGATTTGGATATATACAACTATGTCTAGCTTTAAAAAATCTATGTGTGAATTATTACTCACTAAATGGGGACACACACCGATACAAGCAATACTAATATTTACTCATGAAATGGGGACACTAAACTAAATAACTAAACGTTTGAAATTATTTATTTTGATTGCAAATTAATTGATAAAATACAAATTAAGCTCATTAAAGATGCAATGACACATATGAAAAACTTCTCCCAAATATTTAAAGTACCGAAAGTAAATTATGGCTTCAATATTATAGCTATAAGGGATTTTGGACGACTCCTACTACTACTCCTACTTCTACTAGTACTTCCACTTCTTCTCGTACTACTACTACTCTACTACTACTATTATTATTTGTTATTATTACTTTTATTATTATTATTATTATTATTATTATTATTATTATTATTATGTTGTTGTTGTTGTTGTTGTTGTTGATGTTGCTGCTGTTGTTACAAACATAAAATACATGTCTAGAGTATTTGTAGTTTACGCCTATTTTCAATTTCTACAACACATCTATACAAAGACATTATCATCGACGTATCTTCTAACTTTTTCATACATTTTTAACATAGAAAAATTCAAATCCTTTTTGTTTATGCCAGGCTTTTTTGTCTAAACTTTTTAAGATATTTTTGATAATTCAGTGTAGTCACAACCGAACCCGTCATCATAAATTTCATGAATTATTTATCTTATTTATAAATTATTCTAACGACTCTCAGACTGGTTTTTAATAGAAATGTACTTCATTCCGTGCCAATAAGTCGTCTACGACTCACAACGTATCATTATGCAACTATTTGTGAACAATTATTGTACACTAACGTGAATAACAACACAAATATTCAAAATTTAGCATCGTTTCGCATTACAATCGCTTCATAATTTTATCAATTTCAACTGATGAATACTCATAGCGTGAACGGTTTTTACATCTATATTTTCGTCTGTAGTGTTATTTTTATCCATTTTATACACGTTTCATGTATTTTTTGTAATCTGTGTCAAAAAAGTTGAAAAATATCTATTCGCCAATCTGTGAACAAATCCCTTTAAGTCAGTATTGAAATAAATTGCATTAAACATAAATATTATGTGCAGTAAATGTGCAATAAAAATCGATATAAAACATCATTCTTTAAACTTATTCTAGCCTTAATATCTCTGAGACATCGCAGCAATGCTATCTACGATGAAACCATACAATCACTTTATTTAAATGACAGTCGTATACAATATAGAGCGTGAGAAAAAAAGAAGTTTTTATTTACACTTGTTTGTAAAATACTTTTCAAAATTATAATCCACATTATTAATGTAGGAGTAGTAATAGTAGTAGTATTAGCAGCAACTGCGTAGTTTCCCTTTTTGTTGATATACAAGTAGTAAAAGTAGTAAAAGAAATAGTAGTGCAAGGATAAGCAAATGGTGCATCGACAAGCTCTCGGGCCGATATTGCTGTGCCGGGCCGATATGACCTCCCGGCCCTGCTGCCCCGGTGAATAATCTCTAAGAATTCATTGAGTACCTAATTGTGTTTGTTCACGTTTATTTCCTTATACTGTTCTATGTACATCCATGATTGTATTTTGTAAATATTGGAACCATATCATAATGAACATGCTTATCCCAAATACTGGAATACATAAGTGTATTTAAGTACTATGATATATATAAATATATGTAAATGTATGTGTGCATGATTCGATCTCTTTCTATTCTTACATTCCTATGTTCCTATTTATGTATGAATGCTTGATTCTATATGGCTTTTTTATTTATCTGACAATTATCCGTTTGGAATAGTCATGTTAATAGTTATGTTGTTTTTTCATGTTGACATTATTGTATATCGGTTTAACATTTAATCTAGCGTCTAAAGCACGGAATTCATACTCATATGACACAATCATCTATTATCACGTGTGTGCAAGAATAGGACAGTCAGTAACGATTTGAATCGTAATGACAGGGGTTCGAATGATGCTGTTTTTTGTCAATCATTTTCATGTGATGAAACACTCCAGGTACTATCGGTCGTAACCGCTGATTTTCTTATTCTACCTTAAAATTAGTTAAT